>JAWZYU010000029.1:40594730-40839730 GCA_038380435.1 Ryuthela nishihirai
TGGCAACGATTTTTTCTTAGAAATTAGTGATCTGGCAACCTTTGAGTTACGTGACAGGAAGGTTGCCAGATCACTAATTTCTAAAAAATCGTTGCCAGATATTTTTTCTGAATTCTGTAATCAACCATAGTGTTCGGGTACTTTTTTGAGCGACTGTACCCCAAAAATGTTTCCCGCGTACCCTACGTTGAGAACTCTTACTCTGGGCTGTTGTATCGATACATATGACAAATAAAATGTAGTAAAATAAGTTGCGCTTCTTTTTTTCTTTTTTCTTTTATCCTCCCAACTATTGGTCCACAACAAACATAATATTTTTCTATTGGACCTAATGCCAAAAAGGTTTGTGAACCCCTACTTTAGTTTACGCACTTATGTTTCCCCAATCGCTATAGGTTCTTAAAAAAGGCCTATTCTTCTGTTTATTTTAGATCACCAGCATCTGTTACATAACTCTCAAGATAATTAAACTGAACAAATATTGCTCAAGGGTTGGGTTGCTTTACCTCTGAGCGGCACTTTTTTCCACACCATGGGCTAAATGGCCAGGTCACATGGACCCCGAAGGCTCAGAGAAGGTTGGGGGAGGGGACCCACTGGAATAGTTGTTGGGAGACAGATGGTAGCCTCCGTCAAGGCCATCCAGCGTGTTCTTTAACGTTGGGTAGTGTTACCTCTGAGCGGCACTTTTTTGCACACCATGGGCTAAATGGCCAGGTCACATGGACCCCGAAGGCTCAGAGAAGGTTGGGGGAGGGGACCCACTGGAATAGTTGTTGGGAGACAGATGGTAGCCTCCCGTCAAGGCCATCCAGCGTGTTCTTTAACGTTAGGTAGTTTTACCTCTGAGCGGCACTTTTTTGCACACCATGGGCTAAATGGCCAGGTCACATGGACCCCGAAGGTTGTTGTTGTTGTTGTTTAACGTTACAGAAGAGCATGGGATGTCCTTATTCAGGCTTTCCCAATAAAGTTTTGTGCGAAATGCAAAACAAAGGTGTTTCCAAAACAAACAAATAAAATTTTTTTTTAATTAATTTTTTTTTATTTCTTTCCATTTTTTTTATGATTTTAGTTTTTTTTTTGAGTAGGGTGCTCAATTTAATAATACTATTTTTTCTTAGTCTTTTTTATTTATTTTATGTGTTTTTTTGTTTTATATATATATATTTTGATTTTTATTTTATCCTCCAAAGTTTCAATTTTATAAATTAAATTCTGTTCCATAATGGGGTAGATAAAATAAACTGAAGAATGAGTTTATAAATTAAAATTTTTATATCATATTTCGGGTGAATTAATAAATTTTGAATATTTAGATCCTCAATTCCAATTTTATTTAATGCCGAGAAAAAAGTTGCTCTTTGCCTAGAATATAAAGAGCAATTTAGTAAAATATGAATAGTATTTTCTGGTAAGTTACAGTTTAAACAATTTGGAGAGTTTGAAAGTTTTAATTGAAATTTTTGTTTATTAAGATTGATGGCATCAGTTTTTAGTCTGTAAATAATTTTATTTTCCTTCCGACAGAAGGCAAGTTTTCCTATATGATTAATTTTATTTGATGAATAGTATCTAAAATTATTTCTGCAACTTGCCTGAGCTTGAAAATATTTTTCTGTAAGGGTGAATTCTATTTTGTTGAGTTCTTGTTTAAAGGAGTAAAAGAAATTATAAGCAGGGGAAATATCCTTAAGGTCATGGGCTTTTTTGGCAATTAAGTCAACTCTTTCATTTTCCTGAATCCCAATGTGACTTGGGATCCACTGTAGTTTAATTATGTTATTTTTACGAGTAATATTTGTCTGATTTAATATTAAAATGTTAGAAGTGTAGTAATTGAAGTGTGAGGAAAGTGTTTCTTGTTGTAGCACTGGAAGGGCACCTTTGGAGTCTGAAAAAATTACAATGTTTTGATTAGTTAAATTATTTAAAATCCATTTAAAGGTTTCGTAAATGGCAATTAATTCTGCTTGGAGAATTGGAGTATTTTTGGGGAATCTAAAAGAGTTGGAAAAATTAGAAGATGGACAGAGGAAAGCAGCAGCGGATGATCCTGTTTCTTGTATGACTGACCCATCTGTGTATATATTTAAGGTAGACTCAAAGTTTTCTGCATAAAATGATTTAAATAAGATAAATAAGATAAGAACAGAATCAGCAGGTAAATCTTTTTTGGAAGTTAGCGAAGGGATATCGAGGTTAATTAAAAGAGGAGGGAACCACCAGTCCGCGAAAATTTTGGGAGTGTCTCCTACAAGAGTTCTGCTAAAATAATCATCATACAAATTAGATATATATTCATTATTATAAATTGTAGAAGGTTGGGGGATGAGGACCCACTGGAACAGCTGTTGGGAGACAGATGGTAGCCTCCCGTCAAGGCCATCCAGCGTGTTCTAATGTGCACAGGGTATGTCTCTCCCGTACACGGCGCCACGGCTTAACGTCCCATCCGACGGACGGCGGCCTTTCCAAGCCCATTGGTGTCCCCTACTGAAACTGGGCAGGGCGGGGAATTTTGCGGAAATAAATCTCAACGCTCACCCAGCTGGGACTCGAACCTGGGAACTACAGATTACGAGCCTGGCCCGCTACCGACTGAGCCACCCCCGCCCACTTGCTCAAGTGTGCCATTCAGAAGAATGTTGCTCAATAACTTTAGTTTTCTCTCTGTTTATCACCAAACCTACTCTTACCAGTATCATCAAAGCTCTGACGAAAAAGTTCATCTCATCAGCATCATTTGACAAAGGAGCCAAATCATCCATATAATCTGAATCAGATGAGTTCAAACCTCTAGAACATCTAAGTCCCTTTGTAATGAATTCCACATACTGCAATCAATAATCAAACAAAAAAGAAAACACGAGAATACGCAGCGTTGTCGAACTCCAGTGGTAATTCTAAACCAATTACTGCAAGCTTCACCATGTCTTACATAAGACTCGGTTTCATTATATCTCGCATTTCATTCTGTTCATCACAATACAATTTAATGCCTAGAAGATAACTTTCCTGATTTTTCTCTCTCTTCTCTTCCCAACCTTTTCCTGACCTCTATAACCTTGAAAGCAATCGCCCAAATGACACATTCAACATTCAGTCACCGTCCAATATGAAGGAGAGTCATCTTATCTTTTTCATTTTAGAGAGCTCAGGATATTTATCTCTCTTTTCGTGGGGCGGGGGTGGCTCAGTCGGTAGCGCGCCAGGCTCGTAATCTGTAGTTCCCAGGTTCGAGTCCCAGCTGGGTCAGCGTTGAGATTTATCTCCGCAAAATTCCCCGCCCTGCCCACGGTCAGTAGGGGACACCGATGGGCTTGGAAAGGCCGTCGTCCGTCGGATGGGACGTTAAGCCGTGGCCCTGTGTACGGGAGAGAAATACCCTGTGCACGTTAAAGAACACGCTGGATGGCCTTAACGGGAGGCTACCATCTGTCTCCCAACAGCTGTTCCAGTGGGTCCCCTTCCCCAACCTTCTCTGAGCCTTCGGGGTCCATGTAACCTGGCCATTTAGCCCATGGTGTGCAAAAAAGTGCCGCTCAGAGGTAAAACAACCCAACGTTAAAGAACACGCTGGATGGCTTTGACGGGAGGCTACCATCTGTCTCCCAACAGCTGTTCCAGTGGGTCCCCTTCCCCAACCTTCTCTGAGACTTCGGGTCCTTGTGACCTGGGCCATTTATCTCATGGTGTGCAAAAAAGTACCACTCAGAGGTAAAACAACTCAACTCTCGATTAGCTCCTACTTTACCCTCGATTAGAAAAGCGAAATGGACGTATTTCGAAAAATTGTTGTTGAGAACATCCTTAGCTTCCCTGTACAGTCGCTCAAAAAAAAAAAGTATCCGAACACCATGGTTGATTACATAATTCAGAAAAAATATCTGGCAACGATTGTTTTAGAAATTAGTGATCTGGCAACCTTCGTGTCACGTGATTACAGAATTCAGGAAAAATATCTGGAGCGTGCACAGCAACTGTACACGCTCCAGTTACCGTTGACAGCAAACTGGAGCGTGTGCAGTTACTGCACACGCTCCAGTTTGCTGTGAACGGTAACTGCACACGCTCAATATTTCCGTCAGTGAGCCCAGACGATCTAGTATCAAAATAATATGACCACCTACAGTCGCTCAAAAAAGTATCCGAACACGATGGTTGATTACAGAATTTATTAAAAATATCTGGCAACGATTTTTTTTAAAAATTAGTGATCTGGCAACCTTCGTGTCACGTGACACGAAGGTTGCCAGATCACTAATTTCTTTAAAAAAAAAATCGCTACCAGATATTTTTTCTGAATTCTGTAATCAACCATCGTGTTCGGATGCCTTTTTTTTGAGCGACTGTACAGATTACTTCGTTAGGATGATAGACTTGAGAAGCCCTTTTTGGTAAATGATGCTGACGAAATGAACTCTTTCATTAAAGCCAGGCACGAACCTAGAAAAAATAAGAGCTGAAGAGACATCCTCCTCCGAATTGTTCTCTCTCCTAACCCTTCTCCCAAAGGAACTGAGGAGACATCCTCCTCCAAATTACTCTCTCTTGTAACCCTTCTCCTAAAAGAACTGAAGAGACATCCTCCTCCGAATCGCTCTATCTTCTAACCTTTCTCCCAAAAGAACTGAGGAGACATCCTCCTCCGAATTGCTCTCTCTTCTAATCCTTCTCCCAAAATAACTGAGGAGACATCCTCCTCCAAATTACTCTCTCTTGTAACCCTTCTCCAAAAAGAACTGAAGAGACATCCTCCTCCGAATCGCTCTCTCTTCTAACCCTTCTCCCAAAACAGCTGAAGAGACATCCTCCTCCAAATTACTCTCTCTTCTAACCCTTCTCCCAAAAGAACTGAAGAGACATCCTCCTCCGAATTGCTCTCTCTTCTAACCCTTCTCCCAAAAGAACTGAAGAGACATCCTCCTCCGAATTGCTCTCTCTTCTAACCCTTCTCCTAAAAGAACTGAAGAGACATCCTCCTCCGAATCGCTCTCTCTTCTAACCCTTCTCCCAAAAGAGCTGAAGAGACATACTCCTCCGAATCGCTCTCTCTTCTAACCCTTCTCCCAAAAGAACAGAAGAGACATCCTCCTCCAAATTACTCTCTCTTCTAACCCTTCTCCTAAAAGAACTGAAGAGACATCCTCCTCCGAATCGCTCTATCTTCTAACCTTTCTCCCAAAAGAACTGAGGAGACATCCTCCTCCGAATTGCTCTCTCTTCTAATCCTTCTCCCAAAATAACTGAGGAGACATCCTCCTCCAAATTACTCTCTCTTGTAACCCTTCTCCAAAAAGAACTGAAGAGACATCCTCCTCCGAATCGCTCTCTCTTCTAACCCTTCTCCCAAAACAGCTGAAGAGACATCCTCCTCCAAATTACTCTCTCTTCTAACCCTTCTCCCAAAAGAACTGAAGAGACATCCTCCTCCGAATTGCTCTCTCTTCTAACCCTTCTCCCAAATGAACTGAAGAGACATCCTCCTCCAAATTACTCTCTCTTGTAACCCTTCTCCTAAAAGAACTGAAGAGACATCCTCCTCCGAATCGCTCTCTCTTCTAACCCTTCTCCCAAAAGAACTGAGGAGACATCCTCCTTCGAAATGCTCTCTCTTCTAATCCTTCTCCCAAAAGAACTGAAGAGACATCCTCCTCCAAATTACTCTCTCTTCTAACCCTTCTACCAAAAGAACTAAAGGGACATCCTCCTCCGAATTGCTCTCTCTTCTAATCCTTCTCCCAAAAGAACTGAAGAGACATCCTCCTCCAAATTACTCTCTCTTCTAACCCTTCTCCCAAAAGAACTGAAGAGACATCCTCCTCCGAATTGCTCTCTCTTCTAAAACTTCTCCCAAAAGAACTGAAGAGACATCCTCCTCCGAATTGCTCTCTCTTCTAACCCTTCTCCCAAAAGAACTGAAGAGACATCCTCCTCCGACTCTCTCTCTCTTTTAACCCTTCTCTCAAAAGAACTGAAGAGACATCTTCCTCCGAATTGCTCTCTCTTCTAACCCTTCTCCTAAAAGAACTGAAGAGACATCCTCCTCCAAATTACTCTCTTCTAACCCTTCTCCCAAAAGAAGTGAGGAGACATCCTCCTTCAAATTACTCTCTCTTGTAACCCTTCTCCTAAAAGAACTGAAGAGACATCCTCCTCCGAATCGCTCTCTCTTCTAACCTTTCTCCCAAAAGAACTGAGGAGACATCCTCCTCCGAATTGCTCTCTCTTCTAATCCTTCTCCCAAAAGAATTGAAGAGACATCCTCCTCCAAATTACTCTCTCTTGTAACCCTTCTCCAAAAAGAACTGAAGAGACATCCTCCTCCAAATTACTCTCTCTTCTAACCCTTCTCCCAAAAAGAACTGAAGAGTCGTCCTCCGAATTGCTCTCTCTTCTAACCCTTCTCCCAAAAGAACTGAAGAGACATCCTCCTCCGAATTGCTCTCTCTTCTAACCTTTCTCCCAAAAGAACTGAAGAGACATCCTCCTCCGAATCGCTCTCTCTTCTAACCCTTCTCCCAAAAAGAACTGAAGAGTCGTCCTCCGAATTGCTCTCTCTTCTAACCCTGGGGCGGGGGTGGCTCAGTCGGTAGCGCGCCAGGCTCGTAATCTGTAGTTCTCAGGTTCGAGTCCCAGCTGGATCAGCGTTGAGGTTTTATCTCCGCAAAATTCCTCGCCCTGCCCACGGTCAGTAGGGGACACCGATGGGCTTGGAAAGGCCGCCGTCCGTCGGATGGGACGTTAAGCCGTGGCCCCGTGTGCGGGAGAGCCATACCCTGTGCACGTTAAAGAACACGCTGGATGGCCTTGACGTGAGGCTACCATCTGTCTCCCAACAGCTGTTCCAGTGGGTCCCCTCCCCCAACCTTCTCTGAGCCTTCGGGGTCCATGTGACCTGGCCATTTAACCCATGGTGTGCAAAAAAGTGCCGCTCAGAGGTAAAACAGCACAGCTTCTAACCCTTCTCTCAAAAGAACTGAAGAGACATCCTCCTCCGAATCGCTCTCTCTTCTAACCCTTCTCCCAAAAAGAATTGAAGAGTCATCCTCCTCCGAATCGCTCTCTCTCTCTTGTAACCCTAATCCCAAAAGAACTGAAGAGACATCCTCCACCTCCGAATCACTCTTTCTTTTCTTATTTCTTTTTCTGTTCGTCGAAGATCACAAAGAGGTCTGTGACGAATTTCGTGACGATAGATGGCGCCCTTTCCCGCTATCCCTTGTGCGACTCGTTAATTTTTTATCATCTAATGCTCCGTAATGCAACTAAGTAACATTCGGGCCCTTCGTCGGCAAGTCACTTAATGAAACTGTAAGCTCTGCCCTCCGAAGAGTACGGCAATGTTTTAGCGGGAGGTTAGGGTAAAAACGGAAGGCCCATCAGCCTTGAAGAGCGCATACAGCCATTAGCTTGTTAGGCCTAACGATCTAAGAAGACAGGGGTTGTAATGCGATTAGAGATCCTTAATTCCTGCCTTCCTGATTGGTGCACGAATGGCAGAGTGGGCGGGAGCTTATAATAGGCTTTCCGTTCTCTCTTGGAACTAAACTGATTATGAAAAAAAAAAGTTTCTTTTCATCTTTAGAGGACCATCAAGTAAAGTTCAGCCAATGTTTACCTAAATTCAGAGACATTTTGAGAAGGAGAAGTTTTCGTTGGCTTAGTTTGGACCAGTTTTAATCAAATCATGACTCTGGAGGCAATGGAGCTTTCTGGAGAATATTTCGCCTTAGGAGCAGAAGATTATGATGAATATGCAGCAGACTAAGGCTTTGGCACTTCTGTTAGTTTGTATTCTGCTACAAGCATCAGCAATCCTTGAATATTGGGGCGGGGGTGGCTCAGTCGGTAGCGCGCCAGGCTCGTAATCTGTAGTTCCCAGGTTCGAGTCCCAGCTGGGTCAGCGTTGAGATTTATCTCCGCAAAATTCTCCGCCCTGACCACGGTCAGTAGGGGACAACGATGGGCTTTGAAATGTCACCGTCCTTCGGATGGGACGTTAAGCCGTGGCCCCGTGTGCGGGAGAGTCATACCTTGTGCACGTTAAAGAACACGTTGGATGTTGACGGGAGGCTACCATCTGTCTTCCAACATCTGTTCCAGTAGGTCTCCTCCCCCAACCTTCTCTGAGCCTTCGGGTCCGTGTGACCTGGCCATTTAGCCCATGGTGTGCAAAAAAGTGCCGCTCAGAGGTAAAACAACCCAACCCAATCCTACGAATATCTGTGAATACAAATTCTTAAATAAATAATAAATTCCCCCTCAAGCAGCTGCTTGCCAGAGAGGTCTGACAGGAGCCTGTCTATTTAATATAACATAGAGAAGATCTATGAGGAAGTCGAGACCTCAGCAGGAAGACCACACAACGAAAGAAACATCCAGGGCTTGAACCCACGTTTCTTTCATCACTAACCAAGCTGGCTAACCACTTGGCCACTGGAGGAAAATATTACTATTTGTTTGCTCGTTATGATCTTAAACCGGTTTTATTAAAAAAGAATAAAATTCCAGTTTCCTGGTCAAACAGCACAATCACGGGTGGGGCTAGGGATTTTTTTTTTTTAAATAGAATATTTCTAGAGAAAGGATGGAATGTCATTCCTTTCTCTAGAAATATTCTATTTTTCTAAGACTGGAAAAATCAGAACAGTCGCTCAAAAAAAAAGTATCCGAACACTATGGTTGATTACATAATTCAGAAAAAATATTTGTCAACGATTTCTTTTTAGAAATGAGTGATCTGGCAACCTTCGTGTCACGTGATTACAGAATTCAGGAAAAATATCTGGAGCGTGTACAGCAACTGTACACGCTCCAGTTACCGTTCACAGCAAACTGGAGCGTGTGCAGTTACTGCACACGCTCCAGTTTGCTGTGAACGGTAACTGCACACGCTCAATATTTCCGTGAGTGAGCCTACACGATCTAGTATCAAAATAATATGACCACCTACAGTCGCTCAAAAAAGTATCCGAACACCATGGTTGATTACAGAACTCAGAAAAATATCTGGCAGCGATTTTTTTAGAAATTAGTGATCTGGCAATCTTCGTGTCACGTGACACGAAGGTTGCCAGATCACTAATTTCTAAAAAAATCGCTGCCAGATATTTTTTCTGAATTCTGTAATCAACCATAGCGTTCGGATACTTTTTTGAGCGACTGTACATAGGACCACTGAACAACTGTTAGGAGACGGAAGATCACGCAGTGTGTTACTAAACGTGAACAGGCTTTGAGCTCGTTGAACGCAGTTTTAACGCCCCATACGACGGACGGCAAACTTCCAAACCCATCGGAAGAGTTGGAGTTATCTCCGCTAACTCCAACCCTATTTTCGATGAGGAAGAGAAACCCGAACTCCTCTCCCTCAATGCCCTTAGTTTGCTCCCTCTTGGTTGGGGCGGGGGTGGTTCAGTCGGTAGCGCGTCAGGCTCGTAATCTGTACTTCCCAGGTTCGAGTCCCAGCTGGGTCAGCGTTGAGATTTATCTCCGCAAAATTCCCCGTCCTGCCCACGGTCAGTAGGGGACACCGATGGGTTTGGAAAGGCCGCCGTCCGTCGGATGGGATGTTAAGCCGTGGCTCCGTGTGCGGGAGAGCCATACCCTGTGCACGTTAAAGAACACGCTGGATGGCCTTGACAGGAGGCTACCATCTGTCTCCCAACAGCTGTTCCAGTGGGTCCCCTCCCCCAACCTTCTCTGAGCCTTCGGGGTCCATGTAACCTGGCCATTTAGCCCATGGTGTGCAAAAAAGTGCCGCTAAGAGGTAAAAAACCCAACGTTAAAGAACACGCTGGATGGCCTTGACGGGAGGCTACCATCTGTCTCCCAACAGCTGTTCCAGTGGGTGCCCTCCAACAACCTTCTCTGAGCCTTCGGGTCCATGTGACCTGGCCATTTAGCCCATGGTGTGCAAAAAAGTGCCGCTCAGAGGTAAAACAACCCAACCCAACTTGCTCCCTCTTGGAATCAATTTCTGTGGACGTCCATGCTTGTAAGGTGCTCGGAGATTGAAGTGGAACATGCATTGTTGCAAACTCCTTCCTAGCAGTGACACGACAGATTATATACAGCAAACGACATCGTAATTTAAGTGTCATCCTCACAGGTGACAATGTACATGCATTATCTTCATTATGTGCAATGTGCTATGCTTCATTATGTGCATATCGTTACTATGTGCAATGTCTCATCAGTAGTTGAGTTGTTTTACCTCTGAGCGGCACTTTTTTGCACACCATATGCTAAATGGCCAGGCCACAAGGACCCCGAAGGCTCAGAGAATGTTGGGGGAGGGGACCCACTGGAACAGCCGTTGGGAGACAGATGGTAGCCTCCCGTCAAGGCCATCCAGCGTGTTCTTTAACGTGCACAGGGTATGGCTCTCCCGCACACGGGGCCACGGCTTAACGTCCCATCCGACGGACGGAGGCCTTTCCAAGCCCATCGGTGTCCCCTACTGACCGTGGGCAGGGCGGGGAATTTTGCGCAGATAAATCTCAACGCTGACCCAGCTGGGACTCGAACCTGGGAACTACAGATTACGAGAAAGTAGTTGAGAAAAACAAACATTAAAATGAAAACCAATCCTTTTCTCATCAACCCTTTCACGACCAAGGGAAACATTTTTCCCATTTTAAAATTGGTGATTGTCGTATTTAATTATAACCTTATCTGCATTTTTTTATACAGAATGTCAAAATAGAACGTATGCCGAACGCAATTACGTAAACGGGAACGTTTAGAAAACAAAAACCGAACTGTCAGGACGCATAATATATGTACTATGTGCAATGTCCATCTTTGCCTCACTACCAAAAGAAATTGCTTCGGAGAATATCATAATTAGCACATCATTTTGTATAGTAATTTTATTTCGTAATTTTGTATTATTTTAATTAACATTTTGTTCTAATAAACCAATAAATAAAAGACATTGCATAATAAGCCTAACTATAATTTGTGTTACCTTTATAGTCCATTGGGAAAAATATTTCCCATGAAATTCCAAAAAAACTACACATTGTTATGTATTTTTCTTATGATTTTTATTTATTTTACGTCTAAACAAACTAAAATAAACAGTTACATACTAATATTTACTCTTAGAAACCTTATGGTCCTGAAAGTGTTAAAAGTAAAGATTTATAAGTTTTACTTCCTATTCTTTCTACTAGAGCAGACGAACCAATAACACCGATAGTTACAGCAGACGACATATAAGTTTTTTTCTCAAGAATGGCAACGAACAAGCTGTAGAGAAAACGAACTCTCTGAAAATTAAGGAATAAAATATTGTTGCTTTTTTAATGGAAATTATTCCTCTCATTTTATTTATGTGTCAAAAGGGGCAAAATTTTGAGGTTTAATTATCAAACGAAAAGTTATATTTCGAGTTAATCACGTGGCGAGAAAGGCTAGGGAGAAAAAATGAATCGTTACGAGCAAAAATTGACTTCTTTTGGTAGCTAACTGTTGCCACTCAAGAAAAAGAAAAAGTTGTTCGTAGATCATTTCTCTGATCAAAATATCGTGGTGGACATCTCATTGTGAAACCAAGGACTACAAGGAGAATATTTAGATCCAAAATAATATAATGAGATAAAACAAAATGCCAAATATTATTTATTAACTTTAAATTGAGAAATAAACCTGGGTTCGAGCCCCGGGTATGGCATGGATGTTATTTTTCTGCTGAGGTCCTGCCATCCTCTCAGACCTTCTACTGTGGCATATAAACCAAAACCTGGATCGTGTGGGCTCCCTTACAGAAATATTGAGCGTGTGCAGTTACCATTCACAGCAAACTGGAGCGTGTGCAAAAACCTGGATCGTGTGGGCTCACTCACGGAAATATTGAGCGTGTGGAGCGTGTTCACAGCGTGTTCACAGCAAACTGGAGCGTGTGCAGTAACTGCACACGCTCCAGTTTGCTGTGAACGGTAACTGGAGCGTGTACAGTTGCTGTACACGTTCCAGATATTTTTTCTGAATTCTGTAATCAACCATAGTGTTCGGATACTTTTTTGAGTGACTGTAGGTGGTCATATTATTTTGATACTAGATCGTGTGGGCTCACTCACGGAAATATTGAGCGTGTGCAGTTACCGTTCACAACAAACTGGAGCGTGTGCAAAAACCTGGATCGTGTGGGCCCACTCACAGAAATATTGAGCGTGTGCAGTTACCGTTCACAGCAAACTGGAGCGTGTGCAATAACTGCACACGCTCCAGTTTGCTGTGAACGGTAACTGGAGCGTGTACAGTTGCTGTACACGTTCCAGATATTTTTTCTGAATTCTGTAATCAACCATATTGTTCGGATATTTTTTTGAGCGACTGTATGTGTCGTTTTTCTGCTGAGGTCCTGCCATCCTCTCAGACCTTCTACTATGGCATATAAACTGACAGGCTCCTGTCAGACCTCTGTGGCAAGCAGCTGCTTGAGGGGGTATTTATTTTTATTTTTTTATATTATTATTATTACATTATTATTATATTTTTATTTATATTTTTTTTAATAAAAATATTAATACATACTTCCTGAAGTTGCTGCTGTGACAGAAGCCTGTTTATACTCCAAAGTAGAAAGTATAATAGAAGGACTTATGTCTTTCCAGGGTCTTGGGTCGGGGGTGGCTCAGTCGGTAGCGCGCCAGGCTCGTAATCTGCAGTTCCCAGGTTCGAGGCCCAGCTGGATCAGCGTTGAGATTTATCTCCGCAAAACTCCCCGCCCTGCCCACGGTCAATAGGGGACACCGATGGGTTTGGAAAGGCCGCTGTCCGTCGGATGGAACATTAAGCCGTGGCCCCATATGCGGGAGAGCTATATTCTGTGCACTTTAAAAAACACGCTGGATGGCCTTGACGGGAGGCTACCATCTGGTCTCCCAACAGTTGTTCCAGTGGGTCCCCTCCCCACAACCTTCTCTGAGCCTTCGGTGTCCTTGTGACCTGGCCATTTAGCCCATGGTGTGCAAAAAAATGACGCTCAGAGATAAAACAACCCAACCCAGGTCTCTTTTATCAGTAGCCAATCATGCTACCCATTCGACGACAAGATTTTATGTGCATGAAATTGTTGAACTTTCTAAACCTATTCAAAAATATATTTTATGTAAAGGTGTTTCTTTTTTTGTGAGCAAACGTGTTTTGTGCCTAGTAGCATCTTTTCGAAATATAGACATAATTACAAATCTGGACTTTTTAATAACTACTGCCATTAAGTGTATTGGCATCTCGTTTAGTTAAAATTTTGCAATAATTAGAATAATTAATAATGCCACGAAGGTGTTGGCTGAAACTCAAAAACGCTAACTAATTAATTGTTTTGCATTTTTTGGTCTCTAATATTTTCATTTGGGGATTGAATTACATTCAATTCACGAGAATGCATCGCAACTGAAAATTAACCAATGCTTTTAGATTATTTCCTAAATTTTCATTTTTTTTTAATTCATAAATCGTAGACTTAAATAAAGAAATTTTCACTTTTAAAAAGAATTATTTGTTTGGTGTTGAAATTTAAGAAACTAAACGCACGCATCAACGCTTCAGTTTATCTTTGAGTTAGACAGGTGCTTAATAAAGGGTTACTACATGGCCGAGTGGTTAGTGCGCTTGGCTGCTAATCTAAGGGACCTGGGTTCGAGCCCCGGGTAAGGCATGGATGTATGTGTCGTTTTCCTGCTGAGGTCCTGCCATCCTCTCAGACCTTGTACTGTGGCATATAAACTGACAGGCTCCTGCCAGACCTCTGTGGCAAGCAGCTGCTTGAGGGGGTATTTATTTTTATTTTTCCGAATCAACCAAGTTATTACTCTGATTTTTTTTTTTTTCGATATTTTACTCTTATGCAGTAAGACAGGAACAAATAAACTAATTTCTCTTTTACATTAATATGAGACTTTCATTTTCGCTGGGTTGTTTTACCTCTGAGTTGCACTTTTTTTGCACACCGTGGGCTAAATGGCCAGGTCACATGGACCCCAATGGCTCGGAGGAGGTTGAAGGAGGGGACCCACTGGAATAGCTGTTGGGAGGCAGATGGTAACCTCCCGTCAAGGCCATCCAGCGTGTTCTGTGGCCACAGGGTATGGCTCTCCCACACTAGGGGCCACGGTTTAACGTCACATCCGACGGACGGCGGCCTTTCCAAGCGCATCGGTGTCCTCTACTGACCGTGGGCAAGGGGAATTTTGCGGAGATAAATCTCAACGCTGACCCAACTGGGACTCGAAACTGGGAACTGCAGATTATGAGCCTGGCGCGCTACCGACTGAGCCATCCCAGCCCCTTAACCTTCTCTGAGCGTTGCAGTCTGTGTGACCTGACCATTTATTCCATTATATGCAAAAAAATTAAACTCAGACGTAAAACCACCCAAACTTGTTTCTCACCGAAGTCTGGAGGGGCGGGGGTGGCTCAGTCGGTAGCGCGCCAGGCTCGTAATCTGTAGTTCCCAGTTCGAGTCCCAGCTGGGTCAGCGTTGAGATTTATCTCCGCAAAATTCCCCTGCCCACGGTCAGTAGAGGACACCGATGCTTGGAAAGGCCACCGTCCGTCGGATGGGACGTTAAACCGTGGCCCCTAGTGTGGGAGAGCCATACACTGTGGCCCCAGAACATGCTGGATGGCCTTGACGGGAGGTTACCATCTGTCTCCCAACAGCCGCTCCAGTGGGTCCCCTCCCCCAACCTTCTCTGAGCCTTCGGGGTCCATGTGACCTGGCCATTTAGCCCATGGTGTGCAAAAAAGTGCCGCTCAGAGGTAAAACAACCCAACGTTAAAGAATACGCTGGATGGCGTTGACGGGAGGCTACCATCTGTCTCCCAACAGCAGTTCCAGTGGGTCTCCTCCCCCAACCTTCTCTGAGCCTTCGGGGTCCATGTGACCTGGCCATTTAGCCCATGGTGTGCAAAAAAGTGCCGCTCAGAGGTAAAACAACCCAACGTTAAAGAATACGCTGGATGGCCTTGACGGGAGGCTACCATCTGTCTCCCAACAGCAGTTCCAGTGGGTCTCCTCCCCCAACCTTCTCTGAGCCTTCGGGGTCCATGTGACCTGGCCATTTAGCCCATGGTGTGCAAAAAAGTGCCGCTCAGAAGTAAACAACAACCCAAACAACCGAAGTCAGGGCCTACCGACTTGAGCCGCCAGAACTGAAAACCGACAGAAACCCAAACTCTCATAATTTATTGAATTTCCTCATTTCTTCGTAACTCTATTAACTTTGTTTTAAAATGTAAATCTCTTCTTTTATTTTGTCTTCTTTGAAGGTTCGCTAAATCGGAAGATTTCTCCTTGGCGATCTCTCCTCGCCATATGGCCTCAAAAAAAAAAAAATCCCCATCTCTTTCCACCGCCAACTGCAACGGACGAACTCATTTCTTTCTCCGCAGATGTTTGCTACTTCGCCGCCAGCAATTCCCCCCTCCAAGCGTCCTGCGACTCAAACCCGAAGATTGTCTGAACTCCGCGAGAATCGGTCTCGAAGACCCCAGCGATTCCCTTCCAGCATGCGCCGCAGGCACGAGAAACAGCGCCGACGCCACCCCGCGTGAAAAGACGCTCTCTAATTGGATGAAACCGGCGCGGACGAGAACGTCTCGTCTACCGCCGCATTACGAAAAGAGGTCCGTCCTTTTCTTCCCCCTCTCCCCTTCCCCCTCTTCCTCCGTTTCCTCAAACTGGCAACCTAAACTCGACCCAGTGTAAAATTGCTCGCAAAGGTTAAGCGTGTCCAATCAAGTCTCTTCTGTTTTAGGAGAACTCGAAAATAATTTAGTGTTGTGAGGAAGCTTTCAGTTTAATCCCCCTTCTTCCCTCCCCCCTGCCCCCTTCGCTTTATTCCATCGACGCCCGTTGTTGTCTCGCAACGCGCACGCAGGCGGCACAATTCAGCGTTCGTTTCGTACCTTCTGTAGAATCAAGCGGCGCGTCCCCCACGCACACATACTCGCATTTTAGAATCCCACCCTAAGACAAGTAGCGACGACATTAATCAAGTCCTTCCCCCAGTCGAGAGAGGAGAAGTCCGTGCAGTAGAGACAGAGTGAGGATGCGGAGTGAGGATGCTTTCGCCTTTTGGTCTAGCAAAGGCCCCCAGTAACGTTATTTAATCGAGGGGCGAGATCTATGAGTCGCATTGTTGCGCCTGACAGCCCGGGTCTATCAGCGTCTCGCCAGAGCCCGTCTTCTAAGTGGACCCGGTATTTGGGAAGCAGCGCATGGCAACGCTAGAGGCACGCTCGCCCGTCTAGGCATCTGTCAACACTCTAATTTCCTTTCAACTAACTGTTGGTGTTAGCAATAATGTTCTCTTTACAGCTCAACCGTCGTTGTCAGAGAAAGGGGGTGGGGGGGGGACGGGGATCAGGGAAGGTTGGTGGGGGGGGGAGTAGAAGCGTGCCTCCGAGGTCAGGGGGGGAGGAAGGATGTTAAAAGAAAAACTGAAGAACACACGCGAAACTGGTGGTCTGGGGTTGAGTTGTGACTTGCTGTGATTCGGTAGTGTTTGGATGGAAAAAAAATATCTTTTCTGATTTTCGTGGGCTTCTATTTTTTAACTTCGTTGCATTGGCGCCGAAGTTAAGGGTGTACGGCCATTGAGAAAGCGTTTTGGACGGTTCAGCGATGTTAACGTTTTTAAAGTTTGACGCAGCTTGATGCAAAATTATTAATTACCATACTAGAACACTCATCAGCTCTGGCGAATTCAAAGAGAATGAGAATGAAGTTTTTTTCGTTCTCGTTCTCTTCGTGTCACGTGACACGAAGGTTGCCAGATCACTAATTTCTAAAAAAAAATCGTTGCCAGATATTTTTAATAAATTCTGTAATCAACCATAGTGTTCGGATACTTTTTTGAGAGACTGTAGGTGGTCATATTATTTTGATTCTAGATCGTGTGGGCTCACTCACGGAAATATTGAGCGTGTGCAGTTACCGTTCACAGCAAACTGGAGCGTGTGCAGTAACTGCACACGCTCCAGTTTGCTGTGAACGGTAACTGGAGCGTGTACAGTTGCTGTACACGCTCCAGATATTTTTCCTGAATTCTGTAATCACGTGACACGAAGGTTGCCAGATCACTAATTTCTAAAAAATTCGTTGCCAGATATTTTTTCTGAATTCTATAACCAACCATAGTGTTCGGATACTTTTTTGAGCGACTGTACCAGGTTAGAAGAACCTTTTGGTAATTTGGGGTTAGTGGGATACTGTTTGGGCCTCTGTTGAAAGAGAATCTGTAGCCGTGTTTTCTGCTTGTTTGTGGATTGCCTGTCTCCACTAAACTTCCTCACAGCAGATGATACAGAGAACACATCTCTCTATAAGAAAACTTTATCAGAAGGGTATTAAGCAGACGCAATTTCATTTGTTAATTCTTTTTTGTTTATCAAATATTATAAGAATGATTAAAACGTTTCGACAGTAGCACTTATAAGAAAATATTATTTTCGAAATGATAACGGTTAGACAATGGTCGGAATTTATGAGAAAGTGCTGCAAACTCCAATGGCTGTCACTTCGTGGTTCTCTACAGTTAAAAAATTTAGTCTGTTTATTTTTTGAAGCTAAAAAACCTTCCAAATCTTAATTTTAGTGTTAAAAGTTAATTCACTTCTTAAATACAAATATTTTAAAAACTGAATCACCCATTTTTTAGAAGCCAATCCAACTCTAAATGTTAATTATTGTTTAGAAGATATTTTACCTCCTAAAGTCATTTTTAGAAGCTATAATTTTGTTTGAGGGTGGGTTATTTTACCTCTGAGCGGCACTATTTTGCACACCATGGGCTAAATGGCCAGGTCACAAGGACCCCGAAGGCTCAGAGAAGGTTGGGGGAGGGGACCCACTGGAACAGCTGTTGGGAAACAAATTGTAGCCTCCCGTCAAGGCCATCCAGCGTGTTCTTTAACGTGCACAGGGTATGTCTCTCCCGCACACGGGGCCACGGCTTAACGTCCCATCCGACGGACGGCGGCCTTTCCAAGCCCAGCGGTGTCCCCTACTGACCGTGGGCAGGGCGGGGAATTTTGCGGAGATAAATCTCAACGCTGACCCAGCTGTGACTCGAACCTGGGAACTACAGATTACGAGCCTGGCGCGCTACCGACCGAACCACCCCCGCCCCCCTTTTGTTTGAGGAAATACCTATAAATGATCATTATCATTGATAAAGGTGTCTGCAACATACAAACGGACATTCGCGCTGGTTTAGCTACGCTAACCACTAGTCCATAGTGGTTTATTAAAGAATATGACATGTATAATGGAAAATAAACACATAATTAAAAAAAGAAACTAAAACAATAATAACAACAACAAAAAAACGTATTAAAACACAGACATGAAAAATTAAATACATTTATAAAATAAACCAATAAAATTTCGGATTACATCACATATTGCACAAAACTGTCACCTATGGTACAAGTCATCATTTCGCATTAAAATTGCATTTGCTTAAAGGATACCAGATACAGGATATGACTTTTTAAACTAAACTTTTCAATTATTTACATCTAATAACCATTTCGAAACTTTAGTTTTAATTTCTGAATAAGTGCTCAGGCATAACAGATCTCTCGGTAGAGAATTAAAAATTTTGGGTATTTGATAAGATATCCGCGCTTTACCATAATCATTGTGAAAAACTGGTTCAACAAAATAATTTTCACACTTTCGTCTTGTATTGATCACATGCAAAATTTTCTCCTTGTGTTCATTTTTAAAGTAATTTCTAAAGATAGTTACAAAAATATATAACAAGTCAACTGGTAAAATGTTCAGATAATGAAAAATATTGCCAATGTGATCTTCATTAATTACATGTTTATTGAATTTAGCAATATTATTTAGAGTACTTTTTTGTATTCGTTTAATTTTGTTTAAAACAGATTTATATGTGCATCCATATATACTGATACCATACCTAATGACTGATTCACAGAGAGCTTTATATCTCATTGTTATGACATCCAATGGAATAAGTGTATTCAACTTCAACACTTTGTAAGATGCATACCTTAGTTTATCACAAGTATATTTTATGTGCGATTTCCATTTAAAATCTTGGTCAATATAAATCCCTAAATATTGAATTTTATGAACCTCTTCCACGATTGGGCAGGAACATACGTTTCGGTTAATTATTAATTTATATTGACAGTTATAATTATGTGTTTTAATGCATAAGTTATTTAACTTGTGCCTACTCTGAATGGTCATATATTTGGTTTTTTCTTCATTTAAGAAGAGTCTATTTTTCTGAAACCAAGAATTTGCTACATTATAGTCGTTCTGTGCACATCTAACTACTTCTTCTACCCGCATACCTGCGTTCAGCAGAAAGGTATCATCAGCAAACATAAACAAATTACCCTGAAAATTTATTTCTGCTAAATCATTTATATAAATAGCAAATAAAAGTGGCCCTAAAACTGAGCCCTGTGGTACACCTGAATTCAAAATTTGATCTCTACTCTCACAATTTTCAATCCTAGTGATGATAGTCCTATTAGACAAGAAATTTTTGAACCATTTATTCAGTGAACCTCGAATTCCCACCAATGATAACTTTTTTAACAATATGTCATGGTTAACTGTGTCGAATGCTTTATTCAAATCCATAAATATAGCACAAACCTTTTTTCCAGAATTGAGTGCTATATTAATGTATTGTGAGAAATAGTTCAATAGTTCAATAGTTCCTCTGTTCTTCCTAAACCCGTACTGCCTATCTGTAATTATTTTACATTTTTCTAAAAAATTATTAACATATTTGTATACATATTTTTCTAAAACTTTTTCAATAACTGATAAGATCATGATTGGTCTATAATTACTATATATATTTCGTGATCTCTTTTTAAATATAGGACGCACAATTGCAGTTTTGAGTGTGTTAGGTACAATGCCAGTGTTCAAACTCAAATTAATCGAGCGTTGCAGGATCTCAGAAAAAACATCTGCATTGCTTTTTATATATGAAGTTTTAGGGGCGGGGGTGGCTCAGTCGGTAGCGCGCCAGGCTCGTAATCTGTAGTTCCCGGGTTCGAGTCCCAGCTGGGTCAGCGTTGAGATTTATCTCCGCAAAAGTTCCCCGCCCTGCCCACGGTCAGTAGGGGACACCGATGGGCTTGGAAAGGCCGCCGTCCGTCGGATGGGACGTTAAGCCGTGGCTCCGTGTGCAGGAGAGACATACCCTGTGCACGTTAAAGAACACGCTGGATGGCCTTGACGGGAGGCTACCATCTGTCTCCCAACAGCTGTTCCAGTGGGTCCCCTCCCCCAACCTTCTCTGAGCCTTCGGGGTCCATGTGACCTGGCCATTTAGCCCATGGTGTGCAAAAAAGGGCCGCTCAGAGGTAAAACAACCCAACGTTAAAGAACACGCTGGATGGCCTTGACGGGAGGCTACCATCTGTCTCCCAACAGCTGTTCCAGTGGGTCCCCTCCCCCAACCTTCTCTGAGCCTTCGGGGTCCATGTGACCTGGCCATTTAGCCCATGGTGTGCAAAAAAGTGCCGCTCAGAGGTAAAACAACCCAAATATATGAAGTTTTCACCATATCATAGCCCACTGCATTACTAGTTTTTAATATTGCTAATGATCTGTACTACCTCATCTCTATTTGCTTTAGGTATAAAAATAGAATGTGAATTAGAAGGTGTAATAATCTCGTTGACAGCTATATTTATATTTTTTGAATATTTCAGGATTAAATTTTCTATAACACTTGCAAAGTAATTGTTAAAATCATCCACTATCAAATCCATCGCTTTATTTTTACCAAAATAGCGTTTTATTTGCATGTCAACAGATCATTTCTTTTTTCTTAGAAGCTAAAAATCAAGATAACACTAACAAAATGTTTTTATTCTATGATGCACAGTCGCTCAAAAAAGTATCCGAACACTACGGTCGATTACAGAATTCAGAAAAAATATCTGGCAACTTTTTTATTTAGAAATTAGTGATCTGGCAACCTTCGTGTCACGTGATTACAGAATTCAAGAAAAATATCTGGAGCGTGTACAGTTGCTGTGGAGCAAACTGGAGCGTGTGAAGTTACTGCACACGCTCAATTTGCTGTGAGCGGTAACTGCACACGCTCAATATTTCCGTGAGTGAGCCCACACGATCTAGTATCAAAATAATATGACCACCTACAGTCGCTCAAAAAAGTATCCGAACACTATTGTTGATTACAGAATTCAGAAAAAATATCTGGCAACGATTTTATTTAGAAATTAATGATCTGGCAACCTTCGTGTCACGTGATTACAGAATTCAGGAAAAATATCTGGAGCGTGTACAGCAACTGTACACGCTCCAGTTACCGTTCACAGCAAACTGGAGCGTGTACAGCAACTGTACACGCTCCAGTTACCGCTCACAGCAAACTGGAGCGTGTGCAGTAACTGCAGTAACTGCACACGCTCCAGTTTGCTGTGAACGGTAACTGCACACGCTCAATATTTCCGTGAGTGAGCCCACACGATCTAGTATCAAAATAATATGACCACCTACAGTCGCCCAAAAAAGTATCCGAACACTATGGTTGATTGCAGAATTCGGAAAAAATATCTGACAACGATTTGATTTAGAAATTAGTGATCTGGCAATCTTCGTGTCACGTGATTACAGAATTCAGGAAAATTTTCTATACCGTGTACAGTTTCATTAGATAGCAAATTCAGGCTCTAAATTCTAATTTTTAGAATTTACTATACCTCTAAATGCTAATTGTCAGGAACCGATCCTCCTCGAAATTGTCAGTTTATAAAGCTAATCCAGTTCTAAATGCTGACTTCAGTTTCATTAAATAATAAATTCAACTCTAAATGCTAATTTTCAGGAGGCAATCCTCACTTAAGTGCTGACTTTCACTATTCACAATCGCCGTATAAAATATGAAACATTCCTGGGCTCATTTAGAGATAGAAAAACAAGCTAATGCTAAGAACATCCTGCTGATCTTCCCTCTCTTCTAAACCTTCAGACTCAAGGACAATGTGCGTGTGTGTATTTTTGGGGATGGTGATGGGGGAACAGGCTTCTTTGCCTGTCCCCCATCACCATAGAATGCAGCAAGAAGTCCTCGACAGCCAATCGTTGCTGTCATTCAGCAACTGCAGACTTTCCACCAGACTTATCTGCCTGCACGTGGCCCCCCCCCCTCACCTTCCTCCGTGCTCATGACATCACTCCTGTTCACGTGGCCCAGTACTTCAGGTGACACATAGCAAGTACATCTGCCCAACACAAACACTTCAAGCATCCACTAGTTCTCTACGTCATGCAGTCTGACTTATTTTTTGATTTTTCTTTTTACACCTCCCTGTCGTTGGGACGAGAAGAGGGGGAGAAGCGAGGGGTGAGGTTGGGGACATCGACGCTGGGGGGGGGACTTCGGTCAACACGCGTCCTAATTGGTTCTTCTTGTGTGGTCACGCACGTGCCGTGTTGACTTTGTGTCACTCGTCCGCGCTGGACGATGTCTCCAGGTGTTCCGTTGTCATGCCGACGACTACTGATGGATGTCGGGGATTGAGAGAGGCAAAAGGGTCGAGAGTTGGGGGTGGAATGAGTGGAGGAACTGCTCCCGTTCTGTGTTCTGATATTAAACGGAATTAACGTTAATTATGTTGCAGTGACATTATAAAACTCCCAACTTTTGGGGGGCGGGGGTGGCTCAGTCGGTAGCGCGCCAGGCTCGTAATCTGTAATTCCCAGGTTCGAGTCCCAGCTTGATCAGCTTTGAGATTTATCTCGCAAAATTCTCCGCCCTGCCCACGGTCAGTAGGGGACATCGATGGGCTTGAAAAGGCCACCGTCCGTCGAATGGGACGTTAAGCCGTGGCCCCGTGTGTGGGAGAGCCATACCCTGTGCACGTTAAAGAACACGCTGGATGGCCTTGACGGGAGGCTACCATCTGTCTCCCAACAGCTGTTCTAGTGGGTCCCCTCCCCCAACCTTCTCTGAGCCTTCGGGGTCCATGTGACCTGGCCATTTAGCACATGGTATGCAAAAAAAGTGCCGCTCAGAGGAAAAACAACCCAACGTTAAAGAACACGCTGGATGGCCTTGACGGGAGGCTACCATCTGTCTCCCAACAGCTGTTCCAGTGGGTCCCCTCCCCCAACCTTCTCTTAGCCTTCGGGGTCCATGTGACCTGGCCATTTAGCCCATGGTGTGCAAAAAAGTGCCGCTCAGAGGTAAAACAACCCAACGGTAAAGAACACGCTGGATGGCCTTGACGGGAGGCTACCATCTGTCTCCCAACAGCTGTTCCAGTGGGTCCCCTCCCCCAACCTTCTCTGAGCCTTCGGGGTCCATGTGACCTGGCCATTTAGCCCATGGTGTGCAAAAAAGTCCCGCTCAGAGGTAAAACAACCCAACGTTAAAGAACACGCTGGATGGCCTTGACGGGAGGCTACCATCTCCCAACCTTCCCAACCTTTGCCGCTCAGAAGTAAAACAACCCAACCCAACTTTTGGTCCCCTAACTCCTAGGGGGTCCGTAGGCTATTTCCAATATTTTAGAAAGCTCCAACTGAAATAGTACATTTATTGTGATTATAAAACTGTGTTAAGTTTTATTGCTTTTTCCTGGAATTATATCAGTTCAGTCGTGCTAATCAGAAGAGTTGGGTTGTTTTACCTCTGAGCGGCACTTTTTTGCACACAATGGGCTAAATGGCCAGGTCACATGGACCCCGAAGGCTCAGAGAAGGTTGGGGGAGGGGACCCACTGGAACAGCTGTTGGGAGACAGATGGTAGCCTCCCGTCAAGGCCATCCAGCGTGTTCTTTAACGTGCACAGTGTATGACTCTCCCACACACGGAGCCACGGCTTAACGTCCCATCCGACGGACGGCGGCCTTTCCAAGCCCATCGGTGTCCCCTACTGACCGTGGGCAGGGCAATGAATTTTGCGGAGATAAATCTCAACGCTGACCCAGCTGGGACTCGAACCTGGGAACTACAGATTATGAGCCTGGCGCGCTACCGACTGAGCCACCCCCGCCCCTTTAGTGTATAAAATTTTGCTATAAATGGTTTCATCTTATCCACAGTATAATCAGTGTGATACTTCCATGAAAGGCTTTTATCAATAATCACTCTTAGGCATTTAATTTGATGAATCTTCGTAAGAGGTTCGCAACTGCAATTTAGGATGTCGTAACAGTCCTTGTGATGAGAAACCATTCCAGAGTCAGTGCTACCATTAGCTGATGCCTTCAACTGGAATTTTATATAGCATGTTTTAGCCTTATTTAAACTTAATTTATTCAACGTTAGCCATTGATAGAGACGGGGCGGGGGTGGCTCAGTCGGTAGCGCGTCAGGCTCGTAATCTGTAGTTCCCAGGTTCGAGTCCCAGCTGGGTCAGCGTTGAGATTTATCTCCGCAAAATTCCCTGCCCACGGTCAGTAGGGGACACCGATGGGCTTGGAAAGGCCGCCGTCAGTCGAATGGGACGTTAAGCCGTGGCCCCGTGTGCGGGAGAGCCATACCCTGTGCACGTTAAAGAACACGCTGGATGGCCTTGATGGGAGGCTACCATCTGTCTCCCAACAGCTGTTCCAGTGGGTCCCCTCCCCTAACCTTCTCTGAGCCTTTCGGGGTCCATGTGACCTGGCCATTTAGCCCATGGTGTGCAAAAAAGTGCCGCTCAGAGATAAAACAACCCAACCCATTGATAGAGACGATGAATATCTCTGTTTGCCATTTGGTATAATTGCTCATAGGTGTTACTTTTGTATAACAAAACAATATCATCAGCGTAAGAAATAATTTCTGCCTCAAAAGTTTTGCCAAATATATTGCTTACATATAAATAGCAGAGGTCCCAGTACAGAATCTTGTGGTACACCTGTATTAATATTTTTCATAGAACTATATATATCATTTATCCTAACCATTTGTGAACGATTTTCGCACAAATTTTCGTTCATGATGGCAAAAACCGATGAACCTTCCCCGGTGAGCATGGGTGTCTGTTTTTTTGGTTGCCTTTCTGTCGAGGTTTCGCCTTCCTCGCAGATCTTTTCTGTATGTTATTATACTGACAGGATTTTGCTTGAGGGATAATATTCTTTATTATTATTTCAAAGATTCAAAAATGATACAGATTTAAGCATTTATCTAAAGTCACATTTCCCATAGAAAATTAATTTAAAATTTATGATGTTTCGAATTTTGTTTTAAATTGGTATATAAAATAAAAATTCTCTACTTCTGTTTAGAATTTACAGTGTTTTTTCCCTGTAACTGATAGACTGCGCACGCTACAGTTTGCTGTGAGGTCATTCCTTTATTCTTAAAGCTTCTGCACACCTTCCAACTTGCTGTGAGGCCATTCCTTTCTTCTTAAAGGTTCTGCACACCTTCCCACTTGCTGTGAGGCCATTCCTTTATTCTTAAAGCTTCTGCACACCTTCCAACTTGCTGTGAGGCCATTCCTTTCTTCTTAAAGGTTCTGCACACCTTCCAACTTGCTGTGAGGCCATTCCTTTCTTCTTAAAGGTTCTGCACACCTTCCCACTTGCTGTGAGGCCATTCCTTTATTCTTAAAGCTTCTGCACACCTTCCAACTTGCTGTGAGGCCATTCCTTTCTTCTTAAAGGTTCTGCACACCTTCCAACTTGCTGTGAGGCCATTCCTTTCTTCTTAAAGGTTCTGCACACCTTCCAACTTGCTGTGAGGCCATTTCTTTCTTCTTAAAGGTTCTGCACACCTTCCAACTTGCTGTGAGGCCATTTCTTTCTTCTTAAAGGTTCTACACACCTTCCCACTTGCTGTGAGGCCATTCCTTTATTCTTAAAGCTTCTGCACACCTTCCAACTTGCTGTGAGCCCATTCCTTTCTTCTTAAAGGTTCTGCACACCTTCCCACTTGCTGTGAGGCCATTTCTTTCTTCTTAAAGGTTCTGCACACCTTCCAACTTGCTGTGAGGCCATTCCTTTCTTCTTAAAGGTTCTGCATACTTTCCCACTTGCTGTGAGGCCATTCCTTTATTCTTAAAGCTTCTGCACACCTTCCAACTTGTTGTGAGGCCATTTCTTTCTTCTTAAAGGTTCTGCATACCTTCCAACTTGTTGTGAGGTCATTTCTTTCTTCTGAAAGGTTCTGCACACCTTCCAACTTGCTGTGAGGCCATTATTTTCTTCTTAAAGCTTCTGCACACCTTCCAACTTGCTATGAGGCAATTTCTTTATTCTTAAAGCTTCTACACACCTTCCCACTTGCTGTGAGGCCATTCCTTTCTTCTTAAAGCTTCTGCACACCTTCCAACTTGTTGTGAGGCCATTTCTTTCTTCTTAAAGGTTCTGCACACCTTCCAACTTGCTGTGAGGCCATTTCTTTCTTCTTAAAGGTTCTGCACACCTTCCAACTTGCTGTGAGGCCATTCCTTTCTTCTTGAAGGTTCTGCATACTTTCCCACTTGCTGTGAGGCCATTCCTTTATTCTTAAAGCTTCTACATACCTTCCCACTTGCTGTGAGGCCACTCCCGTTCTTCATAAAAGGTTGTGCATATATTTGCATTTTCTGTGAATTTTCCGTTCCTTCTTGTTCATCTTCGTTCTTTTAAATTGTTCAACACACATACTCCATTTTACTCAGTTGTTGGCGACGTTTTTCTTTTAAATCGCCAAAATGATTTGGAATTGTTAATAACACGAAATGCTAAAACCGATTTCTCCTTGGTCGTGCTCTTAACATTAGTGGTTGTTAGATCTGTGGGATTATCCGTTTGGCGCCCTCATCCACCCACATGTGGATGTCGGAAATAATGACTTATCAAATATTCTCATCAGGTAATGATTAATCTGCAAGTGCATTGCCACAGCAGGGAGGACTTTCATCCGTTGGGATGAACAGAAGCCAAAGTAATCCGATTATTAAAGCCATCACAAAACAAGGGCAAACCTTGAAAACGAAAACGGTATAAAGGAAAAAAAAAAAAAACGAAAACAAAACAAAAAGGCTTAAGCATTTCGTAATCAGTTAAGAGCATTAACTTAAGCATTTCTTTTTCCACTAATTGACCTCCTGCTAAAGAGTTAATTGCTGTAATTACTGGGGCTCCTGCTAATCACATGTGACGCACTAGGAGCACTTTATTCTTCATCATCATTCGAAAGAGATGGAGTTGTGCATCTGCGAAACACAGAGCTTTGGGAAGAAGGATGAGTCGACGAATAAGAGGCCGTCTGCTCCCCCCCCCCCCCACCTCACTCCTCCCTCCCTTTGCTCGATAGAGAGACAGAAGGAGAAGAGACTTGATGAAACTTTTCTTCATTGGAGTCGTGCCGAAGCATTTATCTCTTTCTCTCTGAGCTCTTCAGAGAAGTGTTTGAAACTTCTCCCTGAGTTTTCAACTTTTGCATTGTTCCAAATGTTAGCATTTAAAGTGTCCTTCAGAGAAGTTATTAGAGTCAGTTAGTATATTAAAGAGTTTGCTGTTTCTGTGTGCTGATGGTTTCTGTAGGGGTTTAAGATAAACAGGAGATGTCGTCAGTCTATTAAGTTTCAAAATATGTTTACAAATTATGGTTGAGGGACAATGCTCTAAAGTTGAAGAGTAAATTGTTTTATTTTTGCGTCTTTACAATTGTACGAAAGTAGAAACTACACTGAATTATAAAAAGTCCTAGGGCGCTTCCATACTATGTGCATGGTTCAAGTTAGGAAGCTTTAATGGTCAAAGTTAGGGAGCTACAATGAAAAAATTTAGGGAGCTTCAATGGCCAAAATTAAGAGCTTTAATGGTCAAAATTATGAAGCTTGAATGCTCAAAATTAGGGGGTTTTAATGATCAAAGCTAGGAGCTGTAGTTGTCAAAACTGAGGAGTTTTAATGATCGAAGTTAGGGAGCTACAATGAAAAAAATTGGGAGCTTCAACTGTCAAAATTAGAAAGCTTTAATGGTCAAAATTAGGGAGTTTTAATGATCAAAATTAGGAGCTGCAGTTGTCAAAACTGAGGAGTTTTAATGATCGAAGTTAGGGGGCTTTAAAGGTTAAAGTTAGGGAGCTACAATGAAAAAAAATCGGGAGCTTCAACTGTCAAAATTAGAAAGCTTTAATGGTCAAAATTAGGGAGTTTTAATGATCAAAGTTAGGAGCTGCAGTTGTCAAAACTGAGGAGTTTTAATGATCGAAGTTAGGGAGCTTTAAAGGTTAAAGTTAGGGAGCTACAATGAAAAAAAATCGGGAGCTTCAACTGTCAAAATTAGAAAGCTTTAATGGTCAAAATTAGGGAGTTTTAATGATCAAAGTTAGGAGCTGCAGTTGTCAAAACTGAGGAGTTTTAATGATCGAAGTTAAGGAGTTTTAATGGTCAAAGTTAGGGAGCTACAATGAAAAAAATCGGGAGCTTCAACTGTCAAAATTAGAAAGCTTTAATGGTCAAAATTAGGAAGCTTCAATGCTTAACATTATGGAGTTTTAATGATCAAAGTTAGGGAGCTGAAATTGTCAAAACTGGGGAGCTTTCATGATCGAAGTTAGGGAGTTTTAATGGTCAAAGTTAGGGAGCTGCAATGAAAAAAAATCGGAAGCTTCAACTGTCAAAATTAGAAAGCTTTAATGGTCAAAATTAGGAAGCTTCAATGCTTAACATTATGAAGTTTTAATGATCAAAGTTAGGGAGCTGCAGTTGTCAAAACTGAGGAGCTTTCATGATCGAAGTTAGGGAGTTTTAATGATCAAAGTTAGGGAGCTTTAATGGACAAAGTTAGGTAGTTTTAAAGATAAAAAAATTAGGGAGATTTAAGGTCAAAATTAGGGAGCTTCAATGGTCAAAGTTAGGGAGCTACAATGAAAATTTTTAGGGAGCTTCAATGCTCAAAATTAGGGAATTTTAATGTTTAAAGTAGGGAACTGTAATTGTCAAAACTGGGGAGCTTTAATGATCCAAGTTAGGGAGCTTAATGGTCAAAGTGAGAGAATTTGAAAGTGGAAAGCATATTCAAAGCTCCCTAACTTTGAAACTAAGTTTTTTATGAAAAAAATGCTGCTGGAGATAAAATGAAAATGATCTCGCTCAAATTTCTTTCGGTTTCTATTTTCTGAAATATTCGTTTAACATTTAAAGAATGCTGAGGTCTCGCCATCCTCACAGATCTACTCTGGCGTATTAAACTGACAGGCTCCTGTCAGACCTCTTTGGCAAGCGGCTGCTTCAGGGAATATTTATTTAATTTTTTTTAAAGAATTGTGTAACCTGAAACATCAAACTGTAATTTTTGCTACTCAGGATGATTTACGTCAAGAGATAAAACTCAACTGTAACAGCAAATCTTTCGCTAACACAATAGTATTATTTGAAATCTGTCTGTGCAACGATTTTTTTTTCCAGTTTTCATTTATTTGGGGAAATGTTTAGGTTGGGTTGTTTTACCTCTGAGCGGCACTTTTTTGCACACCATGGGCTAAATGGCCAGGTCACATGGACCCTGAAGGCTCAGAGAAGGTTGGGGGAGGGGACCCACTGGAACAGCTGTTGGGAGACAGATGGTAGCCTCCCGTCAAGGCCATCCAGCGTGTTCTTTAACGTGCACGGGATATGTCTCTCCCGCATACGGGGCCACGGCTTAACGTCCCATCCGACGGACGGCGGCCTTTCCAAGCTCATCGGTGTCCCCTACTGACCGTGGGCAGGGCGGGGAATTCTGCGGAGATAAATCTCAACGCTGACACAGCTGAGACTCTAACCTGGGAACTACAGATTACGAGCCTGGCGCGCTACCGACTGAGCCACTCCTGCCCCAGGAAATGTTTAGGAAAAGTGGGCGTCTCCTGCCAAACGTTTCCGTTTCAAAATTCTCTTAAATATCAAGCGATTATTGTTAGAAATTGTGAATTAGGGAGATTTTATCGCGAATAACATTTTTTTTTAATAAAAAGCTTATTTTCAAAGTTAGGGAAATTTTAAACATGAAATTTTTAGAATTAATAGATTATTTGTAATATTAAAGTTTCTTCAGTTTTCAAACTTTAACGATATTTAAAAATTCAATGAATAGACTATTCGGAAAATACACATAGTAGTACTTGATTAGCATCTTTTCTATCCAAAATGAGCTCTTCATTTATTTCTTAAAACAAACCGACTTGATTTGATGAATTTATTGAATTGAAATTAAAATGAGCGCAGCTACAGTCGCTCAAAAAAGTATCCGAACACCATGGTTGATTACAGAATTCAGAAAAAATATCTGACAACGATTTTTTTTTTAGAAATTAGTGATCCGGCAACCTTCGTGTCACGTGATTACAGAATTCAGGAAAAATATCTGGAGCGTGTACAGCAACTGTACACGCTCCAGTTACCGTTCACAGCAAACTGGAGCGTGTGCAGTTACTGTACACGCTCTAGTTTGCTGTGAACGGTAACTGCACACGCTCAATATTTCCGTGAGTGAGTCCACACGATCTAGTATCAAAATAATATGACCACCTACAGTCGCTCAAAAAAGTATCCGAACACTATGGTTGATTACAAAATTCAGAAAATTATCTGGCAACGAGTTTTTTTAGAAATTACTGATTTGGCAACCTTCGTGTCACATGACACGAAGGTTGCCAGATCACTAATCTCTAAAAAAAAACGGTAACACGCTCCAGTTTGCTGTGAACGGTAACTGGAGCGTGTACAGTTGCTGTACACGCTCCAGATATTTTTCCTGAATTCTGTAATCACGTGACACGAAGGTTGCCAGATCACTAATCTCTAAAAAAATCGTTGCCAGATATTTCTTCTGAATTCTGTAATCAACGATAGTGTTCGGATATATATTTTGAGCGACTGTACCGATTATTGAAATTCTTGAAAGGAAAGAGCCTTTACTTCCCCCCTTCTACGGATCCTACCCCGCACTCTCCATCCTGCTCCTTGTTGGATGCTGACCTCTCCATCCTTTCCACCTAGCGACTGATTGCTCTCCATTCTAATTGCCATGGCCAACTTCTCGTCAACGAGGGCCTCGTCGCATCAACCTTCTGATCGATTTTGAAACGCACCAGAGGTTTGCGTGTTTTGAAGGGGTGCTCGTCGACTTCGCCGCAAACGCCCCCATCTCATTAAGCCTACACAAACACCTTCCGACCCCAATTAATTTCGCCAGTAAACAGGCCCTCGAGTATTGACTTCCCTCATCCATCATTCTGGAGACTCGCCCAGATCGGGAGAAGCTGCAGTCGAGGGGGGGGGGGGGGTGATTTCATTGTTTAGTCATCTATTTTCCTGTGGTCATTTTCATTTAGGAAATCTGACCAAAAATGTCGTCGTAGGGTCAAAAATGTCCTTGGGCGTTTGCAGGTTCGAATCTCTCACTCTTGGGTTGTTTAACCTCTGAGCAGCACTTTTTTTGCATGCAATGGGCTAAATGGCCAGGTTACAAGGACCCCGAAGTCTCAGAGAAGTTTGGGGGAAGGGGACACACTGGAACAACTATGCCCTGTGTTAGGAGACAGATGGTACAGTCGCTCAAAAAATATCCAAACACTATATGTTGATTACAGAATTCAGAAAAAATATCTAGCAACGATTTTTTAAGAAGTTAGCGATCTGGCAACCTTCGTGTCACGTGACACTAAAGGTTGCCAGATCACTAATTTCTAAAAAAATCGTTGCCAGATATTTTTTCTGAATTCTGTAATCAACATATAGTGTTCGGATATTTTTTTGAGCGACTGTACATCTCTTAAATTTTTGAAAAATGTACAGTTGATTACATTTCACAACTTTTTTTCTTATCATGCCAGCATTTAACAATATCACCGTTCTGACAAATTTTAGTCACTTATTTTTAAAGATTCTTTTGTCCCTGATGCAGTGGTTAGCGTGTTTGGTTGCTGATCAAAGAGAGCCCGGATTCGATCCACACAGATAAGACATAATTTTTCCTTTCTTATATTCTCCTAGTGGTGAGGTCTCACCTTCCTCATAGATCTTCTCCATAGCATTTTATACTAACTGAAAATCAGTTGGAAAATACTAGCCCAGAGTAGCATAAAATCCAAGTTCATACTCTTTCAAAAAGGGGCGGGGTGGCTCAGTCGGTAGCGCGCCAGGCTCGTAATCTGTAGTTCCCAGGTTCGAGTCCCAGCTGGGTCAGCGTTGAGATTTATCTCCGCAAAATTCCCCGCCCTGCCCACGGTCAGTATGGGACGGGCTTGGAAAGGCCGCCGTCCGTCGGATGGGACGTTAAGCCTTGGCCCCGTGTGCGGGAGAGCCATACCCTATGCACGTTAAAGAACACGCTGGATGGCCTTGACGGGAGGCTACCATCTGTCTCTCAACAGCTGTTCCAGTGGGTTCCCTCCCCCAACCTTCTCTGAGCCTTCGGGGTCCATGTGACCTGGCCATTTAGCCCATGGTGTGCAAAAAAGTGCCGCTCAGAGGTAAAACAACCCAACGTTAAAGAACACGCTCGATGGCCTTGACGGGAGGCTACCATCTGTCTCCCAAAAGCTGTTCCAATGGGTCCCCTCCCCCAACCTTCTATGAGCCTTCGGGGTCCATGTGACCTGGCCATTTAGCCCATAGTGTGCAAAAAAGTGACGCTCAGAGGTCAAACAACCCAACCTCTTTCAAAAAAAAAATAATAAAAAGAAGAAGAATGGTTTCATTTCAATATTTTCTAAAAAAATTTTTCAAAAAAAACAAACTCTGTTGAAAGTATTTTTTTCTTAGAAAACTAATCGTGCATAATTGCAAAATTTTTTCCTCGTCTCCATCAGCGACATAATCATCATCAAATTTCGTTCAAAACCAGTTCCTTCGAAGACACACGATTTGCGAAACCCGATTCCCAAAAGAGCCAGAGACTTGCATAAAGACATATCCATCTCTGAATTTCTTTCCAGCTGAGCTACAAAAGCCATTAAACTCGACCACGGAGCAAGAATACATGAAAATCTGAAAGGCTTAGCAACTTAAGCTCCCGTGTTGGTAGAATTCCTCTTTTCCATTTATAAGAATCTCCTCTGCAGCGGAAAATTCAATATTAGCAGAATTGCCTATTTGCAGGTATTAGCCTGTCTGCGGATGGCAACGACTCATCTCGTGCACGTGATGGCTCCCGAACCGCGCGAGTCTTACACAATGGGCGGATCCCGGCTTGTTGTCCGAGCGGACACGAATCTCTCTTTGTCACAGCTGAACAACTTTTACTAGCGGATTAGCGGACAGCGGATCCGATAAATGTCCTGCCAAGCCATCTCCTGATTGCCAGTTAATCTCTAATCCATGCGGCTCTGAATGGCCGAAAATCCCGGGAGTCTTTTCCGCGCCAAACGGTGCAACACGAAGGGCTCATTGTTACGAGTGGCGGGAAGCGAGCCAAGCAGCACGCGGAGCATGTCGGCGTTGCAGGGGGGGGGGGGGGTTAGGTGAGTGGGGCGCGTATAAATTTATTTTTATTGGTTAAGAATATTCCAGATTAAGCTCTTAGGTTATTAATATTTTTTTTGTGAAAGATTATAGCTGTTTTTATTTATTGTTTTTAAGTTATTTTCCGAAAAAAACAAAATGGCTGACGTTTTCACTTTTTTTTTTTCTACCTGTAGACACATTCAACTATTTTGTTTACATAGAATTTTTTTTTTTGAATTCGATTGGTACATTCGCTCAAAAAATATCCGAATACCATGGTTGATTACAGAATTTAGGAAAAATATCTGGCAACGATTTTATTTAGAAATTAGTGATCTGGCAACCTTCGTGTCACGTGATTACAGAATTCAGGAAAAATATCTGGAGCGTGTACAGCAACTGTACACGCTCCAGTTACCGTTCACAGCAAACTGGAGCGTGTGCAGTAAGGTTGCCAGATCAATAATTTCTAAAAGAATCGTTGCCATATATTCTTTTCTGAATTCTGTAATCAACCATAGTGTTCGAATACTTTTTGGAGCGACTGTATTGATGAAATATTACGATTTCGCACAATCCGAATTTCGTCAAAAATTTCAATTGGGACCTCTAACGATGGCTTTTTTTACGTCAAGAATTTTAACGAATTTTGCAAACGATGTATGCTGAAATTTTGGTGTTTGAATGCCACGGTCGAAAGGTTTGCAATGGCAGCCCTTACGCCCAGGGGGCGAGAAAAAGATAAGGTTTTGAGAGATAAATTAAAAATTGCATACAATTTTGGATAGATAATGATAAAATTTTACTGTTCGTAATGTTCGAAACTTCCTAAAATTGCTGGCGTTTTCACTTTGTTCTTTGTCGGTAGCGCGCCAGGCTCGTAATCTGCAGTCCCCAGGTTCGAGTCCGAGCTGGGTCAGCACTGAGATTTATCTCCGCAAAATTCCCCGCCCTGCCCACGGTCAGTAGGGGACACCGATGGGCTTGGAAAGGCCGCCGTCCGTCGGATGGGACGTTAAGCCGTGGCCTCGTGTGCGGGAGAGCCATACCCTGTGCACGTTAAAGAACACACTGGATGGCCTTGACGGGAGGCTACCATCTGTCTCCCAACAGCTGTTCCAGTGGGTCCACTCCCCCAACCTTCTCTGAGCCTTCGGGGTCCATGTGACCTGGCCATTTAGCCCATGGTGTTCAAAAAAGTGCCGCTCAGAGGTAAAACAACCCAACCCAACGCACTTTGTTCTTTATCTGTCTGCAGACATAGTCAGCAATTTGCTTTTAGGAACGAATTTAAATTTATTTTCGAATTCGATAGCTATTGAAGAAATATTACGATTTGCACTTTACGTATCTCGCCAAGTTTTACTTGCGCCCTCTAACGGTAAAAAAATCTTTTAAAATGTGAAAACTTTTCAAAAAGTCTGCAAATGATGCATTAATGCTAAAATTTTGAAATTTTGGCGTTACAATGTCATGTTTAAGAACGGAACCACAGCTTTACATCACATCTGACGGACGGTAGTCTTTCCAAGCTCATCGGTGTCCCCTAGTGACCTAGGGTAGGGTGCCCAGATAAATCTTAACGCTGGCCTAAGTGGAACTCGAACATGGGAAATTATAGATTACGAGCCTAGCACGCTACTGGCTGAACCACCCTCGCTCTTTGGGGCGGGAGTGGCTCAGTCGGTAGCGCGCCAGGCTTCTAATCTGTAGTTCCCAGGTTCGAGTCCCAGCTGGGTCAGCGTTGAGATTTATCTCCGCAAAGCTCCCCGCCCTGCCCACGGTCAATAAGGGACACCGATGGGCTTGGAAATGCCGTCGTCCGTCGGATGGGTCGTTAAGCCTATATCCTGTGCACATTAAAGAACACGCTGGATGACCTTGACGGGAGAATACCATCTACCTCCTAACAGCTGTCCAGTGGGTCCCCTCCTCTCAACCTTTTCTGAGCTCTCGGGGTCTTTATGACCTGGCCATTTAACCCGTTGTGTGCGAAAAAAGTGTCGCTCAGAGGTAACAATAACAACCCGTGTATCTGGGTTCGAGCCCCGGGTAAGGCATGGATGTATGTGTCGTTTTTCTGCTGAGGTCCTGCCATCCTCTCAGATCTTCTACTGCGGCATATAAACTGACAGGCTCCTGTCAGACCTCTGTGGCAAGCAGCTGATTGAGGGGGTATTTATTTTTTTATTTATTCCTACTGAGTAATTATAAATGTTAATATATAGTTTAACAGAATTTTAAGAACTTCCTAGACCTGGGTTCGAGCCCCGGGTAAGGCATGGCTGTTTGTGTCGTTTTTCATGCTGAGGTCCTGCCATCCTCTCAGACATTCTACTATGGCACATAAACTGACAGGCTCCTGTCAGACCTCTGTGGCAAGCAGCTGCTTAAGGGGGTATTTATTTTTTATTATTATAATATATTAACCTCCCCCCCTCCCTTAGAATTTAGTACACCACTGGATGGTATTAAAAAACAAATTCAGCCATCATAGCATTCACCTGGCCCAAAAAAATGCTTAATTTTCTCTATTAAGTGTCCACCATTTTCGTAGCTAACCCGATTGAATCACACCCCAGAGTATTAAGATGATTAAATGTTACATTAAGTAATTTTTCCCACACAAAAGTAATTGTATATAGAAACGGAGATAAACAAAATTAAATATAGATAGCAATGCGAATGTAATTGTAAAGGTTGGTGTGGCAATACAGGGAAAAAACATTAAATATTGGGACCTTATTATTTCATCACTTAATGTTGATTTGTGATACAGCTTGCAATACTTTTAATTCTAGCAGAATAATGCGAAAATATATTTTTGGAAATAATATTTAATAACATTTGAAAATAGTTCTTTGAGCATAGGTGGTATTAGCAGTACTTTTTTGCACCCAATGGGCTAAATGGCCAGGTCACAAGGATCCCGATGGCTCAGAGAAGGTTGGGGGAGGGGACCCACTGGAACAGCTGTTGGGAGACAGATGGTAGCCTCCCGTCAAGGCCATCCAGCGTGTTCTTTAACGTTGGGTTGTTTTACCTCTGAGCAGCACTTTTTTGCACACCATGGGCTAAATGGCCAGGTCACATGGACCCCGAAGGCTCAGAGAAGGTTGGGGGAGGGGACCCACTGGAACAGCTTTTGGGAGACAGATGGTAGCCTCCCGTCAAGGCCATCCAGCGTGTTCTTTAACGTTGGGATGTTTTACCTCTGAGCGGCACTTTTTTGCACATAATGGGCTAAATGGCCAGGTCACATGGACCCCGAAGACTCAGAGAAGGTTGGGGGAGGGGACCCACTGGAATAGCTGTTGGGAGACAGGTGGTAGCCTCCCGTCAAGGCCATCCAGCGGGTTCTTTAACGTGCACAGGGTATGGCTCTCCCGCACAGGGGGCCACGGCTTAACGTCCCATCCGACGGACGGCGGTCTTACCAAGCCCATCGGTGTTCCCTACTGACCGTGGGCAGGGCGGGGAGTTTTGCGGAGATAAATCTCAACGCTGACCCAGCTGGGACTCGAACCTGGGAACTGCAGATTAGGAACCTGGCGCGCTACCGACTGAGCCACCCCCGCCCCATTTTAGGATGGAAACCACTGTTTTCAAGCCTTTCATCCCTTCTTCTTTGTAATGTTCGTTTCCCCCCATTTACATCGCATGCGCAGTGAAGCGGGAAGTACAGGAGGAGAAGATTGGAAGTTGCCGTTTAATCCAAATGTTTTCAGAAAGGTTTTAAACCAATGGTACAGTCGCTCAAAAAAGTATCCGAACACTACGGTTGATTACAGAATTCAGAAAAAATATCTGGCAACGATTTTTTTAGAAATTAGTTAGATGGCAACCTTGGTGTCACGTGATTACAGAATTCAGCAAAAATATCTGGAACGTGTACAGCAACTGTACACGCTCCAGTTACCGTTCACAGCAAACTGGAGCGTGTGCAGTAACTGCACACGCTCAATATTTCCGTGAGTGAGCCCACACGATCCAGGTCTTTGTGAGCTCACACGATCCAATGTGTTGTGAACATTAACCGCAACCGCTCCAATTTGCTGTGAACGGTAACTGCACACGCTCAATATTTCCGTGAGTGTGCCCACACGATCCAGGTCTTTGTGAGCTCACACGATCCAATGTGCTGTGAACATTAACTGAAACCGCTCCAGTTTGCTGTGAACGCTAACTGCACACGCTCCATATTCATTGCATTATATATTCATACGCATTATATATATTAAAAAGTATCCGAACACTATGGTTGATTAGAGAATTCAGAAAGATATCTGGCAACGATGTTTTTTAGGAATTAGTGATCTGGCAACCTTCGTGTCACGTGACATGAAGGTTGCCAGATCACTAATTTCTAAAAAAAAATCGTTGCCTGATAGCTTTTCTGAATTTTGTAATCAACCATAGTGTTCGGATACTTTTTTTGAACGACTGTATGTAAAATTGCGTCTTCAGTGTGTTAAAATTAAGTAATTTAATGTTTTTGTAGAAGAATTGACACAAACTTATCGGTGGGATCTTATATGCTCGCTGTAATTATCGATGTAATATCGAATTTTCGTGAAATGTTTGAAATTTGTAAGAAAGTTCTACAAAGAGTTTTGTAATCGATACTTGGATATCTACAATTAGATTTACCGAAATTTTTTCCTAATGAGGCCAGCAGGTTCAGAAAATTTTTCTTGTTTTCACTTTATCGTCTGTCTGTATACGTCCAAAATTTTTGTTTTTAGAGGTATATATATCCATATTTCCCAACAACTTTAATAGTGCCCTCTAGCGGTGGAAACATTTTGAAAAAAGGTCACACTTTAAACGAATATTGCAAACGATTTATTTAAGCTAAAAAATGTTTTTTTTTCCCAGTAGCTTTAATAGTACCCTCTAGCGGTGGAAATATTAAGGTCAAACATTAAACGAATATTGCAAACGATTTATTTAAGCTAAAAATGTTTTTTTTTTTAATTCTTGTATTTTATTTTCTAAATATTTTCCAACAGTTTTAATATTGGAAATATTTTGGAAAATGGTGGAATTTTTTTGGAAAAAGGCCAAACTTTAAACGAATATTGCATGTTTCTAAATAATAGAAAGTAAAGTCCAAGAGGCTTAAACTCACAGCAAATATTTGTCCGTTAACCCCAGGAAGGTGGTAAAATGCACCTTTTCTTCATTTTAAGAGATGAATAAAAAAATTTTTGTGTTTTTATAGGTGCTAAGTGGTCTAGTGGTTAGCACGCTTGGCTACTGATCTAAGGAACCTGGGTTCGAGCCCCGGGTAAGGCATGGATATATGTGTCGTTTTCCTGCTGAGGTCCTGCCGTCCTCTTAGAACTTCTACTTTGGCATATAAACTGACAGGCTCCTGTCAGACCTCTGTGGCAAGCAGCTGCTTGAGGGGGTATTTATTTATATTTTTAAAAACAATATTATTTTCACCTCTCAGTTATCCTTCAGTCCAAAGTCCAAATTTCCACTGCTAAATAAAATTCTTAAAAATCAAAACTCATTCTGAATACGAGGCCCCATGTATATAAATATCGCTGCGAAAATAGATATTTTCTCTCTGCGATAGTTTTACTATCTTTCTCGCAGCTATTTCGACAACATTCCCAAAAGCCATCGTACAAATCACTCCAACACTTCCAAGCACCATGTATACAGCCCCTTGAGACCTCGCAGACGACACCCAGCTTCAGCGCTTGGCAGCGGGGATTGGCCATGTGGTAATGAAACGGCTTTGGCCTGCTAATGCCACAACCTCCTCAGTTAATTCTGCGGATTACAAGTTATTTCCTCCCTCCCCCCCCTCTATCTCCCCCGCCGTCCTTCTCTCCCCTACTGATAATGGGGCGACGACTAGCACCGCAAACTATCGACCAATTCAGTAGCGGCACGAACTTGATTAATCCTGGAATATGATTGCCCCCAAATAGTCAGGAACTGAGAGGCTGATAGTTCTAGATTTACAGGATATGGGTTGGGTTATTTTACCTCTGAGCGGCACTTTTTTGCACACCATGGGCTAAATGGCCAGGTCACATGGACCCCCGAAGGCTCAGAGAAGGCTGGGGGAGGGGACCCACTGGAACAGCTGTTGGGAGACAGATGGTAGCCTCCCGTCAAGGCCATCCAGCATGTTCTTTAACGTGCACAGGGTATGGTTCTCCCGCACACGGGGCCACGGCTTAACGTCCCATCCGACGGACGACGGCCTTTCCAAGCCCATCGGTGTCCCCTACTGACCGTGGGCAGGGCGGGGAATTTTGCGGAGATAAATCTCAACGCTGACCCAGCTGGGACGCTCTAAGCCAGATTCTGTTTTCAGTGGGTGAGATAAAAAATTATATATTGTTCTATTTTATGCGAATTTTACGAAAAAATTTATTGGATCTGTGGAAGATTTTAATTTAAATTCCAAATGGTGGTTGTTTATGGTACAGTCGCTCAAAAAAAACATCCGAACATTATGGTTGATTACAGAATTCAGAAAAAAGTATCTGGCAACGATTTTTTTAGAAATAAGTGATCTGGCAACCTTCGTGTCACGTGATTACAGAATTCAGGAAAAATATCTGGAGCGTGTACAGCAACTGTACACGCTCCAGTTACCGTTCACAGCAAACTGGAGCGTGTGCAGTTACTGCACACGCTCCAGTTTGCTGTGAACGGTAACTGCACACGCTCAATATTTCCGTGAGTGAGTCCACACGATCTAGTATCAAAATAATATGACCACCTACAGTCGCTCAAAAAAGTATCCGAACACTGTGGTTGATTACAGAATTGAGAAAAAATATCTGGCAATGATTTTTTTAGAAATTAGTGATCTGGCATCCTTCGTGTCACATTCGTTGCCAGATCACTAATTTCTAAAAAAAATTATTGCCAGAAATTTTTTCTGAATTCTGTAATCAACGATAGTGTTCAGATACTTTTTTGAGCGACTGTACTGAGCCTACAGCTCTGAAGGCTAATTTGCATGATTTGCAGCTTCTTAATGAATAAATTGTAGCTTAGGAATCCAGAAACTATCTTGATTAAGAAACAAATATATATATTTAATGAGTAATATAAATTAGTATAATTGTTTATATATGCACCTAGAAATGATTGGTCAAAACATTTTTTGAAGAAATTAGATTTTTTGCAGAAAGCATTTTTAATTTCTTCAGATAGAATTTCTAACGTTATTATCAGAATTAACAAAAAATCGCACTGAAAAGATGATTTTTATGAAAAAAATGTTCAAGATTTTGAACAATATTTTGCGTTATTATGCTTATAGTTATGCAAGTGTTATTTTTCAACGTTAAATCCGAGAGTGGTTTCGAATGAAAGCGCCATTTCGAGGAGTGGTTTCGAATGAAAGCGCCATTTCGAGGAGTGGTTTCGAATGAAAGCGCCATTTTTAATGTTAAATTGAAGACAGGTTTCAATAGAAAGTCTTACTTTCAATGTTAAATCGAAGAATGGTTTCAAATGCAAGCGTTAATTTCAATGTTAAATCGAAAAATGGTTTAAAATGAAAAATTTGCTTTTAAAGTTAAATCGAAGAGTGGTTTCGATGCAAGCGTTATTTTCATCGTTAAATGGAAGAGTGGTTTCGTATGGAAGCGTTATTTTTAACCTTAAATCGGAGACGTTTCAAACGAAAGCGGTTTCAAATTAAAACCTTACTTTCAACGTTAAATCGAGGAGTGGTTTCAAATGCAAGCGTTATTTTCAATATTAAATCGAAGAGTAGTTTCGAATTCAAGAGTTAATTTCAATGTTAAATCGAAAAGTGGTTTCGAATTCAAGCGTTATTTTCAATCTCAAATCGAGGAGTGGTTTCGAATTCAATCGTTAATTTCAACGTTAAATCGAAGAGTGGTTTAATGTGAAAACCTTACTTCCAACATTAAATCGAAGAGAGGTTTCGAAGCAAGCTTTATTTTCAACGTTAAATCGAAAAGTGGTTTCAAATGAAAACCTTACTTTCAATGTTAAATCGAAGAGTGGTTTCGAATTCAAGCGTTAATTTTAATGTTAAATCGAAGAGTGGGTTCGAATTCAAGCGTTAATTTTAATGTTAAATCGAAGAGTGGTTTCAAATGAAAACCTTACTTTCAATGTTAAATCGAAGAGTGGTTTCAAATGAAAACCTTACTTTCAATGTTAAATCGAAGAGTGGTTTAAAGTGAAAACCTTACTTTCAACGATAAATCGAAGAGAAGTTTCGAATGCAAGCGTTATTTTCAACGTTAAATCGAAAAATGGTTTCAAATGAAAACCTTACTTTCAATGATAAATCGAAGAGTGGTTTAAAGCGAAAACCTTACTTTCAACGTTAAATCGAAGAGAGGTTTCGAATGCAAGCGTTATTTTCAACGTTAAATCGAAAAGTGGTTTCAAACGAAAACCTTACTTTCAATGTTAAATCGAAGAGTGGTTTCGAATTCAAGCGTTAATTTTAATGTTAAATCGAAGAGTGGTTTCGAATTCAAGCGTTAATTTTAATGTTAAATCGAAAAGCGGTTTCAAATGAAAACCTTACTTTCAATGTTAAATCGAAGAGTGGTTTAAAGTGAAAACCTTACTTTCAACGTTAAAACGAAGAGAGGTTTCGAATGCAAGCGTTATTTTCAACGTTAAATCGAAAAGTGGTTTCAAATGAAAACCTTACTTTCAATGTTAAATCGAAGAGTGGTTTAAAGTGAAAACCTTACTTTCAACGTTAAATCGAAGAGAGGTTTCGAATGCAAGCGACATTTTCAACGTTAAATCGAAAAGTGATTTCAAATGAAAACCTTACTTTCAATGTTAAATCGAAGAGTGGTTTAAAGTGAAAACCTTACTTTCAACGTTAAATCGATGAGTGGTTTAGAATTCGAGCGTTAATTTCAATGTTAATTCGAAAAATGGTTTAAAGTGAAAACCTTTCAACGTTAAATCGAAGAGCGGTTTCAAATAAAAGCGTTAATTTTAATGTTGAATCCAAGAGAACTCATTCGAATGAAAGCGTTCTTGTTTTGAAAGTGAAATTGAAATTTATTTTCTCATTACCTTTGGACTCAGTGGTTCATTATTTTAAAAGATTAATAAGAAAATAATATCTTTGAGGAGTATGCATGATCACTTAGTCAGAGAAGCCCATCACTTATAAGGTAACTGATGTCGAACAAACGCTTGCATTCGAAAATAATGTTCGATTTGTAACGTTGAAAATAGTGCTTGCATTCAAAACCAGTCTTCGATTTAACGTTGAAAATAGTGCTTGCATTCTAAACCAGTCTTCGATTTAACGTTGAAAATAGTGCTTGCATTCTAAACCAGTCTTCGATTTAACGTTGAAAATAGTGCTTGCATTCTAAACCAGTCTTCGATTTAACGTTGAAAATAGTGCTTGCATTCTAAACCAGTCTTAGATTTAACGTTGAAAATAGTGCTTGCATTCCAAACCAGTCTTCGATTTAACGTTGAAAATAGTGCTTGCATTCTAAACCAGTCTTCGATTTAACGTTGAAAATAGTGCTTGCATTCCAAACCAGTCTTCGATTTAACTTTGAAAATAGTGCTTGCATTCTAAACCAGTCTTCGATTTAACGTTGAAAATAGTGCTTGCATTCTAAACCAGTCTTCGATTTAACGTTGAAAATAGTGCTTGCATTCTAAACCAGTCTTCGATTTAACGTTGAAAATAGTGCTTGCATTCCAAACCAGTCTTCGATTTAACTTTGAAAATAGTGCTTGCATTCTAAACCAGTCTTCGATTTAACGTTGAAAATAGTGCTTGCATTCTAAACCAGTCTTCGATTTAACGTTGAAAATAGTGCTTGCATTCTAAACCAGTCTTCGATTTAACGTTGAAAATAGTGCTTGCATTCCAAACCAGTCTTCGATTTAACTTTGAAAATAGTGCTTGCATTCTAAACCAGTCTTCGATTTAACGTCGGAAATAACGCTTTTGCATTCTAAACTACTCCTCGATTTCATTCTGAAAATAACGCTTGGATTCGAAACTATTCTTCAATTCATTGTTAAAAATAACGTTTTTTTTTTTAACTACTTTTCGGTTTAAAATACAAAAGAAGCTTTTATTCGAAGCTACTTTTTGAATCAAATTTGAAAGCAACGACTCTTCCATTTGACTTTGAAAATAACGCTTCCATTCGAATGCAAATACGAAAATATTTTCCAACTTAACGTTGAAAATAAGAACTATTTTATTCAAATAAGAATCTATTCTTCCATTAAACGTTAAAAAACAGAACTGTCTCAGATCGCATACGAAACTATCTCCTCAATTTAACGTTGAAAACAAGAACAATTTTGTTGAAATACGAATCTATTTTTCGATTTAACGTTAAAAATCAGAACTATTTCAGTTTCTACATACCAAACTACTCTTCATTTTAAAGTTGAAAATACGAACGCTTTCATTCAAATACGAAACTATTCTTCGATGTAACGTTAAAAATTAGAATTATTTCAGTTTCAACACCAAACTACTATTCAATTTAACGTTGGAAATAACAACTCTCTGATTCAAATACGAAACTATTCTTCGATTTAACGTTGGAAATAACAACTCTCTGATTCAAATACGAAACTATTCTTCGATTTAACGTTAAAAATCAGAACTATCTCATTTCCTACAAGAAACTACTCTTCAAATTAGCGTTGAAAATAAGAACGTTTTCTCTCGTTCGTTTGCCATCGCAGAGAAAAAAAAAGTGCCAAAACAAACACTCCTTAATATATATTTTTGTCCATAACACATTATGACTGCTAAAGAATATAAAACTGAGCGATCGCTTTTTCAGCAAGGTAAAAATCATCGTCCGTAAGAGAGGATCACGTGTGCGCCAATAAGCTCTCCGTCATAGGCGAACATCGTCGGCTATGTCAGCCAGCAGTAGTAGAACAGCAGCATGGCTGGCGAATGAGTGAGAAAATATGACCCCTCTGCAGAGCACGTGGATCCATAAATTCTGATGACCAGAATCCCTTCATAACCGACTGTGAACTCCAACACCCTGTACGGCATTCCCCGAGCCATGAGGGATGAAGGTAGGAAGCCGGGAGGGGGGGGAGGGAACGTGTATCTCCCCAACACCTCTGCAGACTTATCACTGATGTAATATTCACCACCCGCCGACCGGCATCGTCGGCACTGCCGTGACCACCGGATATTAGGCTTAGTGGCTGAGGCACGCGAAGCACGCGTAGAACCCCACGTTAATTAAATTACTTGGCCATTAGTAAGTCAGCACATAAATGGAATATTTGGGCTGGCCAGCACTCCGGACCTTGGTATGTAGGCGACTAATACGAGGGGGGGTGGGGAGTGGCAGTGCCTGATGCCCTGCCGCCGGCAGCGCCACTTAGCGGTGTGATATAGCTGGCGGTCGCGGGAAGCTCGTGCCGTGTCTGCCGGCAAAGAGAGGAAGTCGGCGAGATGAATTTGAAAGGGATTAGATGGGGGGAAAAGGGACAAAAAAAATGGGAATCTGGTGGCTTTTTTTTTTTTTAAAGAATGTTACAGAATTTGATGGCTTCTTATTTTGATATCGTTCCAGTGGTCGAGTGGTTAGATAGGAAAGAAAAGAGATCTGGGTTCGAATCCTGGATAAAGCTCGGATGTCGAAGAGAGTAGCATAGGTCAAAAAAAATCTGCTTTCTTTCCATCCTAAAATGGGGCGGGGGTGGCTCAGTCGGTAGCGAGCCAGGCTCGTAATCTGTAGTTCCCAGGTTCGAGTCCCAGCTGGGTCAGCGTTGAGATTTATCTCCGCAAAATTCCCCGCCCTGCCCACGGTCAGTAGGGGACACCGATGGGCTTGGAAAGGCTGCCGTCCGTCTTCCCGTGTGCGTCCCGTCAATCCGTGGTCCCGTGTGCGGGAGAGCCACACCCTGTGCACGTTAAAGAACACGCTGGATGGCCTTGACGGGAGGCTACCATCTGTCTCCCAGCAGCTGTTCCAGTGGGTCCCCTCCCCCAACCTTCTCTGAGCCTTCGGGGTCCATGTGACCTGGCCATTTAGCCCATGGTGTGCAAAAAGTGCCGCTCAGAGGTAAAACAACCCAACTCTTACCATCTTAAAAAAATATTTAAATATTTTTTTTTCATTCTGTTTACTTAAAGCGAAAGCAGATAATTGCGAGTTTAGTGTGAAATGAAAGCTTGTGATATGGGGGACTGTTGTTCTATACATGGAGATTTTGCTTCTAGTCCTCCCCTCTAAAAGGGATGGTTGTGTCACGTGGGTCGATCCCGAAGAGTTACACCAAAAAATTTGTTACATCTACTACCTCAAATTACGTCTCCCCCTCTTCCTTCCCCCCCAAAAAAGGTAGGAGGAAAACTTAACCGAATCTTTGCAAGTCGCATGTCAAATGGAAACTTGAGAACAGACAAAATATTGCAGTTCCAAAAGATAGATATTTTTCAGTGACAAAATAAAAATAGAAATAAAAATCATCCTTTGTTAAGTGAGCACTAAAAAGAGAAAAAAAAATGTATATCGCTGGTGAAATTCTCAATGAATTTGCTTTCACCTCAGAGGATGATAGGAAGACAAAACCAATTTATCTATTCTAGGGATTCTCAACGTGGGGTACGCGGTAAAATTTTTAGGGATAGGCAGTTAAAGCTCAAAAGTCGCTAGATCTAGTAACGAAGTTTTATTCCCATTGTTATATATTAACTATAGTTTTATCTATCTATATAAGGGGTACGCCAGTTACATACACATTTCCAGGGGGTACGTGAAGCATAAAAGGTTGAGAACCACTGATATATATGTTTTATTTTATTCTCGTTGTTATACTATAACTATAGTTTTATCTATCTATAAAAGGTTGAGTTGAGTTGATTTTACCTCTGAGCGGCACTTTTTTGCACACCATGGGCTAAATGGCTAGGTCACATGGACCCCTAACCTCAGAGAAGGTTGGGGGAGGGGACCCACTGGAATAGCTGTTGGGAGACAGATGGTAGCCTCCCGTGAAGGCCGTCCAGCGTGTTGTTTAACGTGCACATGGTATGGCTCTCCCGCACACTGGGCCACGGCTTAACGTCCCATCCGACGGACGGCGGCCTTTCCAAGCCCATCGGTGTCCCCTACTGACCGTGGGCAGGGCGGGGAATTTTGCGGAGATAAATCTCAACGCTGACCCAGCTGCGACTCGAACCTGGGAACTACGGGTTACGAGCCTGGCGCGCTACCGACTGAGCCACCCCCGCCCCATCTATACAAGGGGTACGCCAGTTGCATACACATTTCCAGGGGGTACGTGAAGTATAAAAGGTTGAGAGCCACTGATATATATGTTTTATTCTATTCCCATTGTTATACTATAACTATAGTTTTATCTATCTATACAAGGAGTACGCCAGTTACATACACATTTCCAGGGGGTACGTGAAGCATAAAAGGTTGAGAACCACTGATATATATGTTTTATTTTATTCCCATTGTTATACTATAACTATAGTTTTATCTATCTATACAAAGGGTACGCCAGTTACATACACATTTCCAGGGGGTACGTGAAGCATAAAAGGTTGAGAACCACTGATATATATGTTTTATTTTATTCCCATTGTTATACTATAACTATAGTTTTATCTATCTATACAAGGGGTACGCCAGTTACATACACATTTCCAGGGGGTACATGAAGCATAAAAGGTTGAGATCCACTGATATATATGTTTTATTTTATTCCCATTGTTATACTATAACTATAGTTTTATCTATCTATACAAGAGGTACGCCAGTTACATACACATTTCCAGGGGGTACGTGAAGCATAAAAGGTTGAGAACCACTGATATATATGTTTTATTTTATTCCCATTGTTATACTATAACTATAGTTTTATCTATCTATACAAGGGGTACGCCAGTTACATACACATTTCCAGGGGGTACATGAAGCATAAAAGGTTGAGATCCACTGATATATATGTTTTATTTTATTCCCATTGTTATACTATAACTATAGTTTTATCTATCTATACGGGTACGCCAGTTACATACACATTTCCAGGGGGTACGTGAAGCATAAAAGGTTGAGAACCACTGATATATATGTTTTATTTTATTCCCATTGTTATACTATTACTATAGTTTTATCTATCTATACAAGGGGTACGCCTGTTACATACACATTTCCAGGGGGTACGTGAAGCATAAAAGGTTGAGAACCACTGATATATATGTTTTATTTTATTCCCATTGTTATACTATAACTATAGTTTTATCTATATATACAAGGGGTACGCCAGTTACATACACATTTCCAAGGGGTACATGAAGCATAAAAGGTTGAGATCCACTGATATATATGTTTTATTTTATTCCCATTGTTATACTATAACTATAGTTTTATCTATCTATACAAGGGGTACGCCAGTTACATACACATTTCCAAGGGGTACATGAAGCATAAAAGGTTGAGATCCACTGATATATATGTTTTATTTTATTCCCATTGTAATACTATAACTATAGTTTTATCTATCTATACAAGGGGTACGCCAGTTACATACACATTTCCAGGGGGTACATGAAGCATAAAAGGTTGAGATCCGCTGATATATATGTTTTATTTTATTCCCATTGTTATACTATAACTATAGTTTTATCTATCTATACAAGGGGTACGCCAGTTACATACACATTTCCAGGGGGTACGTGAAGCATAAAAGGTTGAGAACCACTGATATATATGTTTTATTTTATTCCCATTGTTATACTATAACTATAGTTTTATCTATCTATACAAGGGGTACGCCAGTTACATACACATTTCCAGGGGGTACGTGAAGCATAAAAGGTTGAGAACCACTGATATATATGTTTTATTTTATTCCCATTGTTATACTATAACTATAGTTTTATCTATCTATACAAGGGGTACGCCAGTTACATACACATTTCCAGGGGGTACGTGAAGCATAAAAGGTTGAGATCCACTGATATATATGTTTTATTTTATTCCCATTGTTATACTATAACTATAGTTTTATCTATCTATACAAGGGGTACGCCAGTTCCATACACATTTCCAGGGGGTACGTGAAGCATAAAAGGTTGAGAACCACTGATATATATGTTTTATTTTATTCCCATTGTTATACTATAACTATAGTTTTATCTATCTATACAAGGGGTACGCCAGTTACATACACATTTCCAGGGGGTACGTGAAGCATAAAAGGTTGAGATCCACTGATATATATGTTTTATTTTATTCCCATTGTTATACTATAACTATAGTTTTATCTATCTATACAAGGGGTACGCCAGTTACATACACATTTCCAGGGGGTACATGAAGCATAAAAGGTTGAGATCCGCTGATATATATGTTTTATTTTATTCCCATTGTTATACTATAACTATAGTTTTATCTATCTATACGGGTACGCCAGTTACATACACATTTCCAGGGGGTACGTGAAGCATAAAAGGTTGAGAACCACTGATATATATGTTTTATTTTATTCCCATTGTTATACTATAACTATAGTTTTATCTATCTATACAAAGGGTACGCCAGTTACATACACATTTCCAGGGTGTACGTGAAGCATAAAAGGTTGAGAACCACTGATATATATGTTTTATTTTATTCCCATTGTTATACTATAACTATAGTTTTATCTATCTATACAAGGGGTACGCCAGTTACATACACATTTCCAGGGGGGTACATGAAGCATAAAAGGTTGAGAACCACTGATATGGGCTCTCGCACACGTGGTCACGGTTTAACGTCCCATCCGACGGACGGCGGCCTTTCCAAGCCCATCGGTGTCCCCTACAGACCGTGGGCAGGGCTGGGAATTTTGCGGAGATAAATCTCAATGCTGACGCAGCTGAGACTCGAACCTGAGAACTACAGATTACGACCCTGGCGAGCTACCAACTGAACCACCCCCGCCCCAGTTTTGAAACTGACATAGAGCATAAAAATAAAGCAACATTTTTTATGAAAAAGATTGTGTTTTTTACGCTGAGTGAAAAATTATTCTTGAAATATTTAACTCGATTCTCCCCTTTTCAGTTCTCGGGGCTGATTTTACGAAAAACGGTCTCTCTGAGGATCCCAATTCGATGAATAAGAAAAAGAAAAAGAAGCGGAGACACAGGTGAGAGTTCGGTGTTTTTGTTTTTATTGAAAGAGTGATTTTTTTTAATGTTCAAAAAAAAAATCAATAATTTTCCTAGTAGCTATGCTAAGCCTAAATCTAGTGAACAACAGGAAGCGAAAAACTATATGTCATCGCCAATTGTTTATAAAATTTTTCAATGGGTTGGGTTGTTTTACCTCTGTACGGCACTTTTTTGCACACCATGGGCTAAATGGCCAGGTCACACGGACCCCGAAGGCTCAGAGAAGGTTGGGGGAATGGACCCACTGAACAGCTGTTGGGAGACACATGGTAGCCTCCCGTCAAAGGCCTTTAAACGTGTTCTTTAACGTTGGGTTGTTTTACCTCTGAGCGGCACTTTTTTGCACACCATGGGCTAAATGGCCAGGTCACATGGACCCCGAAGTCTCAGAGAACGTTGGGAGAGGGGACCCACTGGAACAGCTGTTGGGAGACAGATGGTAGCCTCCCGTCAAGGCCATCCAGCGTGTTCTTTAACGTGCACAGGGTATGGCTCTCCCGCACACGTGGGCCATGGCTTAACGTCCCATCCGACGGACAGCGACCTTTCCAAGCCCATCGGTGTCCCCTACTGACCGTGGGAAGGGAGGGGAATTTTGCGGAGATAAATCTCAACGCTCACCCAGTTGGGACTCGAACCTGGGAACTACAGATTACGAGCCTGGCGCGCAACCGACTGAGCCCCCCCCCCCCCCCCCCCCCCCAATTTTTCAATGATGTGTATATTTAGCTCAAGAATAATGTAACTTCGAAGCATAAAATACAAGAAAAAAATTACCTATATAATGAAATAGGAAACGCAAAAAGAAAATTTCAAATAATAATTATTAAACGCGTTTTTTTAAATATAAATTTGATATATATATATACACTATGTTGTAAAAAAAAAGTGTCCGGACACTTCCATGTTATGTGAATGGAAAGCCACTTTCAAAGCTCCCTAACATTGAAAATAAACCTTTTACGCAAAAACTGTTATTGGCGATAAATTGTAGATGTCACTCAAATCTCTCTAAATATATTTCCCGCAATATTCGTTTAATATTTAAAGAGTCATTGAAGTGGGACCGTTTAACAGCAGACGACACTGTCATATTGCCTCCAAATTGATGAAATCTTAAGAGTTTGCTGTTTTACCTCTGAGCGGCACTTTTTTGCACACCATGGGCTAAATTGCCAGGTCGCATGGACCCCAAAGGCTCAGAGAAGGTTGGGGGAGGGGACCCACTGGAACAGCTGTTGGGAGACAGATGGTAGCCTCCCGTCAAGGCCATCCAGCGTGTTCTTTAACGTTGGGTTATTTTACCTCTGAGCGGTACTTTTTTGCACACAATGGGCTAAATGGCCAGGTCACATGGACCCCGAAAGCTCAGAGAAGGTTGGGGGAGGGGACCCACTGGAACAGCTGTTGGGAGACAGATGGTAGCCTCCCGTCAAGGCCATCCAGCGTGTTCTTTAACGTGCACAGAGTATGTCTCTCCCGCACACGGGGCCATGGCTTAACGTCCCATCCGACGGACGACGGCCTTTCCAAGCCCATCGGTGTCCGCTACTGACCGTGGGCAGGGCGGGGAATTTTGCGGAGATAAATTTCAACGCTGACCCAGCTGGGACTCGAACCCGGGAACTACAGATTACGAGCCTGGCGCGTTACCGACTGAGCCACCCCCGCCCCAATGAAATCTTTAGAAATCGTCATACAAACTGCAGAGGTTTAATTTATGTTAATGAACAAATTAGTAGTAGTAGTATCCTTTATTTCCATTTATATTAAATTATGATACAATATAAGTATTTACAAAAATTATGGAAATGTACAACTCCACAAGAGTTCATAGACTCGCATGCGGAGTATAAGGTTAAAATAAAAAACATATATATATATAAACATTAGAAATAACATTTTAAGTATATTACCATATTAATATTTTCTGTCATGGTTACATCAACAGCATAGTAACAGAATCAATAATAAACTATAAATACACGAATTTTTATTCAAAAATTTAACATCCTAAAGAGCAAACAAATAAAAAGAAAATTTTACAATCAGAAAAATAAGGGAAAAACCCTCCAACCTAAAGAAATTTTTCTATATCATCTATATTACAAATCCAATCTCTTAATTTTCGAGAAAACGTAACAGAATTTATTTCATCCTTTATAGTTTCAGGTAAACTGTTAAATATTTTTAGGCGCCAAAAATATATAATATTTTTGCGTAATAGTTTTCTTCGGAAGTGGTACAATGAAATTAATATGTGCACTTGTTCTGGTATTCTGCATTATATTTTTAATGTCACTTTCTCTATAGTGCTTTTTTAAATATAAGATCACATTATAAACACACATTTTCCGTAGTGGTAAAAATTGAAAATCATTATAAAAATATTTAATACTGTCGTATTTTCTTTTTCTTAATACACATCTAATTACTCTATTTTGAATAGTAACTAAGGATTTAATATTACTATAAAACATTCCTCCCCAAGATATTATTTCATAACTTAAATATGACTTAACCCAAGCATTATATATAAGCTTTGAAAAAGTAAGATTTATAAAATTTCTAATATAAAACAATTTTGGAATTATTGCATTAATTTTTTTATCAAATATTTAATATGTTCATTCCAATTTAACTGACTGTCTATATATACGCCGAAATATTTAAAATATTATGCTCTTTCAATTGCTTCACATGCACACTGATGTCCTATACAGTTTACAGAATGATATAATAATTTATTTTTTAACTTATCCACTTTATTACGTTTTAAATTGAAATATAAATATTTCGTTTTATTAATATTCAATAACAATTTACTTTTTAAGATCCATTTTCTAATATTACCCAAGTCTTCATTTATTTCTTCAATTAAAATATTCTCATTGTCAGCCACATATATCAAAGCTGTATCATCAGCGAAAGTTATTATTTTTCCTTTAAGTTCAAGATTACAAAGATCATTTATAAAAACATTAAATTATATTGGCCCCAACATAGAACCCTGTGGAACTCCATATTTTAGTTCAATTCCCTTACTAAACAAGTTTACCATTTTTACTCTTTGAATTCTCTTTTTCAAATATGTTTCCAACCATTTCAAAACATTTCCTCGAATTCCAGCCATTTCCAGTTTTTTTATCAGCAAATCAGGCGAAACCGAGTAAAACGCTTTTTTGATGTCCAAAAATAGCACAACAGTTTTCAAATTATCATTTATAGATCTGTATACTGTGGAAGACAATTGTAATATAGCATCCTCAGTACCTATATGTTTTCTAAACCCATACTGCTCACAAAAAAATTTATTTCTATTCAAGAAATTTAAAATTCTAGTTTTAAGTAGCTTTTCGAAAATCTTTGAAAAAACTGAGAGCAAGTATATCGGTCTGTAATTTGCGATATCTAAATATTCACCTCATTTATATATTGGGACAACGGTTGAATCTTTCAAAATCGGGGGAAAACATCCAGATGATAACGATAAGTTAAATAGGTAGCATAATATATCTACAATATAACTTTTTATCTCTTTTAGTGTCTCCACAGATATCTGATCACTTCCAACTGCTTTTCCTAATTTTAATGATGCAATAACTCCAAAAACCTCATTCTCTGATATATAATCAATAAAAATAGAATTTAGAGATGAAATCGATTTATGACTTTCATTATCACCATAATCAGGAATATCCTTTACAAAATTACCAACAATTTCTGTATAATAGGTATTAAATTTATCAATAAACAACACAGGATTTTCATTAAAAGAATAAATAATATCATTTATTTTTTTTTTCTAAAGGGGACATTAAGTTCTTTTGCTGTCTACCAGACAAATCATTTATAATTTTCCAATATTGTTTCTAAAATTTTTGCAATGTAATACTTTGATTTTGCTTCTTTGATTAATTTTAATATTAAATTTCTGTATTTTCTAAAATAATTATTTAGGTTTGCATTAAATGGTTGATTTTTACTCAACTTATATAACTTATTTTTCTTTTTAATAGAATTTAAAAGAGCATTTGTTATCCATGGTTTCAGCCTCTTTTCTCTATTCTTTAAATATATAGTGTCTTTTGATAACTCTATCATATCCTGCAATTTCAATAAAAATAACCTGAACGAAGCATTTACATCATTTCCTATTTTAATTTCATTCCAGTCTTTACCCTTCAAAGATTCTTTTAACTTTAAAATAAATATTTATCCTACGTATTGTATTTATTTTTTCAGATTTCTGTTCAAATCTAACTGAAAATTTATTCCTATAAAATAATGATCGGTAATATTAAGTTTAATAATATAAATAGTTAAATTATTTTGGATCGTACTTCTTACAAATACATGGTCCAAACAAGTTTTTGCTTCCTCTCTAGTGATCTCTCCCTGTCACACAATAAAACCATTTGACTTAATCAGCTGTAAATATTCATGTTTAATTTTATCATTTCCTTTTAGATTAATATTCATATCACCTATTATGAAAACATTATTATTATTATTTATAGTTTGTAGTTTATTCCCTAGTTCTGTAACAAAATTTTGTTTTGTATATGAATGTAACCTGTAAAACGCCAGTAGGAGAAATGTCATATTATTTAGTTTAAAAGAAATTTCTACCATATTGGCAGTAACAAACGCATTATTAAATCCATACATTGTTATGCACTGCTTAACAAACACAATCACTCCACCTGATCTACTTTCATTTTGGCATTTATAATAAACTTTATAACAAACACAATCACTCCACCTGATCTACTTTCATTTTGGCATTTATAATAAACTTTATAACAAACACAATCACTCCACCTGATCTACTTTCATTTTGGCATTTATAATAAACTTTATAACAAACACAATCACTCCACCTGATCTACTTTCATTTTGGCATTTATAATAAACTTTATAACAAACACAATCACTCCACCTGATCTACTTTCATTTTGGCATTTATAAAAAACTTTATAACAAACACAATCACTCCACCTGATCTACTTTCATTTTGGCATTTATAATAAACTTTATAACAAACACAATCACTCCACCTGATCTACTTTCATTTTGGCATTTATAATAAACTTTATAACAAACACAATCACTCCACCTGATCTACTTTCATTTTGGCATTTATAATAAACTTTATAACAAACACAATCACTCCACCTGATCTACTTTCATTTTGGCATTTATAATAAACTTTATAACAAACACAATCACTCCACCTAATCTACTTTCATTTTGGCATTTATAATAAACTTTATAACAAACACAATCACTCCACCTGATCTACTTTCATTTTGGCATTTATAATAAACTTTATAACAAACACAATCACTCCACCTGATCTACTTTCATTTTGGCATTTATAAAAAACTTTATAACAAACACAATCACTCCACCTGATCTACTTTCATTTTGGCATTTATAAAAAACTTTATAACAAACACAATCACTCCACCTGATCTACTTTCATTTTGGCATTTATAATAAACTTTATAACAAACACAATCACTCCACCTGATCTACTTTCATTTTGGCATTTATAATAAACTTTATAACAAACACAATCACTCCACCTAATCTACTTTCATTTTGGCATTTATAATAAACTTTATAACAAACACAATCACTCCACCTGATCTACTTTCATTTTGGCATTTATAATAAACTTTATAACAAACACAATCACTCCACCTAATCTACTTTCATTTTGGCATTTATAATAAACTTTATAACAAACACAATCACTCCACCTGATCTACTTTCATTTTGGCATTTATAATAAACTTTATAACAAACACAATCACTCCACCTGATCTACTTTCATTTTGGCATTTATAATAAACTTTATAACAAACACAATCACTCCACCTGATCTACTTTCATTTTGGCATTTATAAAAAACTTTATAACAAACACAATCACTCCACCTGATCTACTTTCATTTTGGCATTTATAAAAAACTTTATAACAAACACAATCACTCCACCTGATCTACTTTCATTTTGGCATTTATAATAAACTTTATAACAAACACAATCACTCCACCTGATCTACTTTCATTTTGGCATTTATAATAAACTTTATAACAAACACAATCACTCCACCTAATCTACTTTCATTTTGGCATTTATAATAAACTTTATAACAAACACAATCACTCCACCTAATCTACTTTCATTTTGGCATTTATAATAAACTTTATAACAAACACAATCACTCCACCTGATCTACTTTCATTTTGGCATTTATAAAAAACTTTATAACAAACACAATCACTCCACCTGATCTACTTTCATTTTGGCATTTATAATAAACTTTATAACAAACACAATCACTCCACCTGATCTACTTTCATTTTGGCATTTATAAAAAACTTTATAACAAACACAATCACTCCACCTGATCTACTTTCATTTTGGCATTTATAATAAACTTTATAACAAACACAATCACTCCACCTGATCTACTTTCATTTTGGCATTTATAATAAACTTTATAACAAACACAATCACTCCACCTAATCTACTTTCATTTTGGCATTTATAATAAACTTTATAACAAACACAATCACTCCACCTAATCTACTTTCATTTTGGCATTTATAATAAACTTTATAATTAGATATTGTATACAATTGTATTTCATCATCACCAATCCATCTCTGTTAAAACAATTATATCAGGTTTCAGTTCTATTAAATTTAAGTGAACTAAAAAAATATCAAAATTCCTCCGCAAACTTCTGATCCATATATATATTTATACCCCCAGGACATTTATACAAATTCCTATCATAAACATTGTCACTATCTATTTCACAGACCCTGTATATTTCATCCAAATTACAATAATCAAAAATAGGAATTGTTTCCATGTCATTGCCATTGTTCATCATCTCAGTACCAGAAATAATATTGTTACTCATCGATTTATTATCCGTTTCACTAATCCATTAACAGATTTAAGTCATCATTATCCCTAATCCTTAGCACCCTGGATGTTTCAATTTTCCTTACGTAACGTTTTGAGTCCTTGACCCATACAAACTTGAAATCTTTTTCCCTCTGTAATTTGGGGTGGGGGTGGCTCAGTAGGTAGCGCGCCAGGCTCGTAATCTGTAGTTTACAGGTTCGAGTCCCAGCTGGGTCAGCGTTGAGATTTATCTCCGCAAAATTCCCCGCCCTGCCCACGGTCAGTAGGGGACACCGATGGGCTTGGAAAGGCCGTCCGTCCGTCGGATGGGACGTTAAGCCGTGGCCCCGTGTGCGGGAGAGCCATACCCTGTGCACGTTAAAGAACACGCTGGATGGCCTTGACGGGAGGCTACCATCTGTCTCCCAACAGCTCTTCCAGTGGGTCCCCTTCCCCAACCGTCTCTGAGCCTTCGGGGTCCATGTGACCTGGCCATTTAGCCCATTGTGTGCAAAAAAGTGCCGCTCAGAGGTAAAACAACCCAACCCAACATACAATAGCTGCTTGTTTTCTTGTGTTAAATGATCATTTACGTAAACTCTACCATCAGGCAGCCCCTCATGTATTTCCTTAGTGAATAATGTCTTCTTTAATTTCCAACACTTGATCCAATTTTCTTCCATTTTTCTCATAGCTAGTTGGACGATTATTGGTTTAATTTTTTGTTTATTTTTTGTTGGCACTCTATGAACGGTCTGTATATTCATATCTTCATCCTGTACATTTAATACACTTGCGATATGCGTAACTATCTCCTTCACATTTTCATTTATTGTTTCAGGAACTCCCACTATCTCTAAATTACAATTCCTACTGTTTTGCTCTAAATCATTCATTTTCCCTTTTAATCCCTTAATTTCTTTCTGCAAAGTTTGATTTTCAGTCATAAGTCTTTCATTTTGTTGTTGTTGTTGTTTTACCTCTGAGTGGCAATTTTTTGCACACCATGGGCCAAATGGACAGGTCACATGGACCCCGAAGGCTCAGAGAAGGTTGGGGGAGGGTCCCACTGGAACAGCTGTTGGGAGACAGATGGTAGCCTCACTTCAAGGCCATCCAGCGTGTTCTTTATCGTGCACAGGGTATGGCTCTCCCGCACACGGAGGCCACGGCTTAACGTCCCATCCGACGGACAGCGGCCTTTCCAAGCCCATCGGTGTCCCATACTGACCGTGGGCAGGGTGGGGAATTTTGCGGAGATAAATCTCAACGTTCACCCAGCTGGGACTCGAACCTGGGAACTACAGATTACAAGCCTGGCGCGCTACCGACTGAGCCACCTCCGTCCCTCTTTTTATTGTTGGACATCTTTAATTTGTTTAGTTAACTCAGTCAAAATTCTCAAAAAATCATCTAATTTATCAGAACAGTATGTAGTGCATTTTTTATATTCCTCCAGTTCTTTTAATAAATCTTTTTTGAACCTGTCATTTATTTATATCACGTCTTTCCTAAGATCGGTCATCTGTTTACTGAACTTTTCATCAATGTGTTGGAGCGGGTGTGGCTCAGTCGGTAGCGCGCCAGGCTCGTAATCTGTAGTTCCCAGGTTCGAGTCCCAGCTGGGTCAACGTTGTGATTTATCTCCGCAAAATTCCCCGCCCTGCCCACGGTCAGTAGGGGACACCGATAGGCTTGGAAAGGCCGTCGTCCGTCGGATGGGACGTTAAGCCGTGGCCCCGTGTGCGGGAGAGCCATGCCCTGTGCACGTTAAAGAACACGCTGGATGGCTTTGACGGGAGGCTACCATCTGTCTCCCAACAGCTGTTCCAGTGGGTCCCCTCCCCAAACCTTCTCTGAGCCTTCGGGGTCCATGTGACCTGGTCATTTAGCCCATGGTGTGCAAAAAAAGTGTCCCTCAGAGGTAAAACAACCCAACGTTAAAGAACACGCTGGATGGCCTTGACGGGAGGCTACCATCTGTCTCCCAACAGCTGTTCCAGTGGGTCCCCTCCCCAAACCTTCTCTGAGCCTTCGGGGTCCATGTGACCTGGCCATTTAGCCCATGGTGTGCAAAAAAGTGCCGCTCAGAGGTAAAACAACCCAACCCATTAATGTGTTGAATCATTTCGACAGACATGGCTCTATCTTCTGGCTCTTTCGATGTCACAGTGTCACGTGAACCACTTGTGCCAACACTCGCTTCACCTCTCTCCCCTTTCCCTGTAGAATCTGCCCTACACATGTGATATTTCCATCGATTTTTGCTCTCAAGAGCTCATTTTGCGAAAATTGGTCTCTACAATTCCAACACAATAAAAGTGAAATCTTTAACTACACTTTCCAGCGCAGTGCAAAGTCTCTGTCAGATCAACAATATCTATACCACACTCAGCACATGGAATTCCCGTCTTATAATTTAATATACCCAAAATATTTAATTTATAATATATCACCTAGTAATTTATTTATTTTCTTAACAAAAGATATATTCCCCGCCCTGCCCACGGTCAGTAGGGGACACCGATGGGCTTGTAAAGGCCGCCGTCCGTCGGATGGGACGTTAAGCCGTGGCGCAGTGTGCGGGAGAGCCATACCCTGTGCACGTTAAAGAACACGCTGGATGGCCTTGACGGGAGGCTACCATCTGTCTCCCAACAGCTGTTCCAGTGGGTCCCCTCCCCCAACCTTCTCTGAGCCTTCGGGGTCCATGTGACCTGCCCATGGTGTGCAAAAAAGTGCCGCTCAGAGGTAAAACAACCCAACCCATCTTATAATTTAATATACCCAAAATATTTAATTTTTAATATATCACGTAGTAATCTATTTATTTTCTTAACAAAAGATATATACCCCGCCCTGCCCACGGTCAGTAGGGGACGCCGATGCGCTTGGAAAGGCCGCCGTCCGTCGGATGGGACGTTAAGCCGTGGCGCAGTGTGCGGGAGAGCCATACCCTGTGCACGTTAAAGAACACGCTGGATGGCCTTGACGGGAGGCTACCATCTGTCTCCCAACAGCTGTTCCAGTGGGTCCTCGCCCCCAACCTTCTCTGAGCCTTCGGGGTCCATGTGACCTGCCCATGGTGTGCAAAAAAGTGCCGCTCAGAGGTAAAACAACCCAACCCATCTTATAATTTAATATACCCAAAATATTTAATTTTTAATATATCACCTAGTAATCTATTTATTTTCTTAACAAAAGATATATACCCCGCCCTGCCCACGGTCAGTAGGGGAGGCCGATGAGCTTGGAAAGGCCGCCGTCCGTCGGATGGGACGTTAAGCAGTGGCCCCGTGTGCGGGAGAGCCATACCCTGTGCACGTTAAAGAACACGCTGGATGGCCTTGACGGGAGGCTACCATCTGTCTCCCAACAGCTGTTCCAGTGGGTCCCCTCCCCCAACCTTCTCTGAGCCTTCGGGGTCCATGTGACCTGGCCATTTAGCCCATGGTGTGCAAAAAAGTGCCGCTCAGAGGTAAAACCAACCCAACCCAACTTCTCCAACTAAAATATCTTCATGAGAAAATTCAATGAAAAATTTAAGATATTAATTAAATGAATAACATATTTTAAGCATCTGAAACATGATACACCTAACTTCTACAGACTGTTGCCACCTTTTTTTTTGTTACAAGAGTTGAGTTTTATCTATTGAAGTATTTTTTCACTAGTATCAAAAGTTGAAGATAAATGCTTCAGTTTCCATTCATTCTTTAAATATTAAACGAATATTACAGGAAATATATTTAGAGGGATTTAAGTGACATCTACAATTTATCGCCAATAATAGTTTTTGAGTTAAAGCTTTATTTTCAGTGTTTGGAAGCTTTGAAAGTTCCCTTCCATTCACATAATATGGAAGTGTCCGGACACTTTTTTTACAACATAGTGTGTATATATATATACTGTATAAAGGTTGCTGGTAAGTTGTTTTACCTCTGAGCACCGCTTTTTGCATACAATGGGCTAGATGAAAAGGTCACAAGTACCCCGAGGGCTCAGACAAGGTTGCAGGAAGGAGACCAACTGAACAGATATTAGGAGACAGATGGTAACCTGATGCCCTGTCGTGTCGTTCAAACACTTCCTACAGCTAGAGTAAAGGTTGGGTTGAGTCGGGTTTTTATCTCTGAGAGGCACTTTTTTGCACAACATGGGCTAAATGGCCAGGTCACATGGACCCCGAAGGCTCAGAGAAGGTTGGGGGAGGGGACCCACTGGAACAGCTGTTGGGAGACAGATGGTAGCCTCCCGTCAAGGCCATCCAGCGTGTTCTTTAACGTTGGGTTGTTTTACCTCTGAGCGGCACTTTTTGCACACCATGGGCAAAAAGGCCAGGTCACATGGACCCCGAAGGCTCAGAGAAGGTTAGGGGAGGGGACCCATTGGAATAGCTGTTGGGAGACAGATGGTAGCCTCCCGTCAAGGCCATCCAGTGTGTTCTTTAACGTGCACAAGGTATGTCTCTCCCGCACAGGGGGACACGGCTTAACGTCCCATCCGACGGACGGCGGCCTTTCCAAGCCAATCGGTGTCACCTACTGACCGTGGGCAGGGCGGGAATTTTGCGGAGATAAATCTCAACGTCTGACCCAGCTGGGACTCGAACCTGGGAACTACAGATTACGAGCCTGGCGCGCTACCGACTGAGCCGCCCCCGCCCCAGTTTCATTTTGAAATTCAATGATTGGATAAACTGAGGAACATCTAATCCTCCTTCCACTCCTTTCTTTGCGGCTTTCTTAGAAATAAAGCTCACTTTCCACCACTGCTTGCAACTTTGGACAATTTCAAAGAGAGAATGCTTTTCGCTATTTAAGCATCGATCTCCACATACAGAAAAATGTTTGTCAGGAAACAGAATATCGTTTTCAGGTGGACTAACAAAAGAGGTAATTCAATATGGATCCCTTGATCAACCGGATTTTGGGAACTTTACATCTGTTCATTAGATCAGCCAGATTTTGAGACTTCAATACATATCTGATCATCATTAGATCAGCCAGATTTTGAGATTTCACCTCATCTCCTCATCATTAGATCAGCCAGATTTCACCTCAACTCCTCATCATTAGATCAGCCAGATTTCACCTCAACTCCTCATCATTAGATCAGCCAGATTTCACCTCAACTCCTCATCATTAGATCAGCCAGATTTCACCTCAACTCCTCATCATTAGATCAGCCAGATTTCACCTCAACTCCTCATCATTAGATCAGCCAGATTTCATCACAACTCCTCATCATTGGATCAGCCAGATTTCATCACAACTCCTCATCATTAGATCAGCCAGATTTCACCACAACTCCTCATCATTAGATCAGCCAGATTTCACCACAACTCCTCATCATTAGATCAGCCAGATTTCACCACAACTCCTCATCATTAGATCAGCCAGATTTCACCTCAACTCCTCATCATTAGATCAGCCAGATTTCACCACAACTCCTCATCATTAGATCAGCCAGATTTCACCTCAACTCCTCATCATTAGATCAGCCAGATTTCACCACAACTCCTCATCATTAGATCAGCCAGATTTCACCTCAACTCCTCATCATTAGATCAGCCAGATTTCATCGCAACTCCTCATCATTGGATCAGCCAGATTTCATCACAACTCCTCATCATTAGATCAGCCAGATTTCACCACAACTCCTCATCATTAGATCAGCCAGATTTCACCTCAACTCCTCATCATTAGATCAGCCAGATTTCACCTCAACTCCTCATCATTAGATCAGCCAGATTTCACCACAACTCCTCATCATTAGATCAGCCAGATTTCACCTCAACTCCTCATCATTAGATCAGCCAGATTTCACCACAACTCCTCATCATTAGATCAGCCAGATTTCACCTCAACTCTTCATCATTAGATCAGCCAGATTTCACCTCAACTCCTCATCATTAGATCAGCCAGATTTCACCTCAACTCCTCATCATTAGATCAGCCAGATTTCACCTCAACTCCTCATCATTAGATCAGCCAGATTTCACCTCAACTCCTCATCATTAGATGAGCCAGATTTCATCGCAACTCCTCATCATTAGATCAGCCAGATTTCATCGCAACTCCTCATCATTGGATCAGCCAGATTTCATCACAACTCCTCATCATTAGATCATCCAGATTTCACCACAACTCCTCATCATTAGATCAGCCAGATTTCACCTCAACTCCTCATCATTAGATCAGCGAGATTTCACCACAACTCCTCATCATTAGATCAGCCAGATTTCACCACAACTCCTCATCATTAGATCAGCCAGATTTCACCTCAACTCCTCATCATTAGATCAGCCAGATTTCATCACAACTCCTCATCATTGGATCAGCCAGATTTCATCACAACTCCTCATCATTAGATCAGCCAGATTTCACCACAACTCCTCATCATTAGATCAGCCAGATTTCACCACAACTCCTCATCATTAGATCAGCCAGATTTCACCTCAACTCCTCATCATTAGATCAGCCAGATTTCACCTCAACTCCTCATCATTAGATCAGCCAGATTTCACCTCAACTCCTCATCATTAGATCAGCCAGATTTCACCTCAACTCCTCATCATTAGATCAGCCAGATTTCACCTCAACTCCTCATCATTAGATCAGCCAGATTTCATCGCAACTCCTCATCATTAGATCAGCCAGATTTCATCGCAACTCCTCATCATTGGATCAGCCAGATTTCATCACAACTCCTCATCATTAGATCATCCAGATTTCACCACAACTCCTCATCATTAGATCAGCCAGATTTCACCTCAACTCCTCATCATTAGATCAGCGAGATTTCACCACAACTCCTCATCATTAGATCAGCCAGATTTCACCACAACTCCTCATCATTAGATCAGCCAGATTTCACCACAACTCCTCATCATTAGATCAGCCAGATTTCACCTCAACTCCTCATCATTAGATCAGCCAGATTTCACCTCAACTCCTCATCATTAGATCAGCCAGATTTCACCTCAACTCCTCATCATTAGATCAGCCAGATTTCACCTCAACTCCTCATCATTAGATCAGCCAGATTTCACCTCAACTCCTCATCATTAGATCAGCCAGATTTCACCTCAACTCCTCATCATTAGATCAGCCAGATTTCACCTCAACTCCTCCTCATTAGATCAGCCAGATTTCACCACAACTCCTCATCACTAGATCAGCCAGATTTCACCTCAACTCCTCATCATTAGATCAGCCAGATTTCACCACAACTCCTCATCATTAGATCAGCCAGATTTCACCACAACTCCTCATCATTGGATCAGCCAGATTTCATCACAACTCCTCATCATTGGATCAGCCAGATTTCATCACAACTCCTCATCATTAGATCAGCCAGATTTCATCACAACTCCTCATCATTAGATCAGCCAGATTTCACCACAACTCCTCATCATTAGATCAGCCAGATTTCACCACAACTCCTCATCATTAGATCAGCCAGATTTCACCTCAACTCCTCATCATTAGATCAGCCAGATTTCACCTCAACTCCTCATCATTAGATCAGCCAGATTTCACCTCAACTCCTCATCATTAGATCAGCCAGATTTCACCTCAACTCCTCATCATTAGATCAGCCAGATTTCACCTCAACTCTTCATCATTAGATCAGCCAGATTTCACCTCAACTCCTCATCATTAGATCAGCCAGACTTCACCTCAACTCCTCATCATTAGATCAGCCAGATTTCACCTCAACTCCTCTCATTAGATCAGTCAGACTTCACCTCAACTCCTCATCATTAGATCAGCCAGCTCATCATGTTTTCCACTAGATCATTCTCAAAGATCTTAGGATGTGACCAGACACCAGACATCTTACAACCTACTTTGAATAGATGAGAGACTCGAACTGTTTGAGTAACAAAGTAATTTTATCCCATGAATTGCGGTAAACTATTAAGTCACAATAGGGGCCAACTATGATATCTTTCAATGCTCGCATGCTAGTTAGACCAGATAGTCCTAAATAACCTTCTGTTTAGCAAATCTGGACTCTGGTGGCTAAACATCCATTCTATTGACTATATCATCCGGAAAGACCAAACAACTTATTCCACGTGTGACCTGATATTCTGTACGTAAGTTGCTCCCTGCCAACTACAGAAGCTAGTCAAAGCCATGACACTTTTGCCCTCCGTGGAGCGTGTCAATATTGACCTCCTTGCACAATCTAACCCTCGACCCTTTCATTCAACAGCAATAGAAACAATTACTGTCTGAAAGGGAACGTCAGCTTCACTCACAAGTTCAGCATCCAGTAAAATATCGATCCCTTAATTGCCATTGGAGTGACAACAGTGCAGACCTTGCAATCGTCCCCTTGTTTACAAAGAAAAGATAATTAAAACAGCGAATATGGACTCCGGACTCTCTGAAAGCTGCTGCTGCTGCTGCGGCAGCACCACCCTCTGTATGGCGCACGTTTCAGCAAAGGCGTGTCACAGCTTTCTGGCAAACACAGAGAGTCACACGAAGCACGCGGGAGAAAGGCGCACGTCGCTTCACGAGTGTTTGCCCAGGAAAGCGATGGTCCGCTTCCTTTTCTCGAGAACGGTGCACTAAAAATGTGTTAATTTTCTTCTGGAAAAAGTACAATAAGGTCAACAAGAGAAGACCGGCGCTTCCCGTTGTGGAGCATACACCCTACCCATCGATGAAAAGTGACAGGGCGGCAAGCACGGTGGAAAATTGTTTGAATAAAGTGATCGTTGGGATGGGAATCTTTTGTTGGAACAGCCTTCTGCAGCCATTGTCTGGATTGAGTGTAACACTTTTAGTAGAATGAGTTGACATTTGACCGAGGAAAAATGCCTACCCCCCCCTCCCCCACCCTTATCACCAACACTTTTAAAATCACCTGCTATTACATGTGGCGCTTCACCTTACGACACTTCAGTAATTAATATAAACGGACCGCATAATAGCTATTTGTTCCGTTTTATTTTCGTCTTTATGGTGTGTTTTTTTTTCAATCTTGATAAACCTTCAGAATAGAAGTTATTCATCAATTCAATTTGCAGAGGAAGTGTTATTATACTGGGTGCTGCATCAATCTTAAGGGCTCTGTCAGGACAAAGAACGAACCACAGGGCTTGATCCAATACAGAAACGTAAATGAAAACACTAAGTGCTTGCGGCTCCCTCAATTTGGCCCAACAGATGAATTACTCCGAACTTTTCCCTTCGTTATAAAGCAATAACTATTAAAATGTAATTACACTGGTTGTGCTGCGGAGTTTTTCCCCTGCGTGTATTAATCATTTCTCTCCATAAACAGCCAACAACTGTTTACTTCTAAAGTAAGTAAATACACAATGCGTGGATGAAATATTAATGAAGAAAATGTCTTATTAAATTTATGATCTGAAAAAAGCACCTAAATGAAAATGTTATTAATTTTGAGTGTACAGTCGCTCGAAAAAATATCCGTACACTGTGGAGTGATCTGGCAACCTTCGTGACACGAAGGTTGCCAGATTACTAATTTCTAAAAAAATCGTTGCCAGATTTTTTTTGTGAATTCTGTAATCAACCATAGTGTTCGGATACTTTTTAATATATATATAATGCGTATGAATATATAATGCAATGAATATGGAGCGTGTGCAGTTACCGTTCACGGCAAACTGGAGCGGTTGCGGTTAATGTTCACAGCACATTGGATCGTGTGAGCTCACAAAGACCTGGATCGTGTGGGCTCACTCACAGAAATATTGAATGTGTGCAGTTACCGTTCACAGCAAACTGGAGCGAGTACAGTAACTGCACACGCTCCAGTTTGCTGTGAACGGTAACTGGAGCGTGTACATTTGCTGTACACGGTCCAGATATTTTTCCTGAATTCTGTAATCACGTGACACGAAGGTTGCCAGATCACTAATTTCTAAAAAAAAAAAATTCGTTGCCAGATATTTTTTCTGAATTCTGTAATCGACCATAGTGTTCGGATACTTTTTTGAGCGACAGTAAAACTATTCATTCTATCTCAATGTCCTTTGAGTATACGTATGTCGCTTCAGTGGGAATACACATAACGCGAAAGTTAAGCTTTTAATCCAGTTGTTCGGTATATAAGAAATAGAGATGATTTCGCGCCTTGGGGTACTCAGTCATTTAAATTCTAAGTTTGGCTTTTAATTGTAAAAAAACAAATAAGTGATTTCTTTTGATTACGATTTCAACCTTTAATCTGCCTTTAGTGATTAAAATTAATACGTCTTAATGTTTTTCAAGCTTTTCTGTCTCATTTAATGAATTACCATTTGCGTTCCTAATGATGTTTACTCAAGAATTTTAAGCTTGTAATATTTTTCTACAAAGTAGCATTAAGATTTTAAATTTGACATCAAATAATTACAATTATTTTAAAGCTCATAATAATGTATAATACGATGAGCACTTTTTTTATCTCACACTATCCCATGGCCGAGTGGTTAGCGCGCTTGGCTTCTGATCTAATGGGACCTGGGTTCGAACCCCGGATAATGCCCCGTGTGCGGGAGAGCCATACCCTGTGCACGTTAAAGAACACGCTGGATGGCCTTGACGGGAGGCTACCATCTGTCTCCCAACAGCTATTCCAGTGGGTCACCTCCCCTAACTTTCTCTGAGCCTTCGGGGTCCATGTGACCTGGCCATTTAGCCCATGGTGTGCAAAAAAGTGCCGCTCAGAGGTAAAGCAACCCAACCCGGATAAGGCATGGATGTTCATGTCGTTTTTCTGCTGAGGTCCTGCCATCCTCTCAGACCTTCTACTTTGGCATATAAACTGACAGGCTCCTGTCAGACCTCTGTGGCAAGCAGCTGCTTGAGGGGGTATCATAATTATTATGGGTTAAATGACAAGATCACAAGGATCCCGAGGCTCAGAGAAAGTTGGAGGAAGAAGCAGCTGTTACGACAGATGGAAGCCTCCCATCAAAGCAATCCACAGCGTGTTCTTTAACGTGACAAGGTATGGCTCTCCTTCACACAGCCAATCATTGTCAGATATTTTTTCTGAATTCTGTAATTAACCATAGTGTTCGGATACTTTTTTGGGCGACTGTACTTACTCAAAGGAAAATTTCTCCCCTATTACGACATCTTCCAGAAATATCTTCCATTACATTCCCGTTTCTTATCCATTCAATGTTACTCAATTCCCTTTTTGGCTTATTTAAGTTAATTCCCCTTTTTGACTAAACAGAGCAAGGAACTTTGACCAAGTACTCCATGTGTGGCTAGTTGATATTTGGGTGCATCTGTTGACGACTGGATGACCCCGAAAGGCGAATGTCCTTCTGAGCAAAGAAATTCGTCAAGAGACCTTCTGTGTGCGTTCACTCAGAATGGCTCGAACACAGTTACTTTAATATGGGAGAGAAGATGGGACCTGCTTTGTAGAGTTGCAGAAAGGGCAATGTCTAGAAAGAATTTTTGCAAAATATTAAGATTGAGAACTGGTACTGCAAAGTTCAACAGCTACTTATACGAGATAAAGAAATCAGATAGCAAAAATTGTATTATCCGTAACTGTGAAGAAACTATTTCACATATTTTATTGAACTATTCACATTATGACAAAGAACGTAAAATTTATTATCAGCAATTATCTCAACTAGGAATAAATCAGTTTACATCAGTGTCTCGCAAACTGTGTGCCGCGAGAGATTCCAAGTGTGCCGCGAGAGATTTTCAAATTGACACTAGATATTCCAAAGATTTCATTTTGACTTGACTTGTGTTATCGACGTGCTTTAATATCGGCGTGCTATCGACGTGCTTTAATAAAAATCTTTCAGATTTTATCAACTGGGATCTTGTAAGTATTTACCAAGCTTTTTCCAAATTTTGGTATTAATTTTTGATTATTTCAAGCCATAGAATGGACATATTTAAAACAAACACCGAGTTATGATTAATTATATTTATTATTATATTTATTTTAAATAAAATGCATTTAACGAAACTTCAATTTTCCTCTTTTTACGTAACCATCAAAAATTCTTTTTTAGGTGTGCCGCGGAAAAAAAATTAGATTCAGTGTGCCGCGGGAAAAAAATTAGATTCAGTGTGCCGCAGAGTAAAAAAGTTTGCGAGACACTGGTTTACAGGATATGTTGAATTTTCCAGTAGATGACGTCAGAAATGCAAGCTACAACTTTCTTATTAACTTCCTGCTCGCGACTTCTTTGTTTAACAGGATATAACCGGATTTCTTCTGCAACAATGGGAAAGCTCAACCAATCAGATTTCAGTTTCTATGGTTACAGTTGTTAAATTCAATCTTTCTACTCTAACGTTCTGTAACGAAAATTTGTTCCTTCACAGCCTGACTTTGGTACTGAATACGTGTAATATGTATGCACATATTAAATATATCATTATTACTCGGATCTTCATTTTCAAACTTTAAACTATTATTTATATATTTTACTATTAAGCATAAAACTATTAAATTAATTAACTATGACATTTCATTGAATAATGACAACTAATATGTTTGATGTGTATAATATTTAAAATATTCTCCCGTTTTCCTTTATACTTCTTATGTATTTTTTTTAACTGAACCTGGTGTAGAAGAGCCTGGCCCTAACATCACCATGGTTGTTAGGTGTATAAATGAATAAATAAGGGAAAATAAAGACATAGCTACGGAATACAGTAGTTCCCATAAATTGAAGAACAATCTTGTATAAATAAGAAGCTAATTACGATGCTCTATAACTTCTAAAATAAGTTTTTCTGATTTGAAGAATGAGATTGCAGATAAAGATCTCAATCAAATAAATCAACATCTCGATTTTCAATAATATTCGTTCAGTATTTAATGAGTTATGGAAGTTTCAATATTTAGCGATAACAATGTCAGCCACAAAAATTGACTTCAGGAATTAATTAAACTTTTTTTTTTTCATTAAAACTTTTATGTATTGTATCAAAGTGTTTAATAAGTTTGTATTTTAGAACTTCTTGTAAAGAATTCTTTCACTATTCTTCAGTTTTGTATAAGTTTCTAAAGACTGGCATTACTGTTGTTAAATATTCAAACTTCCATAAATCATTAAATACTGAACGAATATTGTTGAAAATCGAGATATTGATTTATTTGATTGAGATATTTATCTGCAATCGCATTTTTCAAAACAAAAAAAATTATTTTGAAAGTTATACAGCTTTGACCTTAGTTTCCCATTGACCTTAACATAGGGATTTTTCTTAATTTATGGAAACCGATATATATCGATATTAATTCTTTGCTAGAGGCTACGATTTTTTTCGAAGCATATATTTCATGAAAAACAAGAGGGCGTGTTCTTAAATATCTTCTACAATGGTCCTGGGTACTTTCTAGATCAGTATTTTTCAAAGTTTTCTAGCCAGGACCCAAACTAAGAAATTCATTTTACATCTCGCCTCAGACTCTAATATTTTCTGTTCTATTTTATTAAAAAAAAAAACGCTGATCGCGACCACTACTCGGTCGCAATCCGCAGTTTGAAAACCGCTGAACTAGAAAGATGGTAGCCTCCCGTCAAGGCCATCCAGTATGTTCTTTAACGTAAACAGGGTATGGCTCTCCCGCACACGGGGGTCACGGCTTAACGTCCCATCCAACGGACGGCGGCCTTTACTAAGCCCATCGGCATCCCCTACTGACCGTGGGCAGGGCGGGGAAATTTGCGGAGATAAATCTCAACGCTGACCCAGCTGGGACTCGAACCTGGGAACTGCAGATTACAAGCCTGGCGCGCTACCAACTGAGCATCCCCGCCCCATTGGGGAGGGGGGGGGGTCATTGTGATTTGAACATTTAGCCAATTGTGTGAAAAAAAGTGCTACTCAGAAGTATAACAACCCAACCTATCATGATATCAGAATGTTTCCTATATTATCCTATTCCCGTATTATCCTATATTATCCTATTTCCATATTATCCTATATTATCCTATTCCCATATTATCCTATATTATCCTATTCCCATATTATCCTATATTATCCTATTCCCATATTATCCTATATTATCCTATATTATCCTATTCCCATATTATCCTATATTATCCTATTCCCATATTATCCTATATTATCCTATTCCCATATTATCCTATATTATCCTATTTTATCCTATTCCCATATTATCCTATATTATCCTATTCCCATATTATTCTATATTATCCTATTCCCATATTATCCTATATTATCCTATTCCCATATTATCCTATATTATCCTATTCCCATATTATCCTATATTATCCTATTCCCATATTATCCTATATTATTCTATATTATCCTATTCCCATATTATCCTATTCACTTTCTTCTTCCTCTTCACAGGACCATCTTCACCAGTTACCAATTGGAAGAATTAGAGAAAGCTTTCAAGGAAGCCCATTACCCAGACGTCTATGCGAGAGAGATGTTATCCTTAAAGACCGACTTGCCAGAAGACAGGATTCAGGTAAGTTAGAGAATATTAGCAGCAAGAGTATTTATTTTTTTGTCCACTAGTATTATTTCATGTCGATAGAAGTTTTCTTTTTAACTGTGCTAATAAGAAATTCGTGTTTTTTGGTTATAAAGAGTGAAAAAAACAGCAAAGTCTTGATGCACCTAGAAAGAAATTTCTCCCTTTGGAATGACACTGAAATCCCAGTTTAATAGGTATAGTCGCTCAAAAAAGTATCCGAACACTATGGTTGAATTACAGAATTCAGAAAAAAATATCTGGCAACGATTTTTTTAGAAATTAGTGATCTGGCAACCTTCGTGTCACGTGATTACAGAATTCAAAAAAAATATCTGGAGCGTGTACAGCAACTGTACACGCTCCAGTTACCGTTCACAGCAAACTGGAGCGTGTGCAGTTACTGCACACGCTCCAGTTTGCTGTGAACGGTAACTGCACACGCTCAATATTTCCGTGAGTGAGCCCACACGATCTAGTATCAAAATAATATGACCACCTACAGTCGCTCAAAAAAGTATCCGAACACTATGGTTGATTACAGAATTCAGGAAAAAATATCTGGCAACGATTTTTTTTTTAGAAATTAGTGATCTGGCAACCTTCGTGTCACGTGATTACAGAATTCAGGAAAAAATATCTGGCAACGATTTTTTTTTAGAAATTAGTGATCTGGCAACCTTCGTGTTATCTGGTGGCAACAGTACAGGCCAGTGGTGTTGGTGGGAAAGCGCTTTCGTGGAATGCATTAAGATTTCTTGTTTTATCGTTTTCTTCGAAAACGAGATAATAAAATGAAACAGATATTATTGATACAATGACTGGGTTCAAATTGTTCAAATGGTACAACCACTGGGTTCAAACTGTTCAATTGAAACAACCACTGGGTTCAAACTGTTCAATTGGAACAACCACTGAGTGCAAATTGTTCAATTGGTACAACCACTGGGATCAAATTGTTTAATTGATACAACCATTAGGCCCAAATGAGTCAACTGGTACAAGCACTAGGCTCAGACTCTTAAATTGGTAAAACACTGGGCTAAAAGTGTTCAATTGATACAACCACTGAGCTCAAATTGTTCAATTAGTACAACCACAAGGCTCAAACTGTTCAATTGGTACAACAACTGGGCTCAAATAAGTCAATTCGTACAAGCACTGGACTCAAAGTCTTGAATTGGTAAAGCACTATGCTCAAGTGTTCAATTGATAGAACTACTGGGCTCAAATTGTTCAATTGGTACAACCACTGGGCTCAAATTTTCAATTGTTTAACCACTGGGATCAAATTGTTAAATTGATTCAACCACTTGGCTCAAATTGTTCAATTGATACAATCACTGGGCTCAAATTGTTCAATTGTTCAACCACTGGGATCAAATTGCTAAATTTCTACGACCACTGGGCTCAAATTAGTCAATTGGTACAACCACTGGGATCAAATTGTTATATTGATACAACCGTTGGGCTCAAATTAGTCAGTTGGTACAAGCAGTGGAATCAAAGCCTTGAATTGGTAAAGCACTGGGCTGAAATTGTTTAACTGATAAAACCACTGGGATCTAACAGTTCAATAGATAAAACCAGTAAGCTCAAAATTTTCAATTGGTACAAGAATTGGGCTCAAACTGTTCAATTAATAAAACCACTGTGCTCAAACTGTTTAATTAATACAACCACTGGGCTCAAACTGTTCAATTGCTGAAACCACTGGGCTCAAATTGTTCAATTGATAAAACCACTGGACTCAAACTGTTCAACTGATACAACGACTGGGCTCAATTTCTTCAATTGATAAAACCACCAGGCTCAAACTGTTCAATTGATACAACCACTGTGCTCAAATTGTTCAATTCATAAAACCACTAGGCTGAATCCAAACCACTAGGCTGTTCAATTGATACAACCACTGGGCTCAATTTCTTCAATTGATAAAAGCACTGGGCTCAAACTGTTCAACTGATACAACCACTGGGCTCAAACTGTTCAATTGATACAACCACTGTGCTCAAATTGTTCAATTCATAAAACCACTAGGCTGTTCAATTGATACAACCACTGGGCTCAATTTCTTCAATTGATAAAAGCACTGGGCTCAAACTGTTCAACTGATACAACCACTGGGCTCAAACTGTTCAGTTGATACAACCACTGGGCTCAAACTGTTCAATTGATACAACCACTGGGTTCAAATTGTTCAATTGATAAAACCACTAGGCTCAAACTGTTCAATTGATACAACCACTGGTCTCAATTTGTTCAGTTGATAAAACCACTGGGCTCAAACTGTTCAACTGATACAACCACTGGGCTCAAACTGTTCAGTTGATACAACCACTGGGCTCAATTGTTCAACCACTAGGATCAAATTCTTAAATTGCTACAACCACTGGGCTCAAATTAGTCAATTGGTACAAGCACTGGGCTCAATTTGTTCAATTGATAAAACCACTGGGCTCAAACTGTTTAACTGATACAACCACTGGGCTCAATTTCTTCAATTGATAAAAGCACTAGGCTCAAACTGTTCAATTGATACAACCACTGAGCTCAAATTGTTCAATTGATAAAACCACTAGGTTGTTCAATTGATAAAACCACTAGGCTGTTCAATTGATAAAACCACTGGGCTCAAACTGTTCAATTGATACAACCACTGGACTCAAACTGTTCAACTGATACAACCACTGGGCTCAATTTCTTCAATTGATAAAAGCACTAGGCTCAAATTGTTCAATTGATACAACCACTGGGCTCAAATTGTTCAATTGATAAAACCACTAAGTTGTTCCATTGATAAAACCACTAGGCTGTTCAATTGATAAAACCACTGGGCTCAAACTGTTCAACCGATACAACCACTGGGATCAAACTGTTCAATTGATACAACCACTGGGCTCAAATTGTTCAATTGATAAAACCACTGTGCTCAAACTGTTTAATTAATACAACCACTGGGCTCAAATTGTTCAATTGCTGAAACCACTTGGCTCAAACTGTTCAACTGATACAACCACTGGGCTCAAATTGTTCAATTGATAAAACCACTGGACTCAAACTGTTCAACTGATACAACGACTGGGCTCAATTTCTTCAATTGATAAAACCACCAGGCTCAAACTGTTCAATTGATACAACCACTGTGCTCAAATTGTTCAATTCATAAAACCACTAGGCTGTTCAATTGATACAACCACTGGGCTCAATTTCTTCAATTGATAAAAGCACTGGGCTCAAACTGTTCAACTGATACAACCACTGGGCTCAAACTGTTCAGTTGATACAACCACTGGGCTCAAACTGTTCAATTGATACAACCACTGGGTTCAAATTGTTCAATTGATAAAACCACTAGGCTCAAACTGTTCAATTGATACAACCACTGGTCTCAATTTGTTCAGTTGATAAAACCACTGGGCTCAAACTGTTCAACTGATACAACCACTGGGCTCAAACTGTTCAGTTGATACAACCACTGGGCTCAGTTGTTCAACCACTAGGATCAAATTCTTAAATTGCTACAACCACTGGGCTCAAATTAGTCAATTGGTACAAGCACTGGGCTCAATTTGTTCAATTGATAAAACCACTGGGCTCAAACTGTTTAACTGATACAACCACTGGGCTCAATTTCTTCAATTGATAAAAGCACTAGGCTCAAACTGTTCAATTGATACAACCACTGGGCTCAAATTGTTCAATTGATAAAACCACTAGGCTGTTCAATTGATAAAACCACTGGGCTCAAACTGTTCAATTGATACAACCACTGGGCTCAAACTGTTCAACTGATACAACCACTGGGCTCAATTTCTTCAATTGATAAAAGCACTAGGCTCAAACTGTTCAATTGATACAACCACTGGGCTCAAATTGTTCAATTGATAAAACCACTAAGTTGTTCAATTGATAAAACCACTAGGCTGTTCAATTGATAAAACCACTGGGCTCAAACTGTTCAACTGATACAACCACTGGGATCAAACTGTTCAATTGATACAACCACTGGGCTCAAATTGTTCAATTGGTAGAACCACTGGGCTCAAACTGTTGAATTGGTATAACCACTGGACTCAAATTAATCAATTGTTACAGCCACTGGGCTCAAACTATTCAAATGATAAAACCACTGGGCTCAAACTGTTCAATTGATGCAACCACTGGGCTCAAACTGTTCAATTGATGCAACCACTGGGCTCAAACTGTTCAACTGATACAACCACTGGGCTCAAACTGTTCAATTGATACAACCACTAGGCTCAAATTGTTAAATTGAACCAACCACTGGGCTCAAATTAATCAATTGGTAGGAGCACTAGGCTCAAACTGTTCGATAAAACCACTGGGCTCAAACTCTTCAATTGATACAACCACGTGTCTCAAATTAATCAATTGTTAGAAGCAATCGACTCAAACACTTGCATTGGTAAAACACTGGGCTCAAATTGCTCAATTGGTAGAAGCACAGGGCTCTAACTGATTAATACTCTACGTTGTTATATAGGTAATTGTTTGCAATATCGAAATGAACATTTTTATGGATTGACATCTATAATGCTGACGAAGGATAATCGAATTTAACTGCTCACGACTTTCCATCAACCTAATCCTTCACCTGCTCAAGACTCATGATCACACATCAACACCTGAAATCGTCCTCGAATAGGAAGACAACCGATAAATGAAAGCATAAGCGGTCTCTCCCTTGTTAATGTCCACGACGCATACAAACTGCCTACAACGAATACTCAGCGAATCAACGTTAGTCCTAATTAGGATCAATACAGCCAATTACCTAATGGCCTTAGGAAAAAGATGGTCTGCACGTTACCTATCTGCTGGAGTCCATCCCCAGGTACGCCAATCCCTTGAGTGCAACAGATAATACAGAGTTTTTGTCTGGCCAAACCCGGCCCTCCCCTTTGACGTCGCCCCCCCCCCCTCCCCCTCGAACCCTAAACCTCAACTATCTTTCCCTATGGTGGCGCCTCGTAAAAAGACAGCACTTGTAGCTCAGCGGTCTATTCCTGCTCTTGTATGACAACGGTGGCCCAAGTCCGGAGTCTTTGGGGATTCCCTAGCAACAGAGGGCAACTTGGGAATAGGCAATAAATGGTAATGCAATTGGAGCGAAGGTTCGTGGAACGTGAGGTTGCCGTTTAATTATGGGCGGTGGAAATTGAAAGGGGGGGGGGATGCGGTAATATCCTTTATCCACTAGTAGCAAAAGAAACCTCGATAATTCGGTCATAGCCCATTTTTAGGAAGCAAAAGACATTAAAGGATATTAGATTGGATGGACGGTTTTTTTAGATCACCTAATTTACTCAGTGTTATAAATTTATTGACTTTTCCTTTATGTTAAAAAAAATCTGTGGGGAATTAAGAGATTCTTATAAGTATTAACCAATTCACCACAAGAAGATTTAATTCACAGTAAACTCTAGGTGAACTGCGTTTCCTTAGAAATCTCTACATCAGTGCTGAATTTAGAGGAGGAATGCTCCCCCCCCCCCCCACGGAAATTTTAGTAAAGATTAAAAAAGTCCCATGGCCGAGTGGTTAGAGCGCTTGGCTATTGATCTAAGGGACCTGGGTTCGAGCCCCGGGTAAGGCATGGATGTATGTGTCGTTTCTCTGCTGAGGTCCTGCCATCCTCACAGACCTTCTACTATGGCATATAAACTGACAGGCTCCTGTCAGACCTCTGTGGCAAGCAGCTGCTTGAAGGGGTATTTATTTAGCAGTCCCATGGCCGAGTGGTTAGCGCGTTTGGCTATTGATCTAAGGGACCTGGGTTCGAGCCCGGCATGGATGTATGTGTCGTTTCTCTGCTGAGGTCCTGCCATCCTCACAGACCTTCTACTATGGCATATAAACTGACAGGTTCCTGTCAGACCTCTGTGGCAAGCAGCTGCTTGAAGGGGTATTTATTTAGCAGTCCCATGGCCGAGTGGTTAGCGCGTTTGCTATTGATCTAAGGGACCTGGGTTCGAGCCCGGCATGGATGTATGTGTCATTTCTCTGCTGAGGTCCTGCCATCCTCACAGACCTTCTACTATGGCATATAAACTGACAGGTTCCTGTCAGACCTCTGTGGCAAGCAGCTGCTTGAAGGGGTATTTATTTAGCAGTCCCATGGCCGAGTGGTTAGCGCGTTTGGCTATTGATCTAAGGGACCTGGGTTCGAGCCCGGCATAGATGTATGTGTCGTTTCTCTGCTGAGGTCCTGCCATCCTCACAGACCTTCTACTATGGCATATAAACTGACAGGTTCCTGTCAGACCTCTGTGGCAAGCAGCTGCTTGAAGGGGTATTTATTTAGCAATCCCATGGCCGAGTGGTTAGCGCGTTTGGCTATTGATCTAAGGGACCTGGGTTCGAGCCCCGGGTAAGGCATGGATGTATGTGTCATTTCTCTGCTGAGGTCCTGCCATCCTCACAGACCTTCTACTACGGCATATAAACTGACAGGTTCCTGTCAGACCTCTGTGGCAAGCAGCTGCTTGAAGGGGTATTTATTTAGCAGTCCCATGGCCGAGTGGTTAGCGCGTTTGGCTATTGATCTAAGGGACCTGGGTTCGAGCCCCGGGTAAGGCATGGATGTATGTGTTATTTCTCTGCTGAGGTCCTGCCATCCTCACAGACCTTCTACTATGGCATATAAACTGACAGGCTCCTGTCAGACCTCTGTGGCAAGCAGCTGCTTGAGGGGGTATGTTTTTTTATTATAAAAAAAAAGTGTCAAATACTTATAAGTACTGGGCAGAAAAATAGGAACAATTTCATTTTATCTCAGTAGAAAATCATATTTGGAGCTCGATGACTTCTTCAAAGTGATCTTTAATTAAATAAATCTCTAGAAATAAATTAAAGATCTCAATCAACTATACCTAAATACAAATTTTTAAGCAATATTTGTTAAGTATTCAGCGTTATGAACGCTGCAATATTTAACAGGCTGCAAAACATCGACTGCAAAAATTTAATCAAAACAGGTTAAGTGATCAGAGATCACTCTAATAGACAAGAGGGTGCATTGCACCGTGTACAGTCGCTCAAAAAAGTATCCGAACACTATAGTTGATTACAGAATTCAGGAAAAATATCTAGCAGCGATTTTTTTTAGAAATTAGTGATCTCCGCCCCCCCCCCCCTAATTTATTTTCCTTGATCCTCCCTCAATATCTTTTAGGGATCATTTATAAGTTACCTAACGCTGTTTTAAACAAATTTTAGATAATTCTGTTCCCTAAGTAACGCTTGTCATTACCTAGGGGAGTGAAGGAGCTTCCCCCCCCCCCGTCCTTCTGTGTTACGTAACATTTTTCCTTTTGTAAGCGCTTTTACTTTTCCCAAAATATGCGCTTCATTTAAAAAAAAAAAACCTTCAAGACATTGCATTTTTTCGAATTTCGGTATTAGTCGTCTATTGGCTTGCAACATCATCATCATCAGCAGCACTACACATCTGATCAAACAAGTCCTCCATCTGATGATCATTATTTCAGTACATGCTTATCAGCAATTAATATACAGGATATAACAATCAATAGAAAATAGGGATCGTGTGATTCTTATTTCAACATTTTAGATCAGAAAAAACAATCTCAATGAAATGAGGAAAAAATTCGTTGTTGTTGTTGGGTTGTTTTACCTCTGAGCGGCACTTTTTTGCACACCATGGGCTAAATGGCCAGGTCACATGGACCCCAAAGGCTCAGAGAAGGTTGGGGGAGGGGACCCACTGGAACAGCTGTTGGGAGACATATGGTAGCCTCCCGTCAAGGCCATCCAGCGTGTTCTTTAACGTTGGGTTGTTTTACCTCTGAGCGGCACTTTTTTGCACACCATGGGCTAAATGGCCAGGTCACATGGACCCCGAAGGCTCAGAGAAGGTTGGGGGAGGGGACCCACTGGAACAGCTGTTGGGAGACAGATGGTAGTCTCCCGTCAAGGCCATCCAGCGTGTTCTTTAACGTACAGAGGGTATGGCTCTCCCACACACGAGGCCACGGCTTAACGTCCCATCCGACGGACGGCGGCCTTTCCAAGCCCATCGGTGTCCCCTACTGACCGTGGGCAGGGCGGGGAATTTTGCGGAGATAAAGCTCAACGCTGACCCAGCTGGGACTCGAACCTGGGAACTACAGATTATGAGCCTGGCGCGCTACCGACTGAGCCACCCCCGCCCCGAAAAAATTCGTAATCCTCATCATCTGTCCTTCGTAATATATAATGATCATCACTTCAGCAAATGATAGTTGATAATTATAATCCTAATCAAATACTTCAGAACCGGAAATAAAATAAAACAACAAGTTTAAAGGAAATGAAGAAAGATACTCATGGTCGTCTGCCATTCCCACCTTCTGATGATTCTTACATCAGTACCTGATAGCTAGATAATCATCATAGTCATCATCATTGAGTGCGCAACATCTGATGATCATTGTTTGAGCCCCCCCCCCCCCCCCCCCAGGGGCGGGGGTGACTCATTCGGTAGCGCGCCAGGCTCGTAATCTGCAGTTCCCAGGTTCGAGTCCCAGCTGGGTCAGCGTTGAGATTTATCTCCGCAAAATTCCCCGCCCTGCCCACGATCAGTAGGGGACACCGATGGGCTTGGCAAAGGCCGCCATCAGTCAGATGGGACGTTAAGCCGTGGCCGGGAGAGCCATACCCTGTGCACGTTAAAGAACACACTGGATGGCCTTGACGGGAGGCTACCATCTGTCTCTCAACAGCTATTCCAGTGGGTCCCCTCCCCCAACCTTCTCTGAGCCTTCGGGGTCCATGTGACCTGGCCATTTAGCCCATGGTGTGCAAAAAAGTGCCGCTCAGAGGTAAAACATCCCAACGTTAAAGAACACGCTGGATGGCCTTGACGGGAGGCTACCATCTGTCTCCCAACAGCTGTTCCAGTGGGTCCCCTCCCCCAACCTTCTCTGAGCCTTCGGGTTCATGTGACCTGGCCATTTAGCCCATGGTGTGCAAAAAAAGTGCCGTTCAGAGGTAAAACAACCCAACTTAAAAAGCCCCCCCCCCCTCCCCCAATGAATTACAGTCTGACAAAAAGGATGTTGCAGACTCGATTCAGTTCAGAATCCTCAGTCATTGAATTGAGCCAATGTCCGCAATCTGCAAAGTACAAGTTGGGACAACATCGACGATGCATTCAGGAGAATGATGAGATGCTAAGCACTATCTGAAATTTCGGGCTGTATATGTTACCATAGCAACAGGAGGCGGAGAAGCCGTCCCCTCGAGGGATGGAAGATGAGACTCCAATTCCAGGTGAGCCAGCATGGAGGACAGAAGATGCGGATGGTCGAAAGGAGCGGTAGGGGGGGGGAAGAGAAGAGGGGGAAGCGACTAATTAACTCAATGGCAGGTAATGAGGTCGCTCTGCTAGGTATCGCACACACGTCATTAGCGGAAGTAACCGTGGCCGCTAGGGAGCGCTACTGCTGTTCCATAGCGACCAAAGTGAATGCCAGTCGGGACATGGGAATAGCAATACAGAGAGCGTTTTGAGCGCTTCAGCGTTAGGAGCGTGTCCAAACTCTTTGGCGTCTTAAAGCCGTTATCCGACGATGAAAACGGAACTCACAGAAAATTGGAGCATGTGAAGCAAGAGGTCAGAAGCTGCACACGCACTTTAGTTTATTGTGAGTCAACCTTTCCACACTCCAGTTTGGAGTGAGTCCAAGAACATAAAGTGAGTCCAAGAGCATAAGCTTCTGTTCGTTATGAGTCCAACTGCACACGTTTGATGTGAGCCCAGCTAAACGCGCTTGGTGTGAGTCTAAAACACGGTTTGGTGGGAGGCCAGCTGTATGCGTTCCAGTTTGGTATGGATCCACGCTGCAACGCTCCAGTTTATTTGGAATCCAAGTGCACATGCTGTAGTTTGGTGTGATTCCTCTGCACACACTCCAGTTATGTGTCCATCTGCACACACTCCAGTTATGTGTCCATCTGCACACACTCCAGTTATGTGTCCTTCTGCACACACTCCAGTTATGTGTCCATCTGCACACACTCCAGTTATGTGTCCATCTGCACACACTCCAGTTATGTGTCCATCTGCACACACTCCAGTTATGTGTCCATCTGCACACACTCCAGTTATGTGTCCATCTGCACACACTCCAGTTATATGTCCATCTGCACACACTCCAGTTATGTGTCCTCTGCACACGCTCTAGTGTCATATACAAGTTTTCATAATCACGCTGCATACGTTCGAGTTTAATGTGAGTCCAACTAAACACGCTCCAGTTTGGTGTGAGTCCGTCTACAAATGTTTCAGTTTGGTGAAATCCAGCTGCACACTCTCCAGTTTGGTGTGAGTCCATCTACACAAGTCCCAGTTTAGTGTGAGTCCATCTACACGAGCTCCAGTTTGTATGAGTCCATCTACACACGTTCTGGTTTGGTGTGAGTCCACTTACTTGTCCCAGTTTAGTGTGATTCATCTACAAACGTTTCACTTTGGTGTGATTCCACCTGCACAGTCCCATTTGTAGTGAGATCCAGTTTGCTAAAAGTCCAGCTGCACACGCTCCAGTTGGTGTAAGTTCATCTACACAAGTCCCATTTTGATGTGAGCCCAGCTACACAAGTCTCAGTCTGGTGTGAGTCCATCAACACACGTTTTCCGGTGTGGTGTGGGTCCAGGTGCAACGCTCCAGTTTCCTCCGAACACTATCCAGTTCACAGCAAACTGGAGCGTGTGCAGTAACTGCACACGCTCCAGTTTGCTGTGAACGGTAACTGGAGCGTGTACAGTTGCTGTACACGCTCCAGATATTTTTCCTGAATTCTGTAATCACGTGACACGAAGGTTGCCAGATCACTAATTTCTAAAACAATCGCTGCCAGTTATTTTTTCTGAATTCTGAATCAACCATAGTGTTCGGATACTTTTTTGAGCGACTGTAGGTGGTCATATTATTTTGATACTAGATCGTGTGGGCTCACTCACGGAAATATTGAGCGTGTGCAGTTACCGTTCGTAGCAAACTGGAGCGTGTGCACTAACTGCACACGCTCCAGTTTGCTGTGAACGGTAAGTGGAGCGTGTACAGTTGCTGTGCACGCTCCAGATATTTTTTCTGAATTCTGTAATCACGTGACACGAAGGTTGCCAGATCACTAATCTCTAAAAAAATCGTTCCCAGATATTCTTTTCTGAATTCTGTAATCAACCATAGTGTTCGGATACTTTTTTGAGAGATTGTACTTACCGGGAGAGGGGGGGGGGGGGGGTATCGAAAATCCCGTCCTCTTATACGAGATCTCAAACTTGTCTACCTGCTTTGAAATCCATAAGAGTTGTCTGAGTCCAGCTGTACACGCTGCAGTTTGATGTGAGTCCATCTACACAAGTTTTTAAAACAATCAACCGAACGTTTCGAAATTATCTATTTCTTGACGAATTTTTTGTTTAAAACTGAAATTCAACAGTTACAAAAAAACACAACAACATTTTTTTTCCTTTTCGAAACAGAAACACTTTATTTTTTTCCCCTCCCAGAAACCCATTTTCCGTTTCCCCACCCAAGGGATGCGTTGTAGTTCATTGCCTTCACCCCAGGTGGCCCTAGCGGCTTCACAGAGCCTGTCAAACAATATTGATTTTGTCCCTCATTGCATGAGACAGGAGCACGTGAACGGTTATAATTTGATTTAAAATGATATATTCTCTCTCTGCTGTTCTGTTGCTCATGTGACAAACCAGCAGGAGAGGGGGGGGGGAGGGGATACAGGGGGGAGGGGGGGAGGCGAATAAAATGCAGGATGTCGCTAGAAGTCCGGCGGGGTGGACAAGCTACTTCCGCTTTGTTTCACAATGGGATTTACCGGGAGTTCAAGGTGGCTTTTATTTATTTTTTATTTCATTTTTTTGGAAGTCCTCTGCTCCTCAAGAGAGATAAATGCTTTTAGGAGGTCTAAACGGAATTCAATATCTTTCATGGTGGCAGGAATTTCATTTCTAAATATTGCAAACCACGTGATTTTTGCCCATACGAATTGGGTTGAAAGTATTGTAATAGTGGTGGTGGGGGGAGGGGGGGGGGGCGATAGGTGTGTTTTGGTTAGGGTTGTTTTAACCCTGAGCTGCACTTTTCTGCGCTCAATCGATTAAATGGTCAAGTCACAAGGACCCCAAGAACTCGTAGAAAGAGACCTATTGGATAGCTGTTAGTAGACAGAAGAAAGCCTCTAGGCAAGGAGGGTACAGTCGCTCAAAAAAGTATCCGAACACTATGGTTGATTACAGAATTCAGAAAAAATATCTGGCAACGATTTTTTAGAACAACTTTCGTGTCACGTGACGCGAAGGTTGCCAGATCGTTAATTTCTAAAAAAAATCGTTGCCATATATTTTTTCTGAATTCTGTAATCAACCATAGTGTTTGGATACTTTTTTGAGCGACTGTAGGTGGTCATATTATTTTGATACTAGATCGTGTGGGCTCACTCACGGAAATATTGAGCGTGTGCAGTTACCGTTAACAGCAAACTGGAGCGTGTGCAGTTACTGCACACGTTCCAGTTTGCTGTGAACGGTAACTGCAGCGTGTACAGTTGCTGTACACGCTCCAGATATTTTTCCTGAATTCTGTAATCACGTGATACGAAGGTTGCCAGATCACTAATTCCTAAAAAAATCATTGCCAGATATTATTTCTGAATTCTGTAATCAACCATAGTGTTCGGATATTTTTTGAGCGATTGTACTTACCGGGAGAGGGGGGGGGGTATCGAAAATCCCGTCCTCTTATACGAGATCTCAAACTTGTCTACCTGCTTTGAAATCCATAAGAGTTGTCTTTGTGTAATTTTATTTTAGCCCCATATTTTATGTCACACATTAAAAAAAAATTAAAAAAAATTATGAAATTTATTCCATATAGAATAACATTTTAACCTTTCTCGTCTGGTAGAATATTTTAGTAACTAGGAAAACCTACACAAGTCTTATTCTCGGTGCCCCAAAGAAACAGAGGCCTTCCCACGGTCAGTAGGGGACACCGCTGGGCTTGGAAAGGCCGCCGTCCGTCGGATGGGACGTTAAGCCGTGACTCCGTGTGCGGGAGAGCCATACCCTGTGCACGTTAAAGAACACGCTGGATGGCCTTGACGGGAGGCTGTCATCTGTCTCCCAACATCTGTTCCAGTAGGTCTCCTCCCCCAACCTTCTCTGAGCCTTCGGGGAGCAGGGGTGGCTCAGTCGGTAGCGCGCCAGGCTCGTAATCTGTAGTTCCCAGGTTGGAGTCCCAGCTGGGTCAGCGTTGAGATTTATCTCCGCAAAAATTCCCCGCCCTGTCCACGGTCAGTAGGGGGACATCGATGGGCTTGAAAATGCCGCCGTCCGTCGGATGGGACGTTAAGCCATGGCCCCGTGTGTGGGAGAGCCATACCCTGTGCACGTTAAAGAACACGCTGGATGGCCTTGACGGGAGGCTATCATCTGTCTCCCAACATCTGTTCCAGTAGGTCTCCTCCACCAACCTTCTCTGAGCCTTCGGGGAGCGGGGGTGGCTCAGTCGGTAGCGCGCCAGGCTCGTAATCTATAGTTCCCAGGTTCGAGTCCCAGCTGGGTCAGCGTTGAGATTTATCTCCGCAAAAATTCCCCGCCCTGCCCACGGTCAGTAGGGGACACCGATGGGCTTGGAAATGCCGCCGTCCGTCGGATGGGACGTTAAGCCATGGCCCCGTGTGCGGGAGAGCCATACCCTGTGCACGTTAAAGAACACGCTGGATGGCCTTGACGGGAGGCTACCATCTCTCTCCCAACAGCTGTTCCAGTGGGTCCTGTCCCCCAATCTTCTCTGAGTCTTCGGGTTCCATGTGACCTGGCCATTTAGCCCATGGTGTGCAAAAAAGTGCCGCTCAGAGCTAAAACAACCCAACCCTCCTACAGAGGTCTTACAGTTTAAAATGCCAGAGAGAGATAGTCTTTGAAAAAGGCGAGACCTCATCAGAAAGCCAACACAAGGAAGTAAATATCCATCCCCTCAAACCCAGGTCACTTTGATTTCAAGTCAAGCACACTCGGCCATCGGGTAATAGCTTTGTTTAATTTATCCGATTTATAAAACTTTCGGTTTCACATTTTTTGGAATAAATAACCAAAGAAAATAACTTTTCATTCAATTTAAAAATTCCCATTTGAACCGTGAATTCAAAACTCTTTCTCCATTAGAGCAATATTCTTATTACAAGAATCACGGAACTCAATTTCTCACGTATCTATATTATTATCCTTACAATTCTCTTTCGAATTGTAAAAAGCAACTTAGGAATGAAAATAAATAAATTGTTATTCTTCCCAATAAGCGTTCGTAAACGAAGTTGATGGAAAAGGAAAAGTGTCGGTGGGTAAGCAATAAAGTGCATCAGTCCAGGGTGGAAGATATTTTGCCACGGGACCACCCTAACGACATTATTGCATCGTTACGAAACGACTCGAACCTTGAATTATGCCTCCAGAACGTGAAGACGTATATTCCATTGGTCCCATTTTATGGCTTGACGGTCATCTGAATGATTAGAGAAGCGGATAGAACGAAGGGTGGAACAAGAATAGAATAGAGTGATCGTAGAAGATCATTTTTATCTTTCAGAAAAACCGTGCTTTCCTGTCATTAATGTGCAGAAAGCGACTCCAAGCTTTGAATGCCGTCGTGCAACGAGAGTGTACGGAGGAAGGGGACAACCTCTACATGCCGACATTTAATCACATTTGTTTGAATACTTAAGAGAATTTGCTCCACCAACTCTCCCCTCCCCCCCCCCCTCTCGAAAGCACGAGTTATGATTTCGTCAGCAGAAGAAATGGCTTTGGTGTGTTCATCGAATTCCTCTTCCGAAAATGGCAAATTTGCATAATGGAGCACATCGTGTTGACGAATCGAATTGCGTCGCAAGACAAACAAAATTGTCTTCTTAAGTTATTTTAAATTCTCAACGGTGGAGAATTGTCCGTGTTTCCTTTTTTTTTTTTTTCATTTCGGTGTTTTTTTATTTCTCCTTTAATCGTTTCGTTTTATCTGACGCAAGGCAAGCGTGGATTGAGGGAACCAAAAAATGACCCGTGCGTTGCGTCTTAAGCAGTCGTAATTTTGTTTCTGATTTCATCGCGTTGTTTCGTTTTAAATTGATTTGCTTCACTTATGGGACCAAAAGTGGATGTGAAGAGAGAGAAAAAAAAAAGAATAAACCTAAATCCTCTAAACGAAAAAAAATAATAATTCAATCTCGGCACTGTTTTTCGGCTTTGATAAATTGTTCGCTTCGGCGGCGTTTAGAGGAGACGAGCTTTCGCTATAAATTACGATGACGATATAGATGGATTACGATTACAATTAAAGTTGCGATTGCTTAAGCGAAACGAACTGGAAACAAGAGTGGGAAATAAGGAAAAGCTTTCTTGAAAGAAATTCTGCAGAGGAAATGGCGTTTTTACTGAAGTTTCGAGGCAATTTATTATTTGATTTGAATACAGTCGCCCAAAAAAATATCCGAACACTATGGTTGATTACAGAATTCAGAAAAAAATATGTGGCAACGATTTTTTTAGTAATTAGTGATCTGGCAACCTTCGTGTCACGTGATTACAGAATTCAGGAAAAATATCTGGAGCGTGTACAGCAACTGTACACGCTCCAGTTACCGTTCACAGCAAACTGGAGGGTGTGCAGTAACTGCACACGCTCCAGTTTGCTGTGAATGGTAACTGCACACGCTCAATATTTCCGTGAGTGAGCCCACACGATCCAGGTCTTTGTGAGCTCACACGATCCAATGTGCTGTGAACATTAACCGCAACCACTCCAGTTTGCTGTGAACGGTAACTGCACACGCTCAATATTTCCGTGAGTGAGCCCACACGATCCAGGTCTTTGTGAGCTCACACGATCCAATGTGCTGTGAACATTAACCGCAACCGCTCCAGTTTGCTGTGAACGGTAACTGCACACGCTCAATATTTCCGTGAGTGAGCCCACACGATCCAGGTCTTTGTGAGCTCACACGATCCAATGTGCTGTGAACATTAACCGCAACCGCTCCAGTTTGCTGTGAACGGTAACTGCACACGCTCAATATTTCCGTGAGTGAGCCCACACGATCCAGGTCTTTGTGAGCTCACACGATCCAATGTGCTGTGAACATTAACCGCAACCGCTCCAGTTTGCTGTGAACGGTAACTGCACACGCTCCATATTCATTGCATTATATATTCATACGCTATATATATATATTAAAAAGTATCCGAACACTATGGTTGATTACAGAATTCAGAAAAAATATCTGGCAACGAATTTTTTTAGAAATTAGTGATCTGGCAACGAATGTGACACGAAGGTTGCCAGATCACTAATTTCTAAAAAAAATCGTTGCCAGATAATTTTTCTGAATTCTGCAATCAACCATAGTGTTCGGATATTTTTTTGAGCGACTGTATATGTAATAACAGATTTTTTTCCTCAGTCTAATTTATTATATGTAATTTTATTTATTTATTTATTTATGTTTTCAGTACAAATATTCAAATTACAGAATTATGTCGTAGAATTTTAATAATCTCACAAGGAATATATAGTGATCCTGCACGAGATTAAGCACTAGCTTGTCGAAGAAATAATAAGAAATAAATGTAAATCCATATTCATAACATTAGAAGTAAAGATATTAATAATTAATTTAACACTAACGAAAATTTTTACATTATTAGTGTACCTTCGTGTCAGGTGACACGAAGGTTGCCAGATCACTGATTTCTAAAAAAAATCGTTGCCAGATATTTTTTCTGAATTCTGTAATCAACCATAGTGTTCGGATACTTTTTTGAGCGACTGTAGGTGGTTTGATACTAGATCGTGTGGGCTCACTCACGGAAATATTGAGCGTGTGCAGTTACCGTTCACAGCAAACTGGAGCGCGTTCAGTAACTGCACACGCTCCAGTTTGCTGTGAACGGTAACTGGAGCGTGTACAGTTGCTGTACACGCTCCAGATATTTTTCCTGAATTCTGTAATCACGTGACACGAAGGTTGCCAGATCACTAATTTCTAAATAAAATCGTTGCCAGATATTTTTTCTGAATTCTGTAATCAACCATAGTGTTCGGATATTTTTTTTGAGCGACTGTACACTTCCAAAAGGATTTTGGTGGGTAAAACCACAAAGGGATTGATGTTCGTAGTATAAATGGTGGAAATGGTAGATTAGTAATTAAGGATAACATAAAAGACGAATTAATTTTGTATAGTGATTCTGAAAATGAGAATAGTTGGCATAATGAAAGAGGTAATGAGACAGAACCATAAAATGTTACAAGGGACTCTTCAAGGATAGAAAAGAAGCAATTTTTGAAATTAAAAGTCATAAATTAATTGTATATTTCTGGTATGAGAGTAAAATCTCCTTCGTGAAAGAGATTTGGAGATGTGCGATGATCAACAACCACATCGTTAAAAAGAAAAGATTTCAAATTGCTATCACTGAAAGTCAAAATTAAGAGTGGGAATAAAATGACTCAGTAAATGAAGAGGAATTAGAAATATTAAAATCTAATGCAAAATTTAATAATCAAAAGAATAACTGTAAAAGTAAAATTAATGATTGAAACAAAGGAATGGACAACAGAGATATTGAAATACTATGTAATAAGAAAGTTTTGGGAAAATATAATGCTTTAAAATTACGTTTTATTAAAAATGTTAAAGTATTTAGTAATGAGCGGCACTTTTTTTGCACACCATGGGCTAAATGGCCAGGTCACAAGGACCCCTTAGGCTCAGAGAAGGTTGGGTGAGGGGAACCACTGGAACAGCTGTTGGGAGACAGATGGTAGCCTCCCGTCAAGGCCATCCAGTGTGTTCTTTAACGTTGGGTTGTTTTACCTCTGAACGGCACTTTTTTGCACACCATGGGCTAAATGGTTAGGTCACAAGGACCCCGAAGGCTCAGAGAAGGTTGGAGGAGGGGACCCACTGGAACAGATGTTGGGAGACAGATGGTAGCCTCCCGTCAAGGCCATCCAGTGTGTTCTTTAACGTTGGGTTGTTTTACCTCTGAACGGCACTTTTTTGCACACCATGGGCTAAATGGTTAGGTCACAAGGACCCCGAAGGCTCAGAGAAGGTTGGAGGAGGGGACCCACTGGAACAGATGTTGGGAGACAGATGGTAGCCTCCCGTCAAGGCCATCCAGCGTGTTCTTTAAAGTTGGGTTGTTTTACCTCTGAACGGCACTTTTTTGCACACCATGGGCTAAATGGTTAGGTCACAAGGACCCCGAAGGCTCAGAGAAGGTTGGAGGAGGGGACCCACTGGAACAGCTGTTGGGAGACAGATGGTAGCCTCCCGTCAAGGCCATCCAGCGTGTTATTTAACGTTGGGTTGTTTTACCTCTGAACGGCACTTTTTTGCACACCATGGGCTAAATGGTTAGGTCACAAGGACCCCGAAGGCTCAGAGAAGGTTGGGTGAGGGGACCCACTGGAACAGATGTTGGGAGACAGATGGTAGCCTCCCGTCAAGGCCATCCAGCGTGTTCTTTTACATGCACAGGGTATGGCCCTTCCGTACATGGGTCCACGGCTTAATATCCCATCCGACGGACGGCGGCCTTTCCAAGGGCATCTGTGTCCCGTACTGACCGTGGACAGGAAGGGGAGTTTTGTGGAGATAAATCTCAATGCTGACCCAGCTGGGACTCGAACCTGGGAACTGCAGATTCCGAGCCACCCCCGCCCCTATGTGCAGGATAGCCATACCCTACTGAACGTTAAAGAACGTGCTGGATAACCTTGACAAGAGGGGTCCTTGCGATATGTCTATTTTATCCCATTGTGTCCAAAAATGTGCCACTCAGAGGTAAAACAACCCAACTCTTTAGGGTAGATTTTTAAAGATCTTCAATTTCATTTACATTTTTTCCATTAAATACATATTTTAGGAGTTATTAAACTTAGCAGTTTGATTCCCAATTAACATAAATATCGAAATTATCTAATATTTTGTTAGGGCAGTGTATATATCAAATGAAGCCATCGATCACTACGATCCCAATGGTAGAAGAAGGGGCGGGAGTGGCTCAGTCGGTAGCGCGCCAGGCTCGTAATCTGTAGTTCTCAGGTTCGAGTCCCAACTGGGTCAGCTTTGAGATTGATCTCCGCAAAATTCCCCGCCCTGCCCACGGTCAGTAGGGGACACCGATGGGCTTGGAAAGGCCGCCGTCCGTCGGATGGGACGTTAAGCCGTGGCCCCGTGTGTGGGAGAGTCATACCCTGTGCACGTTAAAGAACAGCCTGGATGGCCTTGACGGGAGGCTACTATCTGTCTCCCAACAGCTGTTCCAGTGGGTCCCCTCCCCCAACCTTCTCTGAGCCTTCGGGGTCCATGTGACCTGGCCATTTAGCCCATGGTGTGCAAAAAAGTGCCACTCAGAGGTAAAACAACCCAACGTTAAAGAACACGCTGGATGGCCTTGACGGGAGGCTACCATCTGTCTCCCAACAGCTATTCTAGTGGGTCCCCTCCCCCAACCTTCTCTGAGCCTTCGGGGTCCATGTGACCTGGCCATTTAGCCCATGGTGTGCAAAAAAGTGCCGCTCAGAGGTAAAACAACCCAACCCAACCCTAATAGTAGAAGTGTATACAAAATGCGAGCAGATCAACAGTGTTAAAATTGAAAACATCCACAGTTGGAACAAATCTAAAGATAGATTTGCACAACAAGCGAAAAAATAATTAAAAAAAAAATGCTTTAAAATAAAAAGGATAGGAACGTTGTTTGGGCTCTGAGAGGAGGGATGCCAGAACCGAACCTCCATCATCTGATACCCTGGCACCATTAAAGACGACGAGGGATCCGTACGGAGGGGGGTGGAGCGGACCATCATCCCCCCTCGACACTCGAGACTTTACCTGCTTGCGCTAAGAGTTGGGATTAATTGTCAAACTGCACTGCCAGAGAACACGTGGCCTAAGCTCTGCACTCCAATTAAAACATCTCCTGATCAACGGGGAGGGGAGGGGAGGTTCACCTAGTTGCGTGATCGTGAATTTATTGTAAAGGGAAGTCGTTGGGAGAGGGGGGCATGGGGAGGGTGGCGAGGAGAGGGAATTAATCGCGGTGGCCTGACCCCAATTATACCTAACCAACTCCCGGTTCTTGTTCCTACAGTTTCTTTCCCGTCTCGCATCCGATGGCAAATGATGCGTTCTGATGAAGACGTTTCGACATCGTCATCTTCCAAATGGAACCATTGACGAAGATGCAAAAATCGTGCTTTCCCCACAGACTCCACAATCTGTTCCCGTCTCTGATGATGATTAAGGATGAATAGGAGAATAAAAAGATCAGATCGAACATCTGATCTGCTCCGCGGCTTCTCGAATTTCTCTCGGGGAGGGAACATCCACCGCTCATGCGCAACGGAAACGAACGACGGATGGACCGACGCATGTGTTTGGTTTTAAATTGCTTCCCTCGTGTTCGGCGTGGCCCCCGGAGGTAGGAAATAACAAGTACCCAGTGGAGGTTTGGTGCGTGCGTGCTAGCATCTCCGAGCTTAGAGAGGCAAAGAGATGAGGATGATGAGGAGGAGGAAGAGGAGCATCTCCGTGCAGCTTTAATTAAGGACCAAACCCGGATGGTTCCGACCGCCATTGCTTTTGCGCTGGAGCAGCTCTCAGTAAATAGTTTAAACCACTTCTCCGTAATTAACCTAGCCTCGTCAAAGAGGGGAGAGATAGAAGAAGAGATGCAGACAGAGAGAGAGAGTGAACGAATGAATGAGAGCGAGGGCCCCCATTTTCCTTTCAGTGGGCGACGACCGCAGAGCCGAGGCCTCTCTCTCTCTCTTTCCGTATAGAAAGCGAGCGAAAGAACAGAGTAGAAAGCCATTGATGAAATGTGAATAAAATAGGCCTAAAAAGCAATTACAGGCAAATTAGTGGGAGCACTGAGGCGTTTAATGTAGAGTGGAGCACCTTGACGGCGAAAGAGAACCTTTCACGTTATGGAGCAAATTAAAACATTCCGGGCAAACTATTTTCTAAGCCTTTCTTGTGAGGAGATGGCGGAAGGCTGAGAAGGTTTGGAGGGGGAGGGGGGGGGGAGCTCAAGAGCGAAAAGGGCGAGGTGGAGGAAGGGCACAGATAGTCTCTTGTGTCAGGAGTTCGGGCTTTCGGTTGTATACAGATCACGACTGAGTTCACAGACGTCTTCTAATCAAAGCCCATCCTCATCATGGATGTTGAAGTCGGATGCTGTAATTTCTACTCTCCTTTTTTTCGCTCTATAAGCGACTCTCTTTTCCTACCCATACCTCTCCCCACCCCCTACCCCTTTTCGTATGTGCTTTAATTAGAACCTAAAGGCAATTTTTCAATTTTCTCTGAGAGACGCTTTCATTCGGAAAAGGTTGCCCCGCAGAGTGAAATTTCGCACCTTCCTGCCTCAGTCAGACAAGCACCAATTTCGTCATAATGGACTTCAAGTACCATGCAAGTTAACAATCACTCCCTCCCCCCTCCCCCATTGAAATGCGGAAAACATACTTGGACTCTGTTATTCCACTCATTTCGTCGATACTCGAGTGTTCAGCATTACAGAGAGAGAGATGGAATCTACGCCGAAGATCTGTAATTATAGAAGGGCAGAGGTCAACAAGGATGCTTGTTTCAATAGCCAACTGAGCATTTTAGCAACGCACAGTTTTTCTGCCTGTCAACCTCAGGTGATGGAAGGTTATCCCGGCCATTGGATACGTTATTGGGTTGTTTTACCTCTGAGCGGCACTTTTTTGCACACCATGGGCTAAATGGCCAGGTCACATGGACCCCGAAGGCTCAGAGAAGGTTGGGGGAGGAGACCCACTGGAACAGCTGTTGGGAGACAGATGGTAGCCTCCCGTCAAGGCCATCCAGCGTGTTCTTTAATGTTGAGTTGTTTTACCTCTGAACGGCAATTTTTTGCACACCATGGGCTAAATGACCAGGTTACATGGACCCCGAAGGTTCAGAGAAGGTTGGGGGAGGGGACCCACTGGAACAGCTGTTGGGAGACAGATGGTAGCCTCCCGTTGAAGGCCATCTAGCGTGTTCCTTAACGTGCACAGGGTATGACTCTCCCGCACACGGGGCCACGGCTTAACGTCCCATCCGACGGACGGTGGCCTTTCCAAACCCATTGGTGTCCCGTACTGACCGTAGGCAGGGCGGGGAATTTTGCAGAGATAAATCTCAACTCTGATCCAGCTGGGACTCGAACCTGGGAACTACAGATTACGAGCCTCTGGCGCGCTACCGACTGAGCCACCCCCGCCCTCGCAGGAAAAGTAAAAGCAAGTGTTTTAGACATATAAGTGCAGATGGATAAAGTATATCCTTTTCAACAGCTGGAAAGGATTCTGAGAAATTGAGATCCGAAAAAAGCATCCATATTAGCTAGGGCTTTGTATTGAGCATCCTCCTCCTCTTCCTCTGTCATCCTTTCTTCTAGGAGCGACATCGATCAGAGGAGAGGTATTGGAACGGAGCATCGGGTCTCAAACCCTCGATGTCTCTGCTCCATCTTACCCCTGGAGAGAGACTCACCTGTGGAGCACTAGCACTCGCCACGACCGACGTAATAACCCTAATGGCGTATTGCGTTGGGAGCCGCGTCGCCTGGAGGCGGTGTGCAAAGAGCGTCAACCATCGCACGAGACGCGGCTCGGCAGCGCGGAGGACAGTCTCCGCGATGGTTTTTTGGCTGAGGTGGCTGCTTGTTGGGATACAAAATCTTGCAGTCAAATACCTCCAGATTGGGAGGGATTGGGAGCCTTAGAAAAAAACATGGCTCCAAACGACGATATTTTGCTGTGGAAAAATAATGGTGATGAAACGTGGGAGAAATTTGAAAACAAAAAATTTGTTGCCATTAACGTTTTGTACAGTCGCTCAAAAAAATATCCGAACACTACGGTTGGTGACAGAATTCAGAAAAAATATCTGGCAACGATTTTTTTTTTAGAAGTGATTGATCTGGCAACCTTCGTGTCACGTGACACGAAGGTTGCCCAGATTACTCAATTCTAAAAAAAATCGCTGCCAGATATTTTTCCTGAATTCTGTAATCACGTGACACGAAGGTTGCCAGATCATCCATTTCTTTAAAAATATCGTTGCCAGATATTTTTTCTGAATTCTGTAATCAACCATGGTGTTCGGATACTTTTTTGAGCGACTGTAGCTGGTCGTATTATTTTGATACTAGATCGTGTGGGCTCACTCACGGAAATATTGAGCGTGTGCAGTTACCGTTCACAGCAAACTGGAGCGGTTGCGGTTAATGTTCACAGCACATTGGATCGTGTGAGCTCACAAAGACCTGGATCGTGTGGGCTCACTCACGGAAATATTGAGCGTGTGCAGTTACCGTTCACAGCAAACTGGAGCGGTTGCGGTTAATGTTCACAGCACATTGGATCGTGTGAGCTCACAAAGACCTGGATCGTGTGGGCTCACTCACGGAAATATTGAGCGTGTGAAGTTACCGTTCACAGCAAACTGGAGCGGTTGCGGTTAATGTTCACAGCACATTGGATCGTGTGACCTCACAAAGACCTGGATCGTGTGGGCTCACTCACGGAAATATTGAGCGTGTGCAGTTACCGTTCACAGCAAACTGGAGCGGTTGCGGTTAATGTTCACAGCACATTGGATCGTGTGAGCTCACAAAGACCTGGATCGTGTGGGCTCACTCACGGAAATATTGAGCGTGTGCAGTTACCGTTCACAGCAAACTGGAGCGGTTGCGGTTAATGTTCACAGCACATTGGATCGTGTGAGCTCACAAAGACCTGGATCGTGTGGGCTCACTCACGGAAATATTGAGCGTGTGAAGTTACCGTTCACAGCAAACTGGAGCGGTTGCGGTTAATGTTCACAGCACATTGGATCGTGTGACCTCACAAAGACCTGGATCGTGTGGGCTCACTCACGGAAATATTGAGCGTGTGCAGTTACCGTTCACAGCAAACTGGAGCGGTTGCGGTTAATGTTCACAGCACATTGGATCGTGTGAGCTCACAAAGACCTGGATCGTGTGGGCTCACTCACGGAAATATTGAGCGTGTGCAGTTACCGTTCACAGCAAACTGGAGCGGTTGCGGTTAATGTTCACAGCACATTGGATCGTGTGAGCTCACAAAGACCTGGATCGTGTGGGCTCACTCACGGAAATATTGAGCGTGTGAAGTTACCGTTCACAGCAAACTGGAGCGGTTGCGGTTAATGTTCACAGCACATTGGATCGTGTGACCTCACAAAGACCTGGATCGTGTGGGCTCACTCACGGAAATATTGAGCGTGTGCAGTTACCGTTCACAGCAAACTGGAGCGGTTGCGGTTAATGTTCACAGCACATTGGATCGTGTGAGCTCACAAAGACCTGGATCGTGTGGGCTCACTCACGGAAATATTGAGCGTGTGTAGTTACCGTTCACAGCAAACTGGAGCGGTTGCGGTTAATGTTCACAGCACATTGGATCGTGCGAGCTCACAAAGACCTGGATCGTGTGGGCTCACTCACGGAAATATTGAGCGTGTGCAGTTACCGTTCACAGCAAACTGGAGCGGTTGCGGTTAATGTTCACAGCACATTGGATCGTGTGAGCTCACAAAGACCTAGATCGTGTGGGCTCACTCACTGAAATATTGAGCGTGTGCAGTTACCGTTCACAGCAAACTGGAGCGTGTACAGTTGCTGTACACGCTCCAGATATTTTTCCTGAATTCTGTAATCACGTGACACGAAGGTTGCCAGATCACTCATTTCTAAAAAAAAAATCGTTGCCAGATATATTTTCTGATTTCTGTAATCAATCATGGTGTTCGGATACTTTTTTGGGCGACTGTACGGTGTTATTTATATATATATTTATCAGAGCAGGTTGAATTCATTTTGCTTTTTTTTTTCTTGTAACGATTTGTTTCACCCTCCTCTGAACGGCAATTTTTTTGCACACAATGGGCTAAATGACCAGGTCACAAGGACCCCGAAGAGGCGGAATGTCGGACCCAATGGCTGGTAGCTTTCCGTCAGGCCATCCAGCGTGTTCTTTAACGTGCACAGAGTATGGGTCTCCCGCATACAGAGCCGCGGCTTAACGTCCCATACGACGGACGGCGGTCTTTCCAAGCCCATCGGTGTCCCCTACTGACCGCGGACAGGATGGGTAATTTTGCGGAGATAAATCTCAACGCTGTTCCAGCTGGGACTCGAACCTGGGAACTGCAGAGTTGTTGGGTTATTTTACCTCTGAGCGGCACTTTTTTGCACACAATGGGCTAAATGGCCAGGTCACATGGACCCCGAAGGCTCAGAGAAGGTTGGGGGAGGGGACCCACTGGAACAGCTGTTGGGAGACAGATGGTAGCCTCCCGTCAAGGCCATCCAGCGTGTTCTTTAACGTTGGGTTGTTTTACCTCTGAGCGGCAATTTTTTGCACACCGTGGGCTAAATGGCCAGGTCACATGAACCCCGAAGGCTCAGAGAAGGTTGGGGGAGGGGACCCACTGGAACAGCTGTTGGGAGACAGATGGTAGCCTCCCGTCAAGGCCATCCAGCGTGTTCTTTAACGTTGGGTTGTTTTACCTCTGAGCGGCAATTTTTTGCACACCATGGGCTAAATGGCCAGGTCACATGGACCCCGAAGGCTCAGAGAAGGTTGGGGGAGGGGACCCACTGGAATAGGGGCGGGGGTGGCTCAGTCGGTAGCGCGTCAGGCTCGTAATCTATAGTTCCCAGGTTCGAGTCCCAGCTGGGTCAGCGTTGAGATTTATCTCCGCAAAATTCCCCGCCCTGCCCACGGTCAGTAGGGGACACCGATGGGCTTGGAAAGGCCGCCGTCCGTCGGATGGGACGTTAAGCCGTGGCCCCGTGTGCGGGAGAGCCATACCCTGTGCACGTTAAAGAACACGCTGGATGGCCTTGACGGGAGGCTACCATCTGTCTCCCAACAGCTGTTCCAGTGGGTCCCCTCCCCCAACCTTCTCTGAGCCTTCGGGGTCCATGTGACCTGGCCATTTAGCCCATGGTGTGCAAAAAAGTGCCGCTCAGAGGTAAAACAACAACAACCCAACCCACTGGAACAGCTGTTGGGAGACAGATGGTAACCTCCCGTCAAGGCCATCCAGCGTGTTCTTTAACGTTGGGTTGTTTTACCTCTGAGTAGCACTTTTTTGCACACCATGGGCTAAATGGCTAGGTCACATGGACCCCGAAGGCTCAGAGAAGGTTGGGGGAGGCGACCCACTGGAACAGCTGTTGGGAGACAGATGGTAGCCTCCCGTCAAGGCCATCCAGCGTGGTCTTTAACGTTGGGTTGTTTTACCTTCCCGTCATGGGAGACAGATGGTAGCCTCCCGTCAAGGCCATCTAGCGTGTTCTTTAACGTGCACAGGGTATGTCTCTCCGGCACACAGAGCCACGGCTTAAGGTCCCATCCGACGGACGGCGGCCTTTCCAATCCCATCGGTGTACCCTACTGACCCTGGGCAGGGCGGGGAGTTTTTGTGAAGATAAATTTCAATGCTGACCGAGCTGGGACTCGAACCTGGGAACTGCAGATTACGAGTCTGGCACGTTATCGACTGAGCCACTCCGCCCCTAATTATTTCCGGCAATGAGATTGCGAACGAGGACAGAATAATTATCTGAAGCAGTGAAATAGTGATAGGGAGTAAATAATTTCTCTCAGCAATAAGGATAGAGATAAGGATAGAGATAAGGACTGAATGATTAATCTGAATCAATTAACAGAGAGAGAATGAATGATGGATCTGAAGCAACGAAAAGAGAGACAAGTCTTGAAAAATTTCCCTCAAGCAATGAAGATAGAAACAGGAGATGAATAATTGATCTAAGGCTATGAAGATAGAAACAGGAAACAAAGATATGAAGCAATGAAGATAAAAATAGCCAGTGAATATTTTATCTGAAGCTATGAAGAGAGTTGTTGTTGGGCTGTTTTACCTCTGAGCGGCACATTTTTCCACACCCTGGGCTAAATGGCCAGGTCACAAGGACCCCGAAGGCTCAGAGAAGGTTGGGGGAGGGGACCCACTGGAACAGCTGTTGGGAGACAGATGGTAGCCTCCCGTCAAGGCCATCCAGCGTGTTCTTTAACGTGCACAGGTATGGCTCTCCCGTACACGGGGCCACGGCTTAACGTCCCATCCGACGGAAGGCGACCTTTCCAAGCCCATCGGTGCCCCCTACTGACCGTGGGCAGGGCGGGGAATTTTGCGGAGATCAATCTCAACGCTGACCCAGCTGGGACTCGAACCTGGGAACTACAGATTACGAGCCTGGCGCGCTACCGACTGAGCCACCCCCGCCCCACAATTAAGAGTGGAGTCAATTGAATTGCACTGAAGTAAGATTTATAAGACGACTCTCTATCCATCAATCTGAAAAAGCCACAGGATGTAAGAGCGACATCTTTCATCATAATGCTGAATTAACCAACATACCATTTGATATATTGCTAAAATTAAAAGGCATTCTTCCTACAAAGAGAATAGGGTCGGTTGGGGTCGCTGAAGTTGCTGCCACACTAACAATGTGGAACTACCAATGCCAATGGGACCTAAAACTCCTGGCCAAAGATCAGAGTCAGTACAGTAGCTCAAAAAATTATCCGAACACTACGGTTGATTACAGAATTCAGAAAAAATATCTGGCAACGATTTTTTAGAGATTAGTAATCTGGCAACCTTCGTGTCACGTGATTACAGAATTCAGGAAAAATATCTGGAGTGTGTACAGCAACTGTACACGCTCCAGTTACCGTTCACAGCAAACTGGAGCGTGTGCAGTTACTGCACACGCTCCAGTTTGCTGTGAACGGTAACTGCACACGCTCAATATTTCCGTGAGTGAGCCCACACGATCTAGTATCAAAATAATATGACCACCTACAGTCGCTCAAAAAAGTATCCGAACACTATCGTTGATTACAGAATTCAGAAAAAATATCTGGCAACGATATTTTTTAGAAATTAGTGATCTGGCAACCTTCGTGTCACATTCGTTGCCAGATCACTAATTTCTAAGAAAAAATCGTTGTCAGATACTTTTTCTGAATTCTGTAATCAACCATAGTGTTCGGATATTTATTTGAGCGACTGTACCTGATATTATCAATGCCAGGAGATTTTTTGCAATCAGAACCCATAATAATATTGTGTACTTATAAAGGTGTTAAATTGTTTGTGGGCATTGCAAAGTGTGTGAAGAGATTTAATAGGGGAGTTGAAATTATTAGACTCTTGGCCATTTCTTTCCTTAAGTTTAGGCACAACATTTTAAAAATGATTTTTAGAGCCATTAGCAATATCTTTAGTGGAATATAAGTGTTTATATATTGACGCTAAATTCGTAGGAATAGCGAGTTGTTGGGTTGTTTTACCACTGAGCGGCACTCTTTTGCACACCATAGGCTAAATGGCCAGGTCACATGGACCCCGAAGGCTCAGAGAAGGTTGGGGGAGGGGACCCACTGGAACAGCTGTTGGGAGACAGATGGTAGCCTCCCGTCAAGACCATCCAGCGTGTTCTTTAACGTTGAGTTGTTTTACCTCTGAGCGGCACTTTTTTGCACACCATGGGCTAAATGGCCAGATCACATGGACCCCCAAGGCTCAGAGAAGGTTGGGGGAGGGGACCCACTGGAACAGCTGTTGGGAGACAGGTGGTAGCCTCCCGTCAAGGCCATCCAGCGTGTTCTTTAACGTTGGGTTGTTTTACCTCTGAGCGGCACTTATTTGCACACCATGGGCTAAATGGCCAGGTCACATGGACCCCGAAGGCTCAGAGAAGGTTGGGGGAGGGGACCCACTGGAACAGCTGTTGGGAGACAGATGGTAGCTTCCCGTCAAGGCCATCCAGCGTGTTCTTTAACGTGCACAGGGTATGGATCTCCCCTACACGGGGCCACGGCTTAAGATCCCATCCGACGGATGGACGGCCTTTCCAAGCCCATCGGTGTCCCCTACTGACCATGGGCAGAGCGGGGGAATTTTGCGGAGATAAATCTCAACGCTGACCCAACTGGGACTCGAACCTGTAAACTACAGATTACGAGCCTGGCGCGCTACCTACTGAGCACCCACGCCCCAGGAATAGCGAGCACTTCTTTTGGAATTTCAACTTTAAATTCGGCACATCAACTAGGACGAGAATCAGAAACAATCGGTGAAATTTGTGAAGAGTCCAGAATTATTTTCCTGCGAGTTATGGTGCCACATACACACTCATATTCTTTTATTATTACAGGAGATTATTAACTTTATTGACTTCTTTGCACCATCTTTTGAGTTTACGAAGTGTTATTCTTTTGCGTCTTTTCAGGTCTGGTTTCAGAACAGAAGAGCCAAATGGAGGAAGACGGAGAAGTGTTGGGGGAAAAGCACCATCATGGCAGAGTACGGTCTTTATGGCGCGATGGTTCGACACTCCCTCCCTCTGCCGGACAGCATCCTGAAAAGCGCCAAAGAGGGTGACGTTTCCTCCTGTGCTCCATGGTTACTAGGTAACGTCGGACATTCCTCAACCGATCACTCCAACACACCAAACATTTCCTTTTCGATTGCAGGCGAGATTTGTAAATGGCGGTTATGACGTTAGCATTTTCCAAGAGAGGGAAGATGATTTATCCTTTTGTCAGGGAGAGAGACAAAATCTCAATTATTACCTTTTATTTAGGGAGGAGACAAAATCTCAATTTTTACCTCTTCTTTAGGGAGAGAGACAAAATTTCAATTATTACTTCTTCTCTAGGGAGAGAGACAAAATCTCAATTATTACCTCTTCTCTAGGGAGAGAGACAAAATCTCAATTATTACCAATTCTCTAGGGAGAGGGACAAAATCTCAATTATTACCTCTTCTCTAGGGAGAGAGACAAAATCTCAATTATTACCACTTCAATAGGGAGAGAGACAAAATCTCAATTATTACCTCTTCTCTAGGGAGAGAGACAAAATCTCAATTATTTACCTCTTCTCTAGGGAGAGAGACAAAATCTCAATTTTTACCTCTTCAATAGGGAGAGAGACAAAATCTCAATTATTACCTCTTCTCTAGAGAGAGAGACAAAATCTCAATTATTTACCTCTTCTCTAGGGAGAGAGACAAAATCTCAATTATTACCTCTTCTCTAGGGAGAGAGACAAAATCTCAATTATTACCTCTTCAATAGGGAGAGAAACAAAATCTCAATTATTACCTTTTCAATAGCGAGAGAGACAAAATCTCAATTATTACCTGTTCTCTAGGGAGAGAGACAAAATCTCAATTATTACCTCTTCAATAGGGAGAGAGACAAAATCTCAATTATTACCTCTTCTCTAGGGAGAGAGAAAAATCTCAATTTTTTACCTCTTCTCTAGGGAGAGAGACAAAATCTCAATTATTACCTCTTCTCTAGGGAGAGAGACAAAATCTCAATTATTACCTCTTGAATAGGGAGAGAGACAAAATCTCAATTATTACCTCTTCAATAGGGAGAGAGACAAAATCTCAATTATTACATCTTCAATAGGGAGAGAGACAAAATCTCAATTATTACCCCTTCTCTGGGGAGAGAGACAAAATCTCTATTATTACCTCTTCTCTAGGGAGAGAGACAAAATCTCAATTATTACCTCTTCTCTAGGGAGAGAGACAAAATCTCAATTATTACCTCTTCTCTAGGGAGAGAGACAAAATCTCAATTTTTACCTCTTCTTTAGGGAGAGAGACAAAATCTCAATTATTACCTCTTCTCTAGGGAGAGAGACAAAATCTCAATTATTACCTCTTCAATAGGGAGAGAGACAAAATCTCAATTATTACCTCTTCAATAGCGAGAGAGACAAAATCTCAATTATTACCTGTTCTCTAGGGAGAGAGACAAAATCTCAATTATTACCTCTTCTCTAGGAAGAGAGACAATATCTCAATTATTACCTATTCTCTAGGGAGAGAGAAAAATCTCAATTTTTTACCTCTTCTCTAGGGAGAGAGACAATATCTCAATTATTACCTATATTCTAGGGAGAGAGAAAAATCTCAATTTTTTACCTCTTCTCTAGGGAGAGAGACAAAATCTCAATTATTACCTCTTCTCTAGGGAGAGAGACAAAATCTCAATTATTACCTTTTCAATAGGGAGAGAGACAAAATCTCAATTATTACCTCTTCTCTAGGGAGAGAGACAAAATCTCAATTATTACCTCTTCTCTAGGGAGAGAGACAAAATATTAATTTTTACCTCTTCTCTAGGGAGAGAGACAAAATCTCAATTATTTCCTCTTCTCTAGGGAGAGAGATAAAATCTCAATTATTACCTCTTCAATAGGGGGAGAAACAAAATCTCAATTATTACCTCTTCTTAGGGAGAGAGACAAAATCTCAATTATTACCTCTTCTCTAGGGAGGGAGATCAACACGCCATTAACGTTATACGTTACACGAGAGAGAAGAATGTTGTAGTGTACAGTTGCTCAAAGGAATATCTGAACGCTATGGTCGATTACAGAATTCAGAAAAAATATCTGGCAACAACTTTTTTTAGAAATTAGTGATCTGGCAAATTCGTGTCACGTGACACGATGGTTGCCAGATCACTCATTTCTAAAAAAAAATCGTCAGATATTTTTTCTGAATTCTGTAATCAACCTTAGTGTTCGGATATTTTTTTGAGCGACTGTACCATTTTACTATTTCAGGGGGGGACGAAATGGCTTTTTAAGATTTTCAGGGTCAGTACTCAAGACAACAGGGACCTTTTGAGAATGCTAATAAGGCTAAGGGAAGCAAAAAAATAGATTAAACTTGTGAATATTTTAAACATTTTTCAACATTTTTTAAAAAACCTTTAAAAGGAGGGGAGAATGCTACACTGCAATGGAGATCTAGTCTCTTGGTTCCCCGTTTTAATTTTTTTTTCAGGATTTTTTTAGATCCGTGCCTGCAAGACACACACACGATATTCATGGGAACGAGACATGGGGCACTGAGGCATTTCCTCCCACTAGAAAAAAAAAATTATCCAAAGATTAATTTATAATAAACAATATCAGGTGGACTAAACATTAATGGCGTTTTTTCCTTAACGATATTTAATAATTATTTTATTTATTTATTTATTTTTATTTTCTGTTGTGTTTGGAAGTGTATCATTTAGTTTTATTAATATGCTCGATGGCTCAATATGAAATAAAAAAACATTTTTAATGTATATTTTCAATAATAAGGTTCACTTTTCTTCGTTTCGTATTCCGGAATCCTCAGTTGTGTTATGATGCAATGCATGATCTCTGTTTTCGCAACAGTTGCTCATCAATGAACGTCTCGAATGAAATATTTCTATCTCGAAACATTGATTCATTCTGTGTCAGATGGAATGATCCAATGTCTGAAATCATTCATATGAGAGACTTGGGAAAGCGTTGCACTCTCTGGCCACCTTCCAATATACTCTCCATCCAGCTTCCAGTATACTCTCTGACCAGCTTCCAGTATACTCTACATTCAGCTTCCAGTATACTCTCCCTCTCTCTCTCTGACCAGTTTCCAATGTACTCTCCATCAACCTTCCAGTATACTCTATCTATCTGACCAGCTTCTAGTATACTCTCCATCCAGCTTCCAGTATACTCTCTCTATCTGACCAGCTTCCAGTATCTTCTACATCCAGCTTCCAGTATCTTCTACATCCAACTTCCAGTATACTCTCTAACCAGCTTCCAGTATACTCTCCATTCAGCTTCCAGTATACTCTCTCTATCTGACCAGCTTCCAGTATACTCTCTCTATCTGACCAGCTTCCAATATACTCTCTCTATCTGACCAGCTTCCAGTATACTCTCTCTCTCTGACCAGCTTTCGGTATACTCTCTGACCTGCTTCCAATGTAATTTCCATCCAGCTTCCAATATACTCTCTGACCAGCTTCCAATATGCTCTCCATCCAGCTTCCAATATGCTCTCCATCCAGCTTCCAGTATACTCTCTGACCAGCTTCCAATATGCTCTCTATCCAGCTTTCAGTATACTCTCTGACCAGCTATCAGTATACTCTCTGACCTGCTTCCAATATAATTTTCGTCCAGCTTCCAATATACTCTCTGACCAGGTTCCAGCATACTCTCTCTGACCAGCTTTCGGTATACTCTCTGACCTGCTTCCAATGTAATTTCCATCCAGCTTCCAATATACTCTCTGACCAGCTTCCAGTATACTCTCTGACCAGCTTCCAATATGCTCTCTATCCAGCTTCCAGTATACTCTCTGACCAGGTTCCGTATACTCTCTCTCTCTCTGACCAGCTTTCAGTATACTCTCTGACCTGCTTCCAATATAATTTCCATCCAGCTTCCAATATGCTCTCTATCCAGCGTCCAGTATACTCTCTGACCAGGTTCCAGTATACTCTCTCTCTCTCTCTCTGACCAGCTTTCAGTATACTCTCTGACCTGCTTCCAATATAATTTCCATCCAGCTTCCAATATACACTCTGACCAGCTTCTAATATGCTCTCCATCCAGCTTCCAGTATACTCTCTGACCAGGTTCCAGTATACTCTCTCTTTCTCTCTGACCAGCTTTCAGTATACTCTCTGGCCAGTTCCTAGTGTGGAGTGGCATTCTATGCAGCAGATATGCACTTTTGACATACATTTCAGGCCCTGGAGCCATCTGATGGTACAGTCGCTCAAAAAAGTATCCGAACACTATGGTTAATTTCAGAATTCAGAAAAAATATCTGGCAACGATTTTTTTTAGAAATTAGTGATTTCTAAAATTGGCAACCTTCGTGTCACGTGACACGAAGGTTGCCAGATCGCTAATTTCTAAAAAATTCGTTGCCAGATATTTTTTCTGAATTCTGTAATCAACTATAGTGTTCGGATACTTTTTTGAGCGACTGTACGTCTGTGCAATCCATACTCGTACTATTTTCCTAAAACATTCCAGGAAATACACAGCAGTTTGCACTCCACGTGTTGTCATAGAAAACCTATTTCGCAAAGTAGGACTCTCCTGAACATAGGCTGAGTTGGGTTGTTTCGTTGGATTGTTACACACAGTGAACTAAATATCCAGGTCACAAGGACCCCTAAGGCTCGGAGATGGATCGGAAGAGGGGACCCATTGGATAGCAGTTAGTGGACAGATCGCTTCCTCCTCCCGCCATGGCCATCCAGCGTGTTCTTTAACGTGCACAGGGCATGACTCTTTCGCACATAGGTCCACAGCTAAAGTCCCATCCGACGGACGATGGCCTTTCCAAGTTCATCGGGGTCCCCTATGGACAAAGGCCTGGGAATTTTGTGCAGATAAATCTCAATGCTGGAAGGTGGGAATTGAACCTAGGAACTGCAGATTACGAGCCTGGCGTGCTACCGACTAAGCCACCCCCGTCCACCTGAACACTTGGCGGGTTTACGTCCCATCCGATGGACAGCAGCCTTTACAAGTACGGGTAGGGAATCTGCTGGACAATTGTTAGGAGATAAATGGGAACGGACGCGAAACATAGCTCTCTTGCGTTAGATTGGGTTGTTTTACCTCTGAGCGGCACTTTTTTGCACACCATGCGCTAAATGGCCAGGTCACATGGACCCCGAAAGCTCAGAGAAGGTTGGGGGAGGGGATCCACTGGAACAGCTGTTGGGAGACAGATGGAAGCCTCCCGTCAAGGCCATCCAGCGTGTTCTTTAACGTGCATAATGACCACGGCTTAACGTCCCATCCGACGGACGGTGGCCTTTCCAAACCCATCGGTTGCCCCCTACTGACCGTGAGCAGGGCGAGGAGTTTTGCGAAGATAAATCTCAACACTGACTCAGCTGGGACTCGTACCTAGGAACTACAGATTACGAGCCTGGCGCGCTACCGACTGAGCCACCCCCTTGCTTTAGGAATCAGGCCTTTAGTAACACCACCAAAAGAACGCCAACATTTCCAGTCTTAACGCTGTCCTCCAAAACGTGTCAGAGCGAGGATTTACAGACAATCATCCTTTCTCAGAGAAATCTTATTTTTTAAAGAATCATCAATTTACATTAACGAAAAACTAATAAAATTCTTCAAATTCATTTCTAAAATCCTTGCTCTCCACTATATTAAAAACAATTGTTCGAATGGTTAGGCCCGATTAAGGCCTGGCTGCTTGTGTTTTTTATCTGCTGAGGTTCCGACATCCTCACAGACCTCCTAGTATGGCGTATAAACTGACAGACTCCTGTTATATCTGGAGCGGGGGTGTGGCTCAGTCGGTAGCGCGCCAGGCTCGTAATCTGCAATTCTCAGGTTCGAGTCCCAGCTGGGTCAGCGTTGAGATTTATCTCCGCAAAACTCCCCGCCCTGCTCACGGTCAGTAGGGGACACCGATGGGATTGGAAAGGCCGCCGTCCGTCGGATGGGACGTTAAGCCGTGAGGTCCGTGTGCGGGAGAGCCATACCCTGTGCACGTTAAAGAACACGGTGGATGGCCTTGACGGGAGGCTACCATCTGTCTCCCAACAGCTGTTCCAGTGGGTCCCCTCCCCAACCTTCTCTGAGCCTTCGGGGTCCTTGTGACCTGGTCATTTAGCCCATGGTGTGCAAAAAAGTGCCGCTCAGAGGTAAAACAACCCAACCCAACCGGGTCAGCGTTGAGATTTATCTCCACAAAACTCCCCGCCCTGCTCACGGTCAGTAGGGGACACCGATGGGATTGGAAAAGCCGCCTTCCATCGGATGGGACGTTAAGCCGTGGTTCCGTGTGCGGGTGAGCTTTTTTTAAAAAACATAGCCTGTACACGTTAAAGAACACGCTGTATGGCCTGGTCGGGAGGCTACCATCTGTCTCCCAACATCAGTTCCAGTGTGTCCCCAACCTTCTCTGAATCTTTGGGGTCCGTATGACCTGGCCATTTAGCCCTTGGTTTGCAAAAAAGTGCCTCTCAGAGGTAAAACAACCCTGTTAGATCTCTGTGGCAAACAGCTGCTTGAGGAGTATTTTTTTAAGTACTGATAAAAAACACTTTTGTTTCCACTGAAAGTCTTTCCAGCTTTTCCTGTGCCAAGAAGATTTTTTTTATCCCATAAGCAATGAAAGTGGCAAAAAAACCAATCGTACGCCCTTGCGTTGAATGTTGCTTTTACAGATTTGTAGACTCCAATCCCAATATTAGCTGCTAAGCCAAAATATGAAACGTAACGAAAGGCCACTTGCTTCAACGCCAACATTCAGACAACTCCAGGAACTGTCTTCTCCCAAAGAGATCGGTTGCTAGGCAACAGCAACGCTTTCCGTGTTGTCCTATAAAGAGCTTTACAAGAAGTCCCTCGATTTTCTTAAGCCTAAGAACACATGTTCTTTCATCGAACCTTTAAGCCTAAATCCCTTAAACTTGACAAAGTAAGTTATTTTTAACATCCAGCAGTCATTCTACTACAATAAAAACACAAGGTGTCAAAAAAATTGAAAGATTACAGGGTTTTGTTTGGGTTGATATACCTCTGAGCAGCACTTTTTTTTCACACCATGTACTAATTGGCCAGGTCTCAAGGACCCCGAAAGCTCAGAGAAGGTTGGGGGAGGGGACCTACTGGAACTGCTGTAGGGAGATAGATGGTAGCCTCCCGTCAAGGCCATCCAACGTGTTCTTTAACGTGCGCAAGGTATGGGTCTCCTGTAAACGGGGCCACGGCTTAACATCCCATCCGACAGACGGCTGCCTTTCCAAGCCCATCGGTGTCCCCTATTGACCGTGGGCAGGGCGGGGAATGTTGCGGAGATAAACCTCAACGCTGACCCAGCTGGGACTCGAACCTGGGAACTACAGATTACGAGCCTGGCGCGCTACCGACTGAGCCACCCCCGCCCCAGATTGCAGGAAGATGTAATTTTAACTTCTTTACAGCACGATTCTAAAAATATGATTCTGCTTATAAGAAATATATTTTATTTAATCTCATAAAATTCAAGCAAACTTCAGTATCTTTGAACGAAGCGAGCTTCAATATCTTTCAGCAATTTTAATATTCCTCTCACCAAGTATTTAAAAATCTTTGGGTTCATTTTCATAATCTTGGTTGGACTATAATGCTTCGCTCTAACATGCAACTCATACTTCTTTGCTGCTTTAAGATTAGTTTACATTGGAATGAACTGCTGGCACTAATTGAACTGGAGCCAATGATCCATGCCAGTGTGAAGAATGGGGTTGGTCGGTTGGTAGCGCATCAGGCTAGCAATCTGTAGTTCCCAGGTTCGAGTGCCAGCTGGGTCAGCGTTGAGATTTATCTCCGCAAAATTCCCCGCCCTGCCCACGGTCAGTAGGGGACACCGATGGGCTTGGGAAGGCCGCCGTCCGTCGGATGGAACGTTAAGCCGTGGCTCCGTGTGCGAGAGAGCCATACCCTGTGCACGTTAAAGAACACGTTCGATGGACTTGACGGGAGGCTACCATCTGTCTCCCAACAGTTGTTCCAGTGGTTCCCCTCCCCCAACCTTCTCTGAGCCTTCGGGGTCCATGTGACCTGGCCATTTAGCCCATGATGTGCAAAAAAGTACCGCTCAGAGGTAAAACAACCCAACGTTAAAGACACGCTGGATGGCCTTGACGGAAGGCTACCATCTGTCTCCCAACAGTTTTTCCAGTGTGTCCCCTCCCCCAACCTTCTCTGAGCCTTCGGGGTCCATGTGACCTGGCCATTTAGTCCATGGTGTGCAAAAAAGTGTCACTCAGAGGTAAAACAACCCAACCCAACCTCACCACTTCCTCGTGTTTATTTTTTTCACATTTCCAGGGCAAAAAAAAAAATGGCGAAACCTCCCATATCCCTTTAAAGTAGCGATATTACAGCTGTCAGAGTTTCTTTACAGGATAATTTTATTTCTGTCTTAAATTTCATTAATGTCTCAAATGAATGTTGAATTTCTAAATACGTTTTTTTTTTCTGTTGATGTAATATAATTATTAATAACTATTATGTGCATTGATAATTTAAGATGATTTGTCATATGGGTTTCATTATCTTATTTATTATTGTTGATATTTTTGTGAATTCGCTTTTAAAATATGCAATGTATGATATATAATGAAAATGTTTTTTTACTGAAAGTTTTTATGAAAACCGATCAAGTACTGGATATATTAAAAAAGATAAAGCCTTTGCCAAAACGGATTTTAAAATTTCCTTGCTGATATTTTTATTTATATATAGTATCAACCAGAAAATTTGATTCGAAGATTACCCCACAACATTTATGAGAATATTCCCACAGATATCTTATAATAAAAGTTTCTGTTGTCAATACATAATTTTGCGTAACATTTTCGTCAAAATGTTTTATATATTAATAAATATAAAAAAAATTACCATGTGTAAATTACAAACATTAATAGAAATAAATTAGCATTTAAAAAAAAATAAACTTAATTATGTATGTACAGTCGCTCAAAGAAATATCCGAACACTATGGTTGATTACAGAATTCAGATTTTTTTTTCGAAATTAGTGATCCGGATTATGGAAATAGTAGGCTAGGAAATTAGTGAAATTAGTTACGTAACACGAAGGTTGCCAGACCACTAATATCTAAAAAAAAACGTTGCCAGATATTTTTTCCTAAATTTTGTAATTAACCATAGTGTTCGGATATTTTGCTGAGCGACTGTACACTTTGCACATATTTCCTGAATATGTGCATAACAGTGCTTAAATTATCAACAGCATACTCACTGTCCTTGATCAGTAGGGGACACCGATGGGTTTGGAAAGGCGACCATCCGTCAGATGGTATGTTAAGCCACAGCCCCGTTGGGCTTGAAAAGGACGCCGTCCGTCGGATGGGACGTTAAGCCGTGGCCCCGTGTGCGGGAGAGCCATACCCTGTGCACGTTAAAGAACACGCTGGATGGCCTTGACGGGAGACTACCATCTGTCTCCCAACAGCTGTTCCAGTGGGTCCCCTCCCCCCACCTTCTCTGAGCCTTCGGGGTCCTTGTGGCCTGGCTATTTAGCCCATGGTGTGCAAAAAAGTGCCACTCAGAGGTAAAACAACCCAACGTTAAAGAACACGCTGGATGGCCTTGACGGGAGGCTACCATCTGTCTCCCAACAGCTGTTCCAGTAGGTCCCCTCCCCCAACCTTCTCTGAGCCTTCGGGGCCCATGTGACCTGGCCATTTAGTCCATGGTGTGCAAAAAAGTGCCGCTCAGAGGTAAAACAACCCAACATTAAAGAACACGCTGGATGGCCTTGACGGGAGGCTACCATCTGTCTCCCAACAGCTGTTCCAGTGGGTCCCCTCCCCCAACCTTCTCTGAGCCTTCGGGGTCCATGTGACCTGGCCATTTAGTCCATGGTGTGCAAAAAAGTGCCGCTCAGAGGTAAAACAACCCAACATTAAAGAACACGCTGGATGGCCTTGACGGGAGGCTACCATCTGTCTCCCAACAGCTGTTCCAGTGGGTCCCCTCCCCCAACCTTCTCTGAGTCTTCGGGGTCCTTGTGGCCTGGCTATTTAGCCCATGGTGTACAAAAAGTGCCGCACAGAGGTAAAACAAAACAATCCAAGCCACAGCCCCGTGTGCGGGAGAGCCATACCCTGTGCATGCTAAAGAACACGCTGAATGGCTTTGACGGGATGCTACCATCTGTCTCCTAACAGGCCATAAACTGCATATAATTCCATAAACGGTGATCGAACAATAAGCAAAATCATCAATTTTGCTGAAAACATATTAAAGTGAAAACGTGTAAATCGAGCGATGATTTTCTGTGATATAAACATCCGCTTTGGCATTGGTTTTTCAGATTATAGTAATAAGTGAAAAGAAATTGATTCCCTCCCTAAAAGAATTTTTAGATCATTTCTAGAAACCGGACCCAGCTATGTTATAAAAACTTTATGCAACAAGAGAGGATGAAGATGGAGAGTCCATTATAGGTTCAATTATCTAGTCTCAAAATTATTTTCTCGTGAGGATGCCTAGGATGAAGTACAGTTCCTGAAAAAAAAAAATCCGAACACTAAGGTTGATTACAGAATTCCGAAAAAATATCTGGCAACGATTTTTTTTTTAGAAATTAGTGATCTGGCAACCTTCGTGTCACGTGACACGAAATGAGATTGCCAAATCTCAATTATTACCTCTTCTCTAGGGAGAGAGACAAAATCTCAATTATTACCTCTTCTCTAGGGAGAGAGACAAAATCTCAATTATTACCTCTTCTCTAGGGAGCGAGACAAAATCTCAATTATTACCTCTTCTCTAGGGAGAGAGACAAAATCTCAATTATTACCTCTTCAATAGGGGGAGAGACAAAATCTCAATTATTACCTCTTCAATAGGGAGAGAGACAAAATCTCAATTATTACCTCTTCTCTAGGGAGAGAGACAAAATCTCAATTATTACCTCTTCAATAGGGAGAGAGACAAAATCTCAATTATTACCTCTTCTCTAGGGAGAGAGACAAAATCTCAATTATTACCTCTTCAATAGGGGGAGAGACAAAATCTCAATTATTACCTCTTCAATAGGGGGAGAGACAAAATCTCAATTATTACCTCTTCTCTAGGGAGAGAGACAAAATCTCAATTATTACCTCTTCAATAGGGAGAGAGACAAAATCTCAATTATTACCTCTTCTCTAGGGAGAGAGACAAAATCTCAATTATTACCTCTTCTCTAGGGAGCAAGACAAAATCTCAATTATTACCTCTTCTCTAGGGAGAGAGACAAAATCTCAATTATTACCCCTTCTCTAGGGAGAGAGACAAAATCTCAATTATTACCTCTTCAATAGGGAGAGAGACAAAATCTCAATTATTACCTCTTCTCTAGGGAGAGAGACAAAATATCAATTATTACCCCTTCTCTAGGGAGAGAGACAAAATATCAATTATTACCCCTTCTCTAGGGAGAGAGACAAAATATCAATTATTACCCCTTCTCTAGGGAGAGAGACAAAATCTCAATTATTACCTCTTCAATAGGGAGAGAGACAAAATCTCAATTATTACCTCTTCTCTAGGGAGAGAGACAAAATCTCAATTATTACCTCTTCAATAGGGAGAGAGACAAAATCTCAATTATTACCTCTTCTCTAGGGAGAGAGACAAAATCTCAATTATTACCTCTTCTCTAGGGAGCGGGACAAAATCTCAATTATTACCTCTTCTCTAGGGAGAGAGACAAAATCTCAATTATTACCCCTTCTCTAGGGAGAGAGACAAAATCTCAATTATTACCTCTTCAATAGGGAGAGAGACAAAATCTCAATTATTACCTCTTCTCTAGGGAGAGAGACAAAATCTCAATTATTACCTCTTCAATAGGGAGAGAGACAAAATCTCAATTATTACCTCTTCTCTAGGGAGAGAGACAAAATCTCAATTATTACCTCTTCTCTAGGGAGCGAGACAAAATCACAATTATTACCTCTTCTCTAGGGAGAGAGACAAAATCTCAATAATTACCTCTTCAATAGGGAGAGAGACAAAATCTCAATTATTACCTCTTCAATAGGGAGAGAGACAAAATCTCAATTATTACCTCTTCAATAGGGAGAGAGAAAAAATCTCAATTATTACCTCTTCAATAGGGAGAGAGACAAAATCTCAATTATTACCCCTTCTCTAGGGAGAGAGACAAAATCTCAATTATTACCTCTTCACTAGGGAGAGAGACAAAATCTCAATTATTACCTCTTCAATAGGGAGAGAGACAAAATCTCAATTATTACCTCTTCTTTAGGGAGAGAGACAAAATCTCAATTATTACCTCTTCTCTAGGGAGAGAGACAAAATCTCAATTATTACCTCTTCTCTAGGGAGAGAGACAAAATCTCAATTATTACCCCTTCTCTAGGGAGAGAGACAAAATCTCAATTTTTACCTCTTCAATAGGGAGAGAGACAAAATCTCAATTATTACCTCTTCAATAGGGAGAGAGACAAAATCTCAATTATTACCTCTTCTCTAGGGAGAGAGATAAAATCTCAATTATTACCTCTTCTCTAGGGAGAGGGACAAAATCTCAATTATTACCTCTTCTATAGGGAGAGAGACAAATCTCAATTATTACCTCTTCTCTAGGGAGAGAGACAAATCTCAATTATTACCTCTTCTCTAGGGAGAGAGACAGAATCTCAATTATTACCTCTTCAATAGGGAGAGAGACAAAATCTCAATTATTACCTCTTCTCTAGGGAGAGAGACAAAATCTCAATTATTACCTCTTCTCTAGGGAGAGAGAGAAAATCTCAATTATTACCTCTTCAATAGGGAGAGAGAGAAAATCTCAATTATTACCTCTTTAATAGGGAGAGAGACAAAATCTCAATTATTACCTCTTCTCTAGGGAGAGAGACAAAATCTCAATTATTACCTCTTCTCTAGGGAGAGAGACAAAATCTCAATTATTACCTCTTCAATAGGGAGAGAGACAAAATCTCAATTATTACCTCTTCAATAGGGAGAGAGACAAAATCTCAATTATTACCTCTTCTCTAGGGAGAGAGACAAAATCTCAATTATTACCTCTTCTCTAGGGAGAGAGACAAAATCTCAATTACCTCTTCAATAGGGAGAGAGACAAAATCTCAATTATTACCTCTTCTCTAGGGAGAGAGAGAAAATCTCAATTATTACCTCTTCTCTAGGTAGAGAGAGAAAATCTCAATTATTACCTCTTCTCTAGGGAGAGAGAGAAAATCTCAATTATTACCTCTTCAATAGGGAGAGAGACAAAATCTCAATTATTATCTCTTCTCTAGGGAGAGAGACAAAATCTCAATTATTACCTCTTCAATAGGGAGAGAGACAAAATCTCAATTATTACCTCTTCAATAGGGAGAGAGACAAAATCTCAATTATTACCTCTTCTCTAGGGAGAGAGACAAAATCTCAATTATTACCTCTCCAATAGGTAGAGAGAAAAAATCTCAATTATTACCTCTTCAATAGGGAGAGAGACAGAATCTCAATTATTACCTCTTCTTTAGGGAGAGAGACAAAATCTCAATTATTACCTCTTCTCTAGGGAGAGAGACAAAATCTCAATTATTACCTCTTCTCTAGGGAGAGAGACAAAATCTCAATTATTACCCCTTCTCTAGGGAGAGAGACAAAATCTCAATTATTACCTCTTCAATAGGGAGAGAGACAAAATCTCAATTATTACCTCTTCTCTAGGGAGAGAGACAAAATCTCAATTATTACCCCTTCTCTAGGGAGAGAGACAAAATCTCAATTATTACCTCTTCAATAGGGAGAGAGACAAAATCTCAATTATTACCTCTTCTCTAGGGAGAGAGACAAAATCTCAATTATTACCTCTTCTCTAGGGAGAGGGACAAAATCTCAATTATTACCTCTTCTATAGGGAGAGAGACAAATCTCAATTATTACCTCTTCTCTAGGGAGAGAGACAAAATCTCAATTATTACCTCTTCTCTAGGGAGCGAGACAAAATCTCAATTATTACCTCTTCAATAGGGAGAGAGACAAAATCTCAATTATTACCTCTTCAATAGGGAGAGAGACAAAATCTCAATTATTACCTCTTCTCTAGGGAGAGAGACAAAATCTCAATTATTACCCCTTCTCTAGGAAGAGAGAGAAAATCTCAATTATTACCTCTTCAATAGGGAGAGAGACAAAATCTGAATTATTACCTCTTCTCTAGGGAGAGAGACAAAAATCTCAATTATTACCTCTTCACTAGGGAGAGACACAAAATCTCAATTATTACCTCTTCAATAGGGAGAGAGACAAAATCTCAATTATTACCTCTTCTCTAGGGAGAGAGACAAAATCTCAATTATTACCTCTTCACTAGGGAGAGAGACAAAATTTCAATTGCCTCTTCTATAGGGAGAGAGACAAAATCTCAATTATTACCTCTTCTCTAGGGAGAGAGACAAAATCTCAATTATTACCTCTTCAATAGGGAGAGAGACAAAATCTCAATTATTACCTCTTCTCTAGGGAGAGAGACAAAATCTCAATTATTACCTCTTCTCTAGGGAGAGAGACAAAATCTCAATTATTACCCCTTCTCTAGGAAGAGAGAGAAAATCTCAATTATTACCTCTTCAATAGGGAGAGAGACAAAATCTGAATTATTACCTCTTCTCTAGGGAGAGAGACAAAAATCTCAATTATTACCTCTTCACTAGGGAGAGAGACAAAATCTCAAATATTACCTCTTCAATAGGGAAAGAGACAAAATCTCAATTATTACCTCTTCTCTAGGGAGAGAGACAAAATCTCAATTATTACCTCTTCACTAGGGAAAGAGACAAAATTTCAATTGCCTCTTCTATAGGGAGAGAGACAAAATTTCAATTGCCTCTTCTATAGGGAGAGAGACAAAATCTCAATTATTATCTCTTCTCTAGGGAGAGAGACAAAATCTCAATTATTACCCCTTCTCTAGGAAGAGAGAGAAAATCTCATTTATTACCTCTTCAATAGGGAGAGAGACAAAATCTCAATTATTACCTCTTCTCTAGGGAGAGAGACAAATCTCAATTATTACCTCTTCTCTAGGGAGAGAGAGAAAATCTCAATTATTACCTCTTCAATAGGGAGAGAGAGAAAATCTCAATTATTACCTCTTCAATAGGGAGAGAGAAAAAATCTCAATTATTACCTCTTCAATAGGGAGAGAGACAAAATCTCAATTATTACCTCTTCTCTAGGGAGAGAGACAAAATCTCAATTATTACCTCTTCTCTAGGGAGAGAGACAAAATCTCAATTATTACCTCTTCAATAGGGAGAGAGACAAAATCTCAATTATTACCTCTTGAATAGGGAGAGACAATCTCAATTATTACCTCTTCTCTAGGGAGAGAGACAAAATCTCAATTATTACTTCTTCTCTAGGGAGAGAGACAAAATCTCAATTACCTCTTCAATAGGAAGAGAGACAAAATCTCAATTATTACCTCTTCTCTAGGGAGAGAGACAAAATCTCAATTGTTACCTCTTCTCTAGGGAGAGAGACAAAATTTCAATTATTACCTCTTCTCTAGGGAGAGAGACAAAATCTTAATTATTACCTCTTCACTAGGGAGAGAGACAAAATCTCAATTATTACCTCTTCTCTAGGGAGAGAGACAAAATCTCAATTATTACCTCTTCACTAGGGAGAGAGACAAAATCTCAATTATTACCTCTTCAATAGGGAGAGAGACAAAATCTCAATTATCACCTCTTCTCTAGGGAGGGAGATCAACACGCCATTAACGTTATACGTGTATTGGAGAGAGAAGAATGTTGTAGTGTAAAGTCGCTCAAAAAAGTATCTGAACGCTATGGTCGATTGCAGAATTCAGGAAAAATATCTGGCAACGACGTTTTTTAGAAATTAGTGATCTGGCAACCATCGTGTCACGTGACACGAAGGTTGCCACATCACTAATTTCTAAAAAAAAATCGTCGTCAGATATTTTTTCTGAATTTTGTAATCCACCGTAGTGTTCGGGTATTTTTTTTGAGCGACTGTACATAATATCCCGCCAATTTTGGTACGAATAACAAGTTACAGAGTAGGTAACCACGTTTAGCACCAACCTCTTGGTTAGAAGCTGTAGAGTCAAGGCAAATTCCATCCAACAAAATTTTTAATCAAATTTCGCACGCTACAAAAACAATCCCAAATTTTGACACGAATTGTACATTAACCTGTCATTTTTCGAAAGACTTACGTTACTAACACACCAATTTAGACACAAATGATATATCGAGACAAGTTTCAGCATGATGGTTATTTTGCTTTTGTGCTAAAATTTTACCCAAATTTTTTTACCCCCCCTTTTTCTCATTTCTTTGTGAGAAAAAGGGGGGTCAATTTTTGACCCCCTTCTCATTTCTTTGTGAGAAAAAAGGGGTCAATTTTTTGACCCCCCCCCCCCCCCCCCCGCCTTTTCTAATTTTTTTGTGAGAAAAAGGGGGGTCAATTTTGTGACCCACCCTTTTCTCACAAAATTTGGCGAGTCCAATAGATCGTGATCCTCGACTTATATTTTGACTTGGGAGATTCAAATTGCTTCACTGAATGAAATGATCAAAAATCAAAGCCTGTACAACATTAGTACAAGACCTAATGGACACTCTCTCTTGCTATCCCCCCCCTCCCCCACTGCTGCAGTGGTAGCTGCCCCTCCCCCAATTAAGTGTTGTACGTGACCAGGTACTACTGATCGGTCAGCCATTACCCCACCTTTCCCCCTTAGAGCCCAAGTTCGAAGCACGGAAGTTAACGGCATGGTCGTCTGTCGTCCAACAGGGATGCACCGGAAGTCACTGGAGGCCGCCGAAAAGCTGAAAGATGGGGATCTGACTCGGGAAGAGCAGCAACAGTTGGAAGAGGAGGAACGTCATCTCCAACCCCTTCACGACGCCCCTTCCGATCCGGCGAGGCAGACCCCCCACCACAGGCAGCAGCAGCAGGCGGCGTCGGCGGCGTCCCCCTCCGGGAGCGGCGGCAGCCCCTCGCCTCTCCTCCCGCGGAAGGAAGACCTCCGATCTTCGAGTATCGCCTCACTCCGCGCCAAGGCGCTCGAGCACAGTGCCAAGGTGTACGGTGACGTCACGCGTGCCTCCAGCGAATCGGACGTCGGCGTCAGGGACTGCGGTGGCCAATCAGAGAGAGACTTCGCCGCTAGTCTGCGAAAACGGGACGATGCAGTGCACGAGAGCTCTAGACCGTCAATTCACTCCATAGGGTCTCTTTTCTGAGGGAATTCGACTCCAGAGAAAAGAGTTACGGTTTTTTTTTGCGAGTTCTGTGGAACTTTGTACATAACTTTTGTACTGTAACGTATTGTAGTGTGAACTGCTTGGTGCGAATCCGCACAGTGTTAGAAAACAAGAGTTACGATTTCCGTCAAAACACGAACTTGACGTTCTATAAAAAAAGAAATGAAGTTTAACTATGAAGGATTAGAAGCTGGTTTCGGGTCAAAGAATTTTGTAATGCTGTTGTTGAAAAAAAAAATTGTAAAAAAAAACATTGCCTTGACAAGTTACGTTTCGTTGTTGATTTAATGCCGTTAGATGGATTCTGGTGGAGCAGTCGCATTAATAACAATAATAACTTATTCCTTGCTAACAGGTAAAGCCAAAATACTAATAATATTAAAGGATAGTTAAGATACAGGTGGCATGATACCACAATACATTTGGAAAGACAAAATAGAAATTATCAGAAACAATACAAAAATATAAGCATGTAATGCCATAAATATAAAAGTGAATATGTTAGCAAGTGTAAAGTAAAAGGAGGGGTGTAAAAATAAGTCAATATATACGTCCGGGGGGGGGGAACTTTGATTTGGTGACATCTTCATAAAAAGAAAATAAACGTACATAAAAAAAAAAGGTTTCTTCAACTAGAAAACTGAAACAAAAAATAAAGTGAATGTGCAGCCGCTCAAAAACATATCTGAATACTATGGTTGATTACAGAATTGAGAAAAAATATCTGGCAACGATTTTTTTTAGAAATTAGTGATCTGGCAACCTTCGTGTCACGTGATTACAGAATTCAGGAAAAATATCTGGAGCGTGTACAGCAACTGTACACGCTCCAGTTACCGTTCACAACAAACTGGAGCGTGTGCAGTTACTGCACACGCTCCAGTTTGCTGTGAACGGTAACTGCACACGCTCATTATTTCCGTGAGTGAGCCCACACGATCCAGGTTTTTGTAAGCTCACACGATCCAATGTGCTGAGAACATTAACAGCAACCGCTCCAGTTTGCTGTGAACGGTAACTGCACACGCTCAATATTTCCGTGAGTGAGCCCACACGATCTAGGTCTTTGTGAGCTCACACGATCCAATGTGCTGTGAACATTAACAACAACCGCTCCAGTTTGCTGTGAACGGTAACTGCACACGCTCAATATTTCCGTGAGTGAGCCCACACGATCTAGGTCTTTGTGAGCTCATACGATCCAATGTGCTGTGAACATTAACCGCAACCGCTCCAGTTTGCTGTGAACGGTAACTGCGCACGCTCCATATTCATTGCATTATATATTCATAGCCGTCCCATGGCCGAGTGGTTAGCATGCTTGGCTACTGATCTAAGGCACCTGGGTTCGAGCCCCGGGTAAGGCATGGATGTATTTGTCGTTTTTCTGCTGATGCAGGTCCTGCCATCCTCTCAGACCTTCTACTATGGCATATAAACTGACAGGCTCCTGTCAGACCTCTGTGGCAAGCAGCTGCTTGAGGGGGTATATTTTTATTTTTTATATGCGATGTTCCAGGTAAAACTTTACCCATTACTATCTCCATCTGAGAATGAAGCCAGTTGGCTTAAGTAAAAACATATAACAAGTAAACTACCCGTGAGTGGGCCTCTACAAGCTAACATAAAACACAAGCTAAAAAAATAGCATATATCATGCACAAGAGACCTAAAACGAGTAGCTTTCCTCAGAGAAAGCCATCATTTTAGGCGTCTTGTACAGTCGCTCAAAAAAAGTATCCGAACACTATGGTTGATCACATAATTCAGAAAAAATATCTGGCAACGATTTTTTTTAGAAATTAGTGATCTGGCAACCTTCGTGTCACGTGACACGAAGGTTGCCAGATCACTAATTTCTAAAAAAAATCGTTGCCAGATATTTTTTCTGAAGTCTGTAATCAACCATAGTGTTCGGATATTTTTTACTATATATAATGCGTATGAATATATAATGCAATGAATATGGAGCGTGTGCAGTTGCCGTTCACAGCAAACTGGAGCGGTTGCGGTTAATGTTCACAGCACATTGGATCGTGTGGGCTCACTCACGAAAATATTGAGCGTGTGCAGTTACCGTTCACAGCAAACTGGAGCGTGTGCAGTTACTGCACACGCTCCAGTTTGCTGTGAACGGTAACTGGAACGTGTACAGTTGCTGTACACGCTCCAGATATTTTTCCTGAATTCTGTAATCACGTGACACGAAGGTTACCATACCCCCTCAAGCAGCTGCTTGCCACAGAGGTCTGACAGGAGCCTGTCAGTTTATATGCCATAGTAGAGGGTCTGAGAGGATGGCAGGACCTCAGCAGAAAAACGACACATACATCCATGCCTTTACCCGGGGCTCGAACCCAGGTCCCGTAGATCAGTAGCCAAGCGCGCTAACCACTCGACCACGGGACGGCACATCGCATATCCATGCACGATTTACGATCTACCACCTCTAAATCCCAGATTTTCAAAAGACCATAGTATAAAAAAAATAGAACTGCCATTAAACAGAATCCATCGAACTGCAATCGAACTTGTCCTGGTGATTATAAAATAAGTCTTTAGTGGTGGGGGAAAATTATTCAAGATTCTAAACAATAATAATGAAAAAAAAAAATACTGTTTCTGCAGCACCACAAAGTTCCTGGGCATAAGCCTTAAGAATTTCAAGTAACTGCTTCAATAAATACCATTTCCTAAAATGCTTTCCATTTATCCATTTGAAAAAAGACAAAAAAAGGGCAACTGTACATAATATAAAAAAAAAATTTCACTCAGTTTGTTTTTTTCGTGTGTTGGTGAAGTTCCTATGTGTCTGTCATGGAAGATTTCACACTCCACGAAACTAAATCACCTCCAAAGTTATTGATAATTTGTGCAATGAATACAAGGACTTTTTGTGCGCCAACGAAGCCCACGAAATCATGTAGATATTCCACGTTTCATTCAACAGAAAAAAAAAAGAATTAAAGATTTTTAAAAAAATATATATATATTTAAGTAATTAGAGTCACTTTGCGGAAGGCGAGGGAGATGCAGCAGCAGAATTCGTCTTGACAAACATTCAGTGGCAATTTGACTTTGTACTAAATAATTGTAACTATTACAATCCCTGTGTTTAACTACAAAGAGGTTCAAAGTGGGCCTTCATCACTTATTGGAATGTTATCTCTATTCGATCGCTCTGTCCGAAGAAGACTTTAGGATTTATCTCCTTAGAAAAGAAAAATCTGAAGATCCGATACTGAATCCAAGAAACGAGACTGTCAAATAGTACAAGGTTCAGTTTTTAATTAAAGTTGTGTTTAAAAAGATATGTTCTGTTGTTGAGTGTGTTTGTTTTGTGTTTGGTGTTTATATTATTTGTCTCAATGCAAATGATCACAATACATGGAAAGACAATGGCATTATATGAAAGGGGCGGAGGTGGCTCAGTCGGTAGCGCGCCAGGCTCGTAATCTGCAGTTCCCAGGTTCGAGTCCCAGCTGGGTCAGCGTTGAGATTTATCTTCGCAAAATTCCCCGCCCTGCCCACGGTCAGTAGGGGACACCGATGGGCTTGGAAAGACCGCCGTCCGTCGGATGGGACGTTAAGCCGTGGCCTAATGTGCGGGAGAGCCATACCCTGTGCACGTTAAAGAACACGCTGGATGGCGTTGACGGGAGGCTACCATCTGTCTCCCAACAGCTGTTCCAGTGGTTCCCCTCCCCCAACCTTCTCTGAGCCTTCGGGGTCCTTCTGACCTGGCCATTTAGCCCATGGTGTGCAAAAAAGTGCCGCTCAGAGGCAAAACAGAATTTTATGAAAACTTTGGTGTTTCCTACGATTAAATTTTTTTTTAAACAACAGTTATCTTCTTACATGTACCCTTACAAATGCGAAAATAAGAAACACAATCCCAATGACGTCATCACTAGTTGAATTCAATTGTTATTATATTAGCTTCGAAGCAAGAACAGTACGGTCGCTCAAAAATATTCGAACACTATGGTTGATTACAAAATTCAGAAAAAATATCTGGCAACGATTTTTTTTTAGAAATTAGTGATCTGGCAACCTTCGTGTCACGTGACACGAAGGTTGCCATTCGCTAAGTGACCAGGTCACATGGACCCCGAAGGTTCAGAGAAGGTTGGAGGAAGGGGACCCACTGGAACAGCTGTTGGGAGACAGATGGTAGCCTCTCGTCAAGGCCATCCAGCGTGTTCTTTCACGTGCACAGGGTATGGCTCTCCCGCACACGGGGCCATGGCTTAACGTCCCATCCGACGGACGGTGGCCTTTCCAAGCCCATCGGTGTCCCCTACTGACCGTGGGCAGGGCGGGGAATTTTGCAGAGATAAATCTCAACGCTGACACAGCTGGGACTCGAACCTGGGAACTGCAGATTACGAGCCTGGCGCGCTACCGACTGAGCCACCTCTGCCCCAATGGGGAGGGGGAAGTATCCCCCTTTCAGTATCCCCCTTTCAGAATTTATTTGCTCTAGGCCCTCCCCTAGATCGGTCCTGCTTGTAAAGTAGAAGAGCCAGACCGATATTTTATTTACTGAAGTCTCTGTGTGCCCCTGTAAAATAAGTTCTCACCACAGACGCAGTACTTGTTCACGAAGCCTGTTATTTTTGACAATAGCCAGCTTTACAGGGCAGGCAAATTCTTATGCACAATAACACTGATCCTTGAACATTTTTATTAACTCTTTCCATCTTTTTTGATGTTTTCGAGGAAAAATTGCCTCTTAAACAAAGAAGAATGCTTACTGGGAAAAATGGTGGTGGGGTATCTATTAGTCGATAGCGCTCCAGGATCGTAATCTCCAGTTCCCAGGTTCGAGTCCCAGCTGGGCCAGCGTTGAGATTTATCTCCGTAAAACTTCCCGCCCTCTAATCGGTCAGTAAAGGACACCGATGAGCTTGAAAAATCCGCCGTCTGTCGGATGGAACGTTAATTTGTGGTCCCGAGTGCGGGAGAGCAATTCGTGCACTTACCATTTAGCCCATTGTGTGCAAAAAAGTGCCGCTAAAAGGTAAAACAACCCAAACCACTTGGTAAAATTAAAATCTGATGTCTTATTCTGGAAGCCTACCATCAAGGCCATCCATCATGGTCTTTAACGTGCACAGCATATGGCTCCCTAGCACACGCAGCGATGGGATTGGAAAGGCCGCCATCCGTCGGATGGGACGTTAAGCCGTGGCCCCGTGTGCGGGAGAGACATACCCTGTGCACGTTAAAGAACACATTGGATGTCCTTGACGGGAGGCTATCATCTGTCTCCCAACAGCTGTTCCAGTGGGTCCCCTCCCCCAACCTTCTCTGAGCCTTCGAGGTCCATGTGACCTGGCCATTTAGCCCATGGTGTGCAAAAAAGTGCCGCTCAGAGGTAAAACGCACCGATGGGATTGGAAAGGCCGCCATCCGTCGGATGGGACGTTAAGCCGTGGCCCCGTGTGCGGGAGAGACATACCCTGTGCACGTTAAAGAACACACTGGATGGCCTTGACGGGAGGCTATCATCTGTCTCCCAACAGCTGTTCCAGTGGGTCCCCTCCCCCAACCTTCTCTGAGCCTTCGGGGTCCATGTGACCTGGCCATTTAGCCAATGGTGTGCAAAAAAGTGCCGCTCAGAGGTAAAACAATCCAACCCACTTCGGTGAATTCACAGATTCGCGGGTTTTTACGCCCGTGCCCTTGTATGCCTCAACCTTGCTGCGTTGAATGAAGAATAACAATGGTCCATCAATTACTGCACGAGAGATATAGGGACGACACAATTTTTATTCACACTATATACAGCTACGTGCTGGGAATGAACTCCACTCCGTCGGCCTTTGCTGCTTCACACTGTGGTTCCTTCTGAATCCACAAAACTATTATCAAATTCATCGCTCAACTCCGTGAGCCTTTGCTGCTTTGCTACTGCAAATATTACTAAAATGAGGTGGAGATTTGCACACTCTGCAATTTCTCACTTTACAGACCTCAAACTCGGCGAAAGGATAACCACCTTTGTCTACACTGTGTCTCCTCCTGAACCACAAGAATAAAAGACAAGGTTCTCCAAGAATCTGGATACCCTCTTGGAATGGGGCGGGCGTGGCTCAGTCGGTAGCGTGCCAGGCTCGTAATCTGCAGTTCCCAGGTTCGAGTCCCAGCTGGGTCAGCGTTGAGATTTATCTCTGCAAAATTCCCCGCCCTGCCCACCGTCAGTCGGGGACACCTATGGGCTTGGAAAGGCCGCCGTCCGTCGGATGGGACGTTAAGCCGTGGCCCCGTGTGTGGGAGAGCCATACCCTGTGCACATTAAAGAACACACTGGAAGGCCTTGACGGGAGACTACCATCTGCCTCCTAACAGCTGTTCCAGTGGGTCCCCTGCCCCAACCTTCTCTGAGCCTTCGGGGTCCATGTGACCTGGCCATTTAGCCCATGGTGTGAAAAAAAGTGCCGCTCAGAGGTAAAACAACCCAACGTTAAAGAACACGCTGGATGGCCTTGACGGGAGGCTACCATCTGTCTCCCAACAGCTGTTCCAGTGGGTCCCCTCCCCCAACCTTCTCTGAGCCTTCGGGGTCCATGTGACCTGGCCATTTAGCCCATGGTGTGCAAAAAAGTGCCATACCCTGTGCACATTAAAGAACCATACCCTGTGCACATTAAAGAACACGCTGGATGGCCTTGACGGGAGACTACCATCTGTCTCCCAACAGCTGTTCCAGTGGGTCCCCTCCCCCAACCTTCTCTGAGCCTTCGGGGTCCATGTGACCTGGCCATTTAGCCCATGGTGTGCAAAAAAGTGCCATACCCTGTGCACATTAAAGAACACGCTGGATGGCCTTGACGGGAGACTACCATCTGTCTCCTAACAGCTGTTCCAGTGGGTCCCCTCCCCCAATCTTCTCTGAGCCTTCGGGGTCCATGTGACCTGGCCATTTAGCCCATGGTGTGCAAAAAAGTGCCATACCCTGTGCACATTAAAGAACACGCTGGATGGCCTTGACGGGAGACTACCATCTGTCTCCTAACAGCTGTTCCAGTGGGTCCCCTCCCCCAATCTTCTCTGAGCCTTCGGGGTCCATGTGACCTGGCCATTTAGCCCATGGTGTGCAAAAAAGTGCCATACCCTGTGCACATTAAAGAACACGCTGGATGGCCTTGACGGGAGACTACCATCTGTCTCCTAACAGCTGTTCCAGTGGGTCCCCTCCCCCAATCTTCTCTGAGCCTTCGAGGTCCATGTGACCTGGCCATTTAGCCCATGGTGTGAAAAAAAGTGCCGCTCAGAGGTAAAACAACTCAACCCACTCACAAGAATAAAAGACAAGATTCTCCAAGAATCTGGATTCCCTCTTGGAATCGCACCCTGACTTCAAGGGTTAATTTGAGAAAAATGGCGTCCTTTTGACCGCGTGTCGTAACGACCTTGTTCGTTCGACAGCTAACGCACAGACTCGAGCTTTCCAATCTCCCGCCTAACTTTGTCGCTGCACTAGCGCCTCTAGGCTAGTCATATACGGCACAAACAACTTCTGGCATTGATTCTTTCCACAAGCAGCAAGCTTCAGAACCGAAAACAACAACAGTGAGTCCTCCCAACACAAACATTTCAAAGAACACATAAAAATATATACAACAATATAATACAACAAAAATATACAATAAATAAATAAATATAAAATTCGAGGGACATGACATATTGTAAACTATGCAAGAAATATGGAATTGTGGTTGTAGAGTGTGTTGTCAAAGGATTTACACTGTTACCAACGATCTGTTCCTTTACCATAAGGAAGACCATAAAGGGGAGGTTCGAGTCCCAGCTGGGTCAGCGTTGAGCTTTATCTCCGCAATAATTCCCCGCCCTGCCCACGGTCAGTAGGGGACACCGATGGGCTTGGAAAGTACGCCGTCCGTCGGATGGGACGTTAAGCCGTGGCCCCGTGTGCGGCAGAGACATACCCTGTGCACGTTAAAGAACACGATGGATAGCCTTGACGGGAGGCTACCATCTGTCTCCCAACAGCTCTTCCAGTGGGTCCCCTCCCTCCCCCAACCTTCTCTGAGCCTTCGGGGTCCATGTGACCTGGCCATTTAGCCCATTGTGTGCAAAAAAGTGCCGCTTAGAGGTAAAACAACCCAACCCAGTTTCACTTACTTCAAATGTACTTAAAGTCTTTGAAAGAATCTTAGTTAAAAGAATGCAATAGTTTATAAGGAAAAAAAATATTTTATCTGAAAATGTACGCGGCTTCCGTAAAGGTAAATCCACCAAAGACTGTATACTGCACCTGACTAGTAATATATACTCTTCATTTCATAATAAAAAAGTCACAGCAGCAATATTTATAGATTTAAAATCTGCTTTTGATACTGTTTGTCATGAAGGATTTACTCCACAACTAAAACAAATTGGTCTTTCTGGAAACATCATGAATTTTTTTTAATTTTATTTAAATTTTATTTAACTGAGAAATACTATCAAGTAAAGTTAGAAGATACCTATTCTCATAAATATAAATATGCATCTGGAATAGTTCAAGGTGGGAATTTTATCGCCTCTTCTATTTAACCTATATCTTTATGATTTACCAGACTCTATACCACAAAATATAAATTATTCTATTTATGCAAATGATATTTCTATTTGGAATTCGGACAAAGACTTTTATAAAATTGAGAAAAATTTACAAATCGCCATCAGTAATATTCGTTTATATTGCCTTAAATGACATTTAAAAATAAATATTGAGAAAATTTATGTGATGCCTTTTGTAAAGTCTAGATCTGCTATTGCTAAATTAGATATTAAAATAAATAATAATATACTGCGAAATACTGATATTTATAATTTTTTAGGTGTCTGTATAGACTCGAAATTAAATTAGAACAAACTAATAGATCATGTCTGCATCACTGGTAATAAGTTATTCAACTTTGTCAAATGTTTCGCCTCCACAAATTAGGGATCCTCCCCTACTTATCTTATTCAACTTTACTGCAATTTAATTAGACCAAAAATGGAATTTGGGATTGACTTATTGCCGGAGATGCCGAAAATAAATTCCAAAAGCTCAATATAATTCAAAATAAATTCATCAGATTCGCTTTGGGCCTGATGAAAAGTTCTCCTAATCTAGCTTTAATTGCTGAAACCTCTCTTTCACCTTTCCAGATCAGGGCACCATATTTACTACTTAATATTAATTCAAGACTTCATCTCAAGCACCATGATCAGTTTCTAATCAATCTATTTAAAACTGAAAAATTTCTTCACCCTGCAATTAATTTTGTGAAGGAAAAGGCTGCTTTTAATTATATTCTTGATAAAAATCATAAAGGAGACATCATTAGTAATGAACCCACTTGGATTTATCATTTAACAAGCATCTTCAAGGATATTCTTCACATCTCCACAAAAAAATAAATACTGATATATCTATTTTGAAAACTTTAAGTGATTCATATATTCGCAATTCCTATCAAGATTTTACGGCTATTTACAGATGGCGCTTTTTTCCCTGACTCATACACTACCACAGCAGCTTTCTGCATACCTAAATTAAACATTTATAAAGCATTTAAATTTATTAAAGGATGTACTATTATACAAGCAGAACTCTTTGCAATTTATTCATCTTTACTTTGGATACAAGAACAGTATATTTTAAATAAATTTGTTATTTTGGCAGATTGCAGATCTGCTTTATATTCGATAGAAAAAAATATTTTGGAAAATAAATATCCTATTCAATCTGTGATATATTACATTTATGTAATGATTTACATAAAAAAGGAAAAAATATTAAAATTCAGTGGCTTCCTAGTCACTGTGGAATTGAAGGAAATGTTTTAGCTGACTCATATGCCAAAGTTGCAATCAACTTAACTGACACTACTGATATTCCTATACAGGGTGAATCTGAAAAAGTGGGCAAAACTTTACGGGGTGGTAGAACGCAGCTATACGAGCAATATTCGTCATAGAATGTATGGTCGGAACGCAAGCGGTGAGAAGTTAAAAGGTAGTTTTCCACTGTCACATTTAAAGAATGAACACAAGAAGGAGAGGAGATACTTCAGAAAACATTTTATTAACAGGAATGTAATTGAGGTACATGCTCAAAGAAATTGCTCAAAAGCGCCATTTCGTGGTTAGTATAACCAACCATCCTCTCGGCAATCCACGGTAGAAATGCCGTTTGGTGCGAGGACCGACCCTTTTATACCATTTCCAACGCCACCTAGCGGCTCGTCGTTTGCGTTCCGCCCATACTTTCTATGACGAATATTGCTCGTATAGCTGCGTTCTACCACCCCGTAAAGTTTTGCCCACTTTTTCAGATTCATCCTGTATATGATGTACAAATTAAAAATTATCTTAAGTCATCAGAAAAAATAGAGCTCAACAATCATTTTAAAGTTCAGAGTTCTGTTAAACATCATTTTAGATATCAACTTGATCAAAATATATGTTCATTGCTAAAAATTAAAATGTCTAGAAAGATTTTTTGCAAAATATTAAGATTGAGAACTGGTACTGCAAAGTTAAACTGCTATTTATACAAGATAAAAAATCAGATAACAAAAATTGTATTTTCTGTAACTGTGAAGAAACTATTTCACACATTTTATTGACATTATGACAACATGTTCACATTATGACAAAGAACGTAAAATTTATTTTCAGGAATTATCTCAACTAGGAATAAATAGTTTACATGAATTTTCCAGTAGATGACGTCAGAAATGCAAGCTACAACTTTCTTATTAACTTCCTGCTCGCGACTTCTTTGTTTAACAGGATATAACCGGATTTCTTCTGCAACAATGGGAAAGCTCAACCAATCAGATTTCAGTTTCTATGGTTACAGTTGTTAAATTCAATCTTTCTACTCTAACGTTCTGTAACGAAAATTTGTTCCTTCACAGCCTGACTTTGGTAGTGAATGCGTGTAATCATCTCTTTTGCCCTTTCGTCCACAGGACCGTCATCTCCTTTGCCCTTTCATCCACACGACCGCCATCTCCTTTGCCCTTTCGTCCACAGGATCGCCATCTCCTTTGCTCTTTCGTCCACACGACCGCCATCTCCTTTGCCCTTTCGTCCACAGGATCGCCATCTCCTTTGCCCTTTCATCCACAGGATAGCCATCTCCTTTGCCCTTTCGTCCACAGGATCGCCATCTCCTTTGCCCTTTCGTCCACACGACCGCCATCTCCTTTGCCCTTTCGTCCACAGGATCGCCATCTCCTTTGCCCTTTCGTCCACATGACCGCCATCTCCTTTGCTCTTTCGTCCACACGACCGCCATCTCCTTTGCCCTTTCGTCCACAGGATCGCCATCTCCTTTGCTCTTTCGTCCACATGACCGCCATCTCCTTTGCCCTTTCGTCCACAGGATCGCCATCTCCTTTGCTCTTTCGTCCACACGACCGCCATCTTTTTTGCCCTTTCGTCCACACGACCGCCATCTCCTTTGCCCTTTCGTCCACAGGATCGCCATCTCCTTTGCCCTTTCGTCCACAGGATCGCCATCTCCTTTGCCCTTTCGTCCACAGGATCGCCATCTCCTTTGCCCTTTCGTCCACAGGATCGCCATCTCCTTTGCCCTTTCGTCCATAGGATCGCCATCTCCTTTGCCCTTTCGTCCATAGGATCGCCGATCATTCGTACTTTTTTTTTTTTGTTTTTCTCGCCATTCTGGGGAAACATTTGAAACGGTTGTATGCAAAAAGCCCAGAAGGATGGCCGTTTGGAATTTTTTTTTTTTGTATACCGAACACCGCAATCACGCGTGTGTTGTTGTTGGGTTGTTTTATCTCTGAGCGGCAGTTTTTTGCACACCATGGGCTAAATGGCAAGGTCACATGGACCCCCCCCCCCCCCCCCAGGCTCAGAGAAGGTTGGGGGAGGGGCACACTGGAACAGCTGTTGGGAGACAGATGGTAGCCTCCCATCAAGGCCATCCAGCGTGTTCTTTAACGTGCGCAGGGTATAGCTCTCCCGCACACTGGCCACGGCTTAACGTCCCATCCGACGGACGGTGTTCCAAGCCCATCAGTGTCCCCTACTGACCGTAGGCAGGGCGGGCAGTTTGGGAGATGTTAGAAGCAGCACGCCTAGCACCAACTATCATCACACGTTCCAAGTCTCTCGAATCTCTCGTTTTGTCCATTCTGACGCTCAATCCAACTCTAACTGATCCTCGAAAAGCTGGTCTACCGGATTTATACCAAACACCGCAATCACGTTACATATTACGTGTTGGAATGAACCATTTATATGACGAGGGGTGGCGTACCTAGTAAACTACCATTTCAGTGTATGCATATGTAGGGTATGATCTAAGATGGGGGAAGGGTTCTTAAAAAAGGGGCACCCCCCCCCCTCTGTTTTCTGAGATTGCTAGTAAGGGTATTGAGACGAGAAATTATTATACTTCTGCATATTTTACAGATTTTTCCAAGGATTTGCTTTAAAAACCTCTAAAACTAAGGGGAAAATTCTGCACTGGAATGGATATTCTGTCTCTTGCTCCCTCCCCCTCCTCCCTACATTACTTTTTCCGGCCGGATTTCTTTTACCATCAGCCTTACAGAGAATTCTTTTTTTTTTCATTTTGCTTTGGCCATCAGTGCAGACAGTACAGTCGCTCAGCTCGAAAAAGTATCCGACCACTATGGTTGATTAAAGAATTCAGAAAAAATATCTGGCAACAAATTTTTTTTAGAAATTAGTGATCTGGCAACCTTCGTGTCACGTGACACGAAGGTTGCCAGATCACTAATTTCTAAAAAAAATTTTGTTGCCAGATATTTTTTCTGAATTCTTTAATCAACCGTAGTGTTCGGATACTTTTTTGAGCGACTGTACCTAGACGGTAAAAGCAATCCGCTGGAGAATAATAAGGAAGGTGGTGGTGGTGGGGGGGGGGGGGGGTTCCAAGGGAGTCAATTTCCATTCCAGTGTACCATTTTCCCCTTCGTTTTAGAGCTTTATTTTGCTTTTACCATCAGCTTGGACAGAATTCTTCCTTTTATTTTGCTTTTACTGTTATCCTGGACAGAATTCTTCCTCTTATTTTGCTTTTAGCGTCAGCCTGGACAGAATTCTTCTTTTTATTTTGCTTCTACCGTCAGCCTGAACAGAATTCTTCTCTTTATTTTGCTTTTATCATCAGCCTGGACAGAATTCTTCCTTTTATTTTGCTCTTATTATCAGCTTGGACAAAATTCTTCCTTTTATTTTACTTTTACCGTTATCCTGGACAGAATTCTTCCTCTTATTTTGCTTCTACCGTCAGCCTGGACAGAATTCTTCTCTTTATTTTGCTTTTACCGTTATCCGGGACAGAATTCTTCTCTTTATTTTGCTTTTACCATCAGCCTGGACAGAATTTTTCTTTTTATTTTGCTTCTACCATCAGCCTGGACAGAATTCTTCCTTTTAATTTACTTTTACCATCAGCCTGAACAGAATTTTTCTTTTTATTTTGCTTCTACCATCAGCCTGGATAGAATTCTTCGTTATATTTTACTTTTACCATCAGCCTGGACAAAATTCTTCCTTTAATTTTACTTTTACCTTCAGTCTGGACAGAATTTTTCCTTTTATTTTGCTTTTATCATCAGCCTAGAAAAGAAATCATTCGTTTAATTTTCGCTCTTTCCCTGTCTGGACAAAATTCGTTCTCTCAAGATATTTGTGCCCTCCATCAGAACAAAACTCCATCTATTTTTAAAATTTGATCCCCGTCCTCTTTTCCGAATTTTGCGGACGACCTTTGCTTTAACAGTTCTTTGCTGAACAGCTATTAGAATTAAAAACGTACAAATTACTTCTTCTCTGATTTTAATTAATGAGATTTCGGAAATGTCTTCTTTTTAGCATCCTCTGGTGTCTAAGCTTTCCAACAATAACGAATCTGCAGATCTCTCCGACAATAGCGAGTCCCGGTGTTGAAGAGCCCGGGTGCCTCTGCAAAACGGACCTTATTCCATCGAGAAGCGACAAGGCTCTGGGGTTGACACAACGCGATTATGGATCCGTGACCAATGAAATCAAGGGACTCCCGAGACCCAACTGGCACTGCTGGGCTTCTTGCAATTGTATTCGGTTTCTCACTTTGCGGGCGAGTAGCGCGGCGGCGACTGCACGCGCCATTAGCCGCGCAACAGTGGAGCGCCAAACAATGGCAGCACGGGGCGAGTGACGTCAGCGGCCCAAGACGAAGCGGGCCAATCAGGTGCTCCGATGGGAACGACATCACATTCGGCTTCTAATCAAGAGAAATGGTTCAAGCTGAGAGAGAGGTAAGAAAGGTAGAGCAATTAGAAAATTATCGCGCCATAAAAAATGCATTAAAATTATTAACCGTGGATTTCTGTTTATGATAGGTAGGTAACTTCTTTCTGTAGGGGAAAATGGGATTTCTTTGTTTTAGCTGTGCTTTTTAGCTCGTTTTCAAAAAATCAGATATTATTTCAGCTGCACCTTTTAGCTCGTTTTCAAAAAATCAGATATTATTTCAGCTGCACCTTTTAGCTCGTTTTCAAAAAATCAGATATTATTTCAGCTGCACCTTTTAGCTCGTTTTCAAAAAATCAGATATTATTTCAGCTGCACCTTTTAGCTCGTTTTCAAAAAATCAGATATTATTTCAGCTGCACCTTTTAGTTCGTTTTCAAAAAATCAGATATTATTTCAGCTGCACCTTTTAGCTCGTTTTCAAAAAATCAGATATTATTTCAGCTGCACCTTTTAGTTCGTTTTCAAAAAATCACATATTATTTCAGCTGCACCTTTTAGCTCGTTTTCAAAAAATCAGATATTATTTCAGCTGCACCTTTTAGTTCGTTTTCAAAAAATCGCATATTATTTCAGCTGCACCTTTTAGCTCGTTTTCAAAAATCGGACATTATTTCAGCTGCACCTTTTAGTTCGTTTTCAAAAATCGGACATTATTTCAGCTGCACCTTTTAGTTCGTTTTCAAAAATAAGCTTTCTTTAGCTGCACTATATAGTTCGTTTTCACAAAGAATCTATTGCTTTAGTAGGATATTCGTGATTTCAAAAATAAGGAGGCATTATTTTAGCTGCGCTTTATTGTTCATTTTCAAAAACGATCTATCGCTTCAGCTGCACTTCATACAAAAATCAGCCATTGTTTTAGCTGCATTTCTTACATTGTTTTCAAAAATGAGCTATTGTTTTAGTTGCATAGTTCGTTTTTATTAAATTAATTATTGTTTAAGCAGGCAAATTAAGCACCATTTTTAGTTCGTTTTCAAAATTAGCTATTGTTTTAGCTGCACTTCGTAGTTCGTTTTCAAAATCGACTCATGTTTTAGCTGCACTTTTTGGTTCGTTTTCAAAAATGGTTTATTGATTTAGCTGCATTTTTACTTCGATTCAAAAATCAGCTATTGTTTTAGTTGCACTGTTTAGTTCGTTTTCAAAAATTACTTATTACTTTAGCTGCACCTTTTAGTTCGTTTTCAAAAATCAGCTATTGTTTTAGCTGCACTTTTTGGTTCGTTTTCAAAAATGGTTTATTGATTTAGCTGCAATTTTTAGTTCGTTTTCAAAATCGACTCATGTTTTAGCTGCAGTTTTTAGTTCGTTATAAAAAACACCGTTTTAGTTGCACTGTTTAGTTCGTTTTCAAAAATTAGTTATTACTTTAGCTGCACCTTTAAGTTCGTTTTCAAAAATCAGCTATTGTTTTAGCTGCACTTTTTGGTTCGTTTTCAAAAATGGTTTATTGATTTAGCTGCACTTTTTAGTTCGTTTTCAAAAATCAGCTGTTGTTTTAGCTGCGCTTCTTAGATCGTTTTAAAATCGATTCATGTTTTAGCTGCAGTTTTTAGTTCGTTTTCAAAAATGAGTTATTTCTTTAGCTGCACCTTTCAGTTCGATTCAAAAAACAGCTATTGTTTTAGCTGCAGTTTTTAGTTCGTTTTCAAAAATTGTTTATTGATTTAGCTGCACCTTTTAGTTCGTTTTCAAAAATCAGCCATTGATTTAGCTGCCCCTCTTAGTTCGTTTTCAGAATCGACTCATGTTTTACCTGCACTTTTAATTCGTTTTCAAAATCGAGTTATTACTTTAGCTGCACCTTTTAGTTCGTTTTCAAAAAACAGCTATTGTTTTAGCTGCGCTTCATAGTTCGTTTTCAAAACCGACTCATGTTTTAGCTGCAGTTTTCAGTTCGTTTAAAAAAAAAACATTACTTTAGCTGCACTTTTTAGTTCGTTTTCAAAATTTTTGAAAAAAAAAGAGAATTTCAAAAATTATTCCCCACTTCTTAGTTGCTTAAAAAGCTTAGTGAATGGGGGAAGAACCCCATCTCCCTCACCCGAAAGGAAAGTCTATTTAAGGCCTTTCTTCCTTCGTTGATTCGAAAATCAGTCGGTAGCGCGCCAGTCTTGTAATCGACAGTTCCGAAGTTCAAGTCCCAACTGGGTCAGCGTTGAGATTTATCTCCGCAAAATTCCCCGCCCTGCCCACGGTCAGTAGGGGACACCGATGGGCTTGAAAAGGCCGCCGTCCGTCGGATGGGACGTTAAGCCGTGGCCCCGTGTGCGGGAGAGAGATATACCCTGTGCACGTTAAAGAACACGCTGGATGGCCTTGACGTGAGGCTACCATCTGTCTCCCAACAGCTGTTCCCTGGTTCCCCTTCCCCCGGCTACGTCCCTGAATGGGATTATCTGCATTTATTTTTAGATCGTTCCCAAAGAAGAATCTCTTTTGTTGCGATCTTATGCAACCACGGCAATTCCCGGTTCCGCTTGTACAGCACTACCTGGTTATGAAAAGCCATGACCATCTAGAGCCGGGGGCAAGGAATACGCCCTATAGGCGCACCTCAACCCCAGCCTCACATGGCAGCAGTCCTATAGAAGGAAAGCTGACCACCGGAAGAAACCTTACTTTAATCTATTCCCCGGTTTGCAAATGTACAAGGATATATAGATCCAAGCTCGATCGGCACCCGGGGTGGAGACTCTTAGTAGGACCCGGACTTTTGAAAGGGCTCTGGCCAAAGAAGAGAGATATTATTTTGCCAATGTCTGTCTGTAGATGGAAATGGTAGCTCACTGATTAGCGCTCTGGCTCCTAATATGAGTTACTGGGGCGGGGGTGGCTTAGTCGGTAGCGCGCCAGTCTCGTAATCTGTAGTTCCCAGGTTCGAGTCCCAGCTGGGTCAGCGTTGAGATTTATCTCCGCAAAATTCCTCGCCCTGTCCACGGTCAGTAGGGGACACCGATGGGCTTGGAAAGGCCGCCGTCCGTCAGATGGGACGTTAAGCCGTGGCCCCGTGTGCGGGAGAAACATACCCTGTGCACGTTAAAGAACACGCTGACCCAGCTGACGGGAGGCTACCATCTGTCTCCCAACAGCTATTCCAGTGGGTCCCCTCCCCCAACCTTCTCTGAACCTTCGGGGTCCATGTGACCTGGCCATTTAGCCCATGGTGTGCAAAAAAGTGCCGCTCAGAGGTAAAACAACCCAACCCTAATATGAGTTACCAGATTCGAGTACCAACTGTAGCAGCATTCAGGTTTTTCTCTCCTAACTGCTATCCTGCCCTCGGTGAGAAAGGGGACTCCGTTTGACTCGAAAAGGCCACCCTCCATCGGATGGGACATTCAGCCGCGCTCAGTGTGCAAGAGTTCCATTTTTTGCACGTTACATGCTGGCTGCTCTTGATGGGAGAGCACTTCTGTAGATATTCAACTTTCTCATTTTTAGAGAGTAGTAAAAAAAAATTTTCGGTTGGATAGGAGTTGTCGGAATTTTAAAATTCGTACTTTCCGAATCTGCAAATAGCTTTAATAGCGCCCTCTAGGAGTAGAAAGTTTTGCAAAATGGCCAAATTTTAAGCGAATTTTCCAAACGATGTGTTTATGCTGCATGTCCCAAATTTTACTTGTAGTGTATGATAGTCAAGTCACTGTTTCAGGCTACGGTATTTCTAGCGAGTTAATTAAGATGTGTGACTACTCAGGACTGCAATCTTGATCGTATTAGACTAACAAAGTGTACTCTATTTTGCTACACTTTTCTGGTGTCTGATTAACAACGTGTACTCTATTTTGCTACACGTTTCTGGTGGCGGACTAACAATGTGTACTCTATTTTGCTACACTTTTCTGGTGCCTGATTAACAATGTGTTCTCTATTTTGCTACACTTTTCTGGTGCCTGATTAACAATGTGTACTCTATTTTGCTACCCTTTTCTGGTGCCTGAATAACAATGTGTACTCTATTTTGCTACACTTTTCTGGTGCCTGATTAACAATGTGTACTCTATTTTGCTACCCTTTTCTGGTGCCTGAATAACAATGTGTACTCTATTTTGCTACACTTTTCTGGTGCCTGATTAACAATGTGTACTCTATTTTGCTACACTTTTCTGGTGCCTGATTAACAATGTGTACTCTATTTTGCTACACTTTTCTGGTGCCTGATTAACAATGTGTACTCTATTTTGCTACACTTTTCTGGTGCCTGATTAACAATGTGTACTCTATTTTGCTACCCTTTTCTGGTGCCTGAATAACAATGTGTACTCTATTTTGCTATCCTTTTCTGGTGGCGGATTAACAATGTGTACTCTATTTTGCTACACTTTTCTGGGGCCTGATTAACAATGTGTACTCTATTTTACTACACTTTTCTGCTGCCTGATTAACAATGTGTACTCTATTTTGCCACACTTTTCTGGTGCCTGATTAACAATGTGTACTCTATTTTGCTACCCTTTTCTGGTGCCTGAATAACAATGTGTACTCTATTTTGCTATCCTTTTCTGGTGGCGGATTAACAATGTGTACTCTATTTTGCTACACTTTTCTGGGGCCTGATTAACAATGTGTACTCTATTTTACTACACTTTTCTGCTGCCTGATTAACAATGTGTACTCTATTTTGCCACACTTTTCTGGTGCCTGATTAACAATGTGTACTCTATTTTGCTACACTTTTCTGGTGCCTGATTAACAATGTGTACTCTATTTTGCTATCCTTTTCTGGTGGCGGATTAACAATGTGTACTCTATTTTGCTACACTTTTCTGGTGCCTGATTAACAATGTGTACTCTATTTTGCTACACTTTTCTGGTGCCTGATTAACAATGTGTACTCTATTTTGCTATACTTTTCTGGTGGCGGATTAACAATGTGTACTCTATTTTGCTACCCTTTTCTGGTGGCGGATTAACAATGTGTACTCTATTTTGCTACACTTTTCTGGTGCCTGATTAACAATGTGTACTCTATTTTGCTACCCTTTTCTGGTGGCGGATTAACAACGTGTACTCTATTTTGCTACACTTTTCTGGGGCCTGATTAACAATGTGTACTCTATTTTGCTACACTTTTCTGGTGGCGGATTAACAATGTGTACTCTATTTTGCTACCCTTTTCTGGTGGCGGATTAACAATGTGTACTCTATTTTGCTACCCTTTTCTGGTGCCTGATTAACAATGTGTACTCTATTTTGCTATCCTTTTCTGCTGGCGGATTAACAATGTGTACTCTATTTTGCTACACTTTTCTGGTGCCTGATTAACAATGTGTACTCTATTTTGCTACCCTTTTCTGGTGGCGGATTAACAATGTGTACTCTATTTTGCTACACTTTTCTGGGGCCTGATTAACAATGTGTACTCTATTTTGCTACACTTTTCTGGTGCCTGATTAACAATGTGTACTCTATTTTGCCACACTTTTCTGGTGCCTGATTAACAATGTGTACTCTATTTTGCTATCCTTTTCTGGTGTCTGATTAACAATGTGTACTCTATTTTGCTACACTTTTCTGGTGCCTGATTAACAATGTGTACTCTATTTTGCTATCCTTTTCTGGTGGCGGATTAACATTGTGTACTCTATTTTGCTACACTTTTCTGGTGCCTGATAAACAATGTGTACTCTATTTTGCTACACTTTTCTGGTGCCTGATTAACAATGTGTACTCTGTTTTGCTATACTTTTCTGGTGCCTGATTAACAATGTGTACTCTATTTTGCTACACTTTTCAGGTGCCTGATTAACAATGTGTACTCTATTTTGCTACACTTTTCTGGTGGCGGATTAACAATGTGTACTCTATTTTGCTACCCTTTTCTGGTGGTGGATTAACAATGTGTACTCTATTTTGCTACACTTTTCTGGTGGCGGATTAACAATGTGTCTCTATTTTGCTACACTTTTCTGGTGGCGGATTAACAATGTGTACTCTATTTTGCTACCCTTTTCTGGTGCCTGATTAACAATGTGTACTCTATTTTGCTATCCTTTTCTGGTGGCGGATTAACAATGTGTACTCTATTTTGCTACACTTTTCTGGTGCCTGATAAACAATGTGTACTCTATTTTGCTACACTTTTCTGGTGCCTGATTAACAATGTGTACTCTGTTTTGCTATACTTTTCTGGTGCCTGATTAACAATGTGTACTCTATTTTGCTACACTTTTCAGGTGCCTGATTAACAATGTGTACTCTATTTTGCTACACTTTTCTGGTGGCGGATTAACAATGTGTACTCTATTTTGCTACCCTTTTCTGGTGGTGGATTAACAATGTGTACTCTATTTTGCTACACTTTTCTGGTGGCGGATTAACAATGTGTCTCTATTTTGCTACACTTTTCTGGTGGCGGATTAACAATGTGTACTCTATTTTGCTACACTTTTCTGGTGCCTGATTAACAATGTGTACTCTGTTTTGCTATACTTTTCTGGTGCCTGATTAACAATGTGTACTCTATTTTGCTACACTTTTCTGGTGGCGGATTAACAATGTGTCTCTATTTTGCTACACTTTTCTGGTGGCGGATTAACAATGTGTACTCTATTTTGCTATCCTTTTCTGGTGGCGGATTAACAATGTGTACTCTATTTTGCTACACTTTTCTGGTGGCGGATTAACAATGTGTCTCTATTTTGCTACACTTTTCTGGTGCCTGATTAACAATGTGTACTCTATTTTGCTATCCTTTTCTGGTGCCTGATTAACAATGTGTACTCTATTTTGCTATCCTTTTCTGGGGCCTGATTAACAATGTGTACTCTATTTTGCTACACTTTTCTGGTGGTGGATTAACAATGTGTACTCTATTTTGCTACACTTTTCTGGTGGCGGATTAACAATGTGTACTCTATTTTGCTACACTTTTCTGGTGGCGGATTAACAATGTGTCTCTATTTTGCTACACTTTTCTGGTGCCTGATTAACAATGTGTACTCTATTTTGCTATCCTTTTCTGGTGGCGGATTAACAATGTGTACTCTATTTTGCTACACTTTTCTGGTGCCTGATAAACAATGTGTACTCTATTTTGCTACACTTTTCTGGTGCCTGATTAACAATGTGTACTCTGTTTTGCTATACTTTTCTGGTGCCTGATTAACAATGTGTACTCTATTTTGCTACACTTTTCAGGTGCCTGATTAACAATGTGTACTCTATTTTGCTACCCTTTTCTGGTGGCGGATTAACAATGTGTCTCTATTTTGCTACACTTTTCTGGTGGCGGATTAACAATGTGTACTCTATTTTGCTATCCTTTTCTGGTGGCGGATTAACAATGTGTACTCTATTTTGCTACACTATTCTGGTGCCTGATTAACAATGTGTACTCTATTTTGCTACACTTTTCTGGTGCCTGATTAACAATGTGTACTCTATTTTGCTATACTTTTCTGGTGCCTGATTAACAATGTGTACTCTATTTTGCTACACTTTTCAGGTGCCTGATTAACAATGTGTACTCTATTTTGCTACACTTTTCTGGTGGCGGATTAACAATGTGTACTCTATTTTGCTACCCTTTTCTGGTGGCGGATTAACAATGTGTACTCTATTTTGCTACCCTTTTCTGGTGCCTGATTAACAATGTGTACTCTATTTTGCTACACTTTTCTGGGGCCTGATTAACAATGTGTACTCTATTTTGCTACACTTTTCTGGTGCCTGATTAACAATGTGTACTCTATTTTGCTACACTTTTCTGGTGGCGGATTAACAATGTGTTCTCTATTTTGCTACCCTTTTCTGGTGCCTGATTAGCAATGTGTTCTCTATTTTGCTACACTTTTCTGGTGCCTGATTAACAATGTGTACTCTATTTTGCTACCCTTTTCTGGTGGCGGATTAACAATGTGTACTCTATTTTGCTACACTTTTCTGGGGCCTGATTAACAATGTGTACTCTATTTTGCTACACTTTTCTGGGGCCTGATTAACAATGTGTACTCTATTTTGCTACACTTTTCTGGTGGCGGATTAACAATGTGTTCTCTATTTTGCTACCCTTTTCTGGTGCCTGATTAGCAATGTGTTCTCTATTTTGCTACACTTTTCTGGTGCCTGATTAACAATGTGTACTCTATTTTGCTACCCTTTTCTGGTGCCTGATTAACAATGTGTACTCTATTTTGCTACACTTTTCTGGGGCCTGATTAACAATGTGTACTCTATTTTGCTACACTTTTCTGGTGCCTGATTAACAATGTGTACTCTATTTTGCTACACTTTTCTGGTGGCGGATTAACAATGTGTTCTCTATTTTGCTACCCTTTTCTGGTGCCTGATTAGCAATGTGTTCTCTATTTTGCTACACTTTTCTGGTGCCTGATTAACAATGTGCACTCTATTTTGCTACCCTTTTCTGGTGGCGGATTAACAATGTGTACTCTATTTTGCTACACTTTTCTGGGGCCTGATTAACAATGTGTACTCTATTTTGCTACACTTTTCTGGTGCCTGATTAACAATGTGTACTCTATTTTGCTACACTTTTCTGGTGGCGGATTAACAATGTGTTCTCTATTTTGCTACACTTTTCTGGTAGCGGATTAACAATGTGTTCTCTATTTTGCTACCCTTTTCTGGTGCCTGATTAGCAATGTGTACTCTATTTTGCTACACTTTTCTGGTGCCTGATTAACAATGTGTACTCTATTTTGCTACACTTTTCTGGTGGCGGATTAACAATGTGTACTCTATTTTGCTACACTTTTCTGGTGCCTGATTAGCAATGTGTTCTCTATTTTGCTACACTTTTCTGGTGCCTGATTAACAATGTGTACTCTATTTTGCTACCCTTTTCTGGTGGCGGATTAACAATGTGTACTCTATTTTGCTACCCTTTTCTGGTGCCTGATTAGCAATGTGTTCTCTATTTTGCTACACTTTTCTGGTGCCTGATTAACAATGTGTACTCTATTTTGCTACACTTTTCTGGTGGCGGATTAACAATGTGTTCTCTATTTTGCTACCCTTTTCTGGTGCCTGATTAGCAATGTGTTCTCTATTTTGCTACACTTTTCTGGTGCCTGATTAACAATGTGTACTCTATTTTGCTACCCTTTTCTGGTGGCGGATTAACAATGTGTACTCTATTTTGCTACCCTTTTCTGGTGCCTGATTAGCAATGTGTTCTCTATTTTGCTACACTTTTCTGGTGCCTGATTAACAATGTGTACTCTATGGTACCCTTTTCTGGTGCCTGATTAACAATATGTACTGTTCTGAGCAACTGGGTAATTTCGGATACAATTTAACAAACATTAATTATTCTTGAAATCAAAAGAATCTTTATGTAATTTGTTACCCGGATATAATATAAAGCAAATGAAAAACTTTCAAAAATGAACGGCAAACACCGGCTCAGGTAACAAGGTAGGGTAAAACCTTACGAAAGTGTGACCTGATCTCGCCAGAAATCTTTTAATTGCATCCCGCACTGTTGCCGAGAAACCGGACTCAAAGTATCCAGTTGAGCTCCTGTTTTTAGCTTTATCTTGACGACTGAAGACGAACGGTGTATTTATAAACTAGTGGTTTCAACGCCTCTGCAAACTCAGAGAGTTTCTTCAAAGGAGACAGCAGCGATGAAAATAAATGTGGGTGCTCATTATAATCTGGAAGATATAGCCTTTTAGTAGAGCTTTGGACTAGCCGCAGTTGTAAGCTCAGATTACTGTGGCAAAAATATCTCTCTGTGTAGAGCTAAAGGGAATGATGGGAAATATTTGGTTCTTTCTGTTTTCGAAATAAAACTCATTTCAATCTTTTGAAAGAGGGCTTGGTTGTTGGTTGTTTTACCTCTGAGCGGCACTTTTTTTGCACACCATGGGCTAAATGGTCATTTCAGATCTCTCACGGCTAATTATCTAATGAGCATTACAAATGGTGACAGCCAGGTGACAGGTTCAGTGTTAAAGTAAAAAAACTTTAATTCGTTTTTATAAATTCTGTATTGTTATTGTATATATGTTACCGCTAAAGCTCGAAAGCCGTTAATGTGCACATTACCTAGCTAATAGGCAGATTAACTGATTTGCTCCGTTAACGTGCAGAATCAAGAGTTTTCCGCATTTTACCTAGGTAATGTGCACATTAACGGCTTCCGTATCGTTAAAGTTCATCTGTCTCCCAACAGCTGTTTCAGTGCGTCCCCTCCCCCAACCTTCTCTGAGATTTCGGGGTCCATGTGACCTGGCCATTTAGCCCATAGTGTGCAAAAAAGTGCCGCTCAGAGGTAAAACAACCCAACCCGAACACTATGGTTGATTATAGAATTCAGAAAAAATATCTAGTTTACTAGAACACGCTGGATGGCCTTGACCAGGAGGCTACCATCTGTCTCCCAACACTGTTCCAGTGGGTCCCATCGCCCAACCTTCTCTGAGCCTTCGGGGTCCTTGTGACCTGGCCATTTAGCTCATGATGTGCAAAAAAGTGCCGTTCAGAGGTAAAACAACCAACCAACCAAGCAGGTTACGAGCTTTGCGTTGTCGACAAAGGAAAATTTCACCCCATTTTTGTCTGAATCGGGAGGGGGGGGGGGGGTAGGGCAAAGTAAAACAATGTATATTAGATACCCCGCCACGAGAAAAAAAAGGCAAGAATTCTTTAAAATTCTCAGTTTAATGTTTTATATTGATTATTATACATATTTAAAACTTTCTTTTTTCAGTTTCAGAAGAGGCATTGATTTTTCCAAAAGAGCCAAAAAAATCGCATTTATAATTAGACGTGGTTTAACATTTTTGTGTCGAGTTTTTCTTTCTCATTTTTTGAAGCCAGCCGAAAATTAACGCCTACTTTGGTTTTAATCAGTAACCTGGACCGCTGTACCAATGGTCTCGATGATTTTAATCAATAGGTCTTGTTTTCGCGATGATTTTAGTCAGTAGGTACTGTTTTCTCGATAATTTTAGTCTATAGGTCCTATTTTCTCGATGATTTTAATCTGTAGGTCCTATTTCTCGATGATTTTAGTCAATAGGTCCTATTTTTTCGATGATTTTAGTCTAGGTCCTGTTTTCTCGATTATTTTAGTCAGTAGGTCCTATTTTCTCGATGATTTTAGTCTGTAGGTCCTAATTTCTCGATGATTTTAGTCAGTAGGTCCTGTTTTCTCGATGATTTTAGTCTGTTGGTCCCATTTTCTCGATGATTTTAGTCAGTAGGTACTATTTTCTCGATGAATTTGGTCGGCGGGTCCTATGGTCTCCATGATTTTTGTTGACAGATCCTATAGTCTCCATGATTTTTGTTGACAGATCCTATAGTCTCCATGATTTTTGTTGACAGATCCTATAGTCTCCATGATTTTTTGTTCGCTGTTCTTATTCTCTCGATGATTTTGGTCGGCCGGTCCTATTTTCCCGATGAATTTTGGAGGCGGGACCCATATAGGTCGATGATTTTGGATCGTATACTTGTGGGAGTTTACACCCCTTCCCTACACTGTACATATTAAAAACCACACTCCATAGATAGCCCCCCCCCCAATAGGGGGGTGTATCTATGGAGCCCTTGTGTACCCTTGTCGTGGTGGGGGGGGGGGGCCTAGGACCCAGCAAATCAGTCGAAGGCTGTGCCGACCGGATTGGTTGGGGCTGTCCTTGGTTTTAGCTTGGCTATGTCCAACCGGGGGGGGGGGGGGTTGGACATAGCCAAGACCAACCGAAGCCGACGATGCCGCTGACCGTTCGGAAGACCGATTGGATGGTGACGGTGTCCGAGGCCTCAACCTGAGGTGCTCTGGGTGAGCAGTTCGAGGGCTCTGCTGAACGGTCTGAGCCCGCCTAGTAGGCACGAGCCCTCAAAAAAGTCTGGGTCTTACTAAGAGTCTCCACCCCGGGTGCCGATCGAACTTGGATCTATATATCCTTGTTCATGGCTAACCGGGGAATAGATTAAAGTAAGGTTTCTTCCGGTGGTCAGCTTTCCTTCTATAGGACTGCTGCCATGTGAGGCTGGGGTTGAGGTGCGCCTATAGGGCGTATTCCTTGCCCCCGGCTCTAGATAGCACGGCTTTTCATAACTGATAGTGTCGTATAAGCGGAATCGGGAATTGCCGTGGTTGCATAAGATCGCAACAAAATAGAACTCCATAGATAGCTCTGACCAGAGACTTTCACCTGTCTCTTAACAGATGCCGATTGGATCCCCTGCTCCTACCCAGTTCTGAGACTTTGGACCGGGCCATTTAGTCCACCGCGAGCAAAAAATGTCGATAAGAAGTAAAACAACCCAATAAATACTACTGACGTGGCCAAAATTAAAGTTTTTATAGCCTCCGAGTAGAAGATATCTATTATTTTTGTCTCTGATGAGAAGGTAGCTATTATTTTTTGCCTCTAAGGAGAAGGTACTGTTATTTTTGACTCTGAGGAGAAGTAGCTATTATTTTTGCCTCTGAAGGAAGGAAGCTATTATTTTTTGTCTCTAAGGAGAGGGTATCTATTATTTTTGTTTCTGAGGAGAAGGTAGCTATTATTTTTTGCCTCTGAGGAGAAGGTAGCTATCATTTTTGCCTCTGAAGGAAGGTAGCTATTATTTTTTGCCTCTGAGGAGAATGTAGCTATTATTTTTTGTCTCTGAAGGAAGGTAGCTATTATTTTTTGCCTCTAAGGAGAAGGTATCTATTATTTTTGTCTCTGAGGAGAAGGTAGCTATTATTTTTTGCCTCTGAGGAGAAAGTAGCTATTATTTTTGCCTCTGAAGGAAGGTAGCTATTATTTTTTCCCTCTGAAGGAAGGTAGCTATTATTTTTTGCCTCTAAGGAGAAGGTATCTATTATTTTTGTCTCTGAGGAGAAGGTAGCTATTATTTTTTGCCTCTGAGGAGAAAGTAGCTATTATTTTTGCCTCTGAAGGAAGGTAGCTATTATTTTTTGCCTCTGAAGGAATGTAGCTTTTATTTTTTGCCTCTAAGGAGAAGGTATCTATTATTTTTGTCTTTGAGGAGAAGGTAGCTATTATTTTTTGCCTCTAAGGAGAAGGTACTGTTATTTTTGCCTCTGAGGAGAAGGTTGCTATTATTTTTGCCTCTGAAGGAAGGTAGCTGTTTTTTTTTGCCTCTGAAGGAAGGTAGTTATTATTTTTTGCCTCTGAAGGAAGGTATATATTATTTTTTTCCTCTGATTATTATTTTTGCCTCTGAGGAATAATATTTTTATATGTGTGTTTGTACGAAGAACACGCAGTGACCCTCTTACATCATCGACAAAGCTTCCGAACTTTTAGTTTGACACTTTAAGCCGTGTACATCTCTTTACATTTTTAAAACCAATAACTTCAAAAATCCACTTATTCCAACAAAAGGCGCCACTTCACTCACTCCATCCCCTAAACAAATCGAATCGAAAATCTCCTTCCCCCAATTCTTTCTCTCTCATTTGCATCCCATTCTCTTCCAATCCCATCCGCCATCCCTTCACAATCTCTCTTCAACGCAATCACCTAAAACGACATTCTCGTCTCGTTTTGCCTCACAAATCATTCCACGAAAACTCACACCTGACCTCTGACCCGACTCCCACCATCACGTCATCCACACCCAGAACGCACTCCACGTTGCCCGTCCATCCATCCAATCAAGTACCAGAGTCCAGTTCCGACGACCGGAGCGTTCTCTCCATCCTCCCATCCTCTCCCAATCCCTCCTGCCCAACATCTCCTCTCTATGTCCTTTCACACACGCGTACATGTCTGCGAGCGCGCGCGTGTGTGTATATTGTCTGCGGGAGAAGATGTCTATTTCGTCCAAATTTATTGGCCCAGTCGGGCGGACGAACCTACAGGGCCGAAGACGCCCGCTTGGGTCGGGGGTCATTTGTCATCCTTAGCGTAATACGATTTCCAGTTCGAATGCTGGGCACTGGGCTCTCATAACCGGACTAATCGAATTTGTTTCCGATTTAGATCTAATTTACTTCCCCGTCTCGACCGTGCATTTCATTAGACTCCTCCGCCTGTCTTCGCCAGGGTCAAGGGGTGTCAGGGACGGAGTGCACTGCGCATGCTCTGTGGATGCAGAAAGAAAAATAGAGAGAGAGCGTTCGGTCCGGCAAGCAGCGCAAAGGGAAAGCGAGAGGGGGGGGTGGTTTTAGGGGCGAGGGGGGGACGCATTCAGAGATTCATCGAAGCGCAAAAAATACAATTCGATCTGCCCGCGGTCTGCGCGGTAATCAAGCGGAAGCGGCCGGGCGCCGCACTTGGACGAGACATACGGGGCCCGTTGGTGGAAGACAGGAGGACTTCCGGCCCATTGGCTCTGTGGTCTGGCGTGTGTGAAGGATGGCACAGAGGACTCGGGAGAGACAGTTGGTAATGCAAGACAGGAATCTGGCAACTCTTTTTCTTTTACTTCGGTGCACCGCACGAGTGGGGCAATTTTGTTTTTTTATTTCGTCGTTTCCAGTTCCTTTTCTTTTTTAATTCAGAAAAGCTTAAAGCATAAAAGTAAAAGTACGGAAACGGTGGATTTCGAAGGGACCTTGCCCCTGGGATGCGGGGGAATGGTGGTCAGCCTCTCACCATCTCCCCACCCCCGTCCCCAACACACAAATAAGCGCACTAAAAATACTACCCCACCTATTTGAAGAGATTGAAATTTGAACTTTATTTACGCCAATGAGTTTTTTCCTTCAAAGAGTCCCTCTACCCCTTTTTTTTCTTTTTTGCAGTGAATCAAACAGCCGGGTCACAAAGACCCCATAGTCAACAGAACTGGGTTGGGTTGTTTTACCTCTGAGCGGTACTTTTTTGCACACCATGGGCTAAATGTCCAGGTCACATGGAGCCCAAAGGCTCAGAGAAGGTTGGGGGAGGGGACCCACTGGAACAGCTGTTGGGAGACAAATGGTAGCCTCCCGTCAAGGCCATCCAGCGTGTTCTTTAACGTGCACAGGGTATGTCTCTCCCGCACACGGGGCCACGGCTTAACGTCCCATCCGACGGACGGCGGCCTTTCCAAGCCCATCGATCTCCCCTACTGACCGTGGGCAGGGCGGGGAATTTTGCGAAGATAAATTTCAACGCTGACCCAGCTGGGACTCGAACCTGGGAACTGTAGATTACGAGCCTGGCGCGCTACCAACTGATCAGAGCTGGGTAGGGGAATACAATCCTTTCGAGAACTGTCAACAATAGGCATAAACTTTCCTCCAAAGTCATCCATCGTGTTCTTTATTGGCTTCTCAGAGCACAGAGCCACGGTTTAATGTCCCATTCGATAGACGACGTGCTTTCCTAATCAGTGTGTGCGGAGAATATATCAAAGTGGACAGTGGGGTCGAGAATGTAGCAATATCGAGTTATGAGCTGGGCGTGCTACTGATGGGACCAATCTCCACTAAATTCAAATCAATAGGTACAGTCGGTCAAAAAAGTATCCGAACGCTATGGTTGCATACAAAATTCAGAAAAAAATCTGGCAACGATTTTTTTTAGAAATTAATGATCTGGCAACCTTCGTGTCACGTGACACGAAGGTTGCCAGATCATTAATTTCTAAAAAAAATCGTTGCCAGATTTTTTTCTGAATTTTGTATGCAACCATAGCGTTCGGATACTTTTTTGACCGACTGTACAGTTGCTCAAAAAAATATCCGAACACTACGATTGATTGCATGCAGAATTCAGAAAAAATATCTGGCAACCTTCGTGTCACTTGACACGAAAATTGTTCAGATCGGTAAAAGAAATCGTTGCCAGATATTTTTCTGAATTCTGTAATCAACCTTCGTGTCACGTGACAGGAAGGTTGCCAGATCACTGATTTCTAAAAAAAATCGCTGCCAGATATTTTTTTCTGAATTCTCTAATCAACCATGGTGTTCGGATATTTTTTTCAGCGATTGTAGGTGGTCATACTACTTTGATACTAGATCGTGTGGGCTCATTCACGGAAATATTGAGCGTGTGCAGTTACCGTTCACAGCAAACTGGAGCGTGTGCAGTAACTGCACACGCTCCAGTTTGCTGTGAACGGTAACTGGAGCGTGTACAGTTGCTGTACACGCTCCAGATATTTTTCCTGAATTCTGTAATCACGTGACACGAATTGGGGTTCCAGGTATGTCCCATCTCTATCGAAACTTTTTTGACACTCCCTGATGACTTCATTGTTTCAGTTTTCAAGTGGTTGAGATGTTTCGCTGCAGAGAAAAGACACCTAGGTTCGATTCCTCAAGAGGTATAAATGTTTTCTTTCCTTTTTTGTTTTCTCGTTTTTTCATAGATAAAGTAAATAATGATGAAAAAAAAAATAAATAAAATACATAATAAATATAAATAAATAATAAAATAATAACCAGATTCGAGTCCCAGCTGGGTGAGCGCAGGTTTGCCTTTCTTTTTGTTCTTTTTTTTTGTCCTTTATTAATTTGTTTTGCCTTTACGAATAAAAATAGTCCCACCATAAGCTTTTTACCATTATTATAATTTGTGCTAATGAAATAGAAAGGCTCACAGGGTGGCTTTTTTCTCATTAATGAATAAAAAAGTCTCCCTTCGCATTTCACTGCAGGTTTCCAATAACCTTTGAGCGCCTTATCCAACTCACCTTTAGTTGCGTGCACAGACAAAATATTAACAAAGACCGAAAAGGGTTCATTTGCATTGACAGCAATCGCATGTTAGCGAAATGTGAAGAATCGCTTGGGAATCTCACGGTTACGGTTCCTTTTTTTTTCCACTGGACAGACGACATTTACTTTAGCCATCAACGTTAATTGAGTCAAGTCTCCTGCAGTTTTCGCCGCAGATGCTCAGTGACTTGCTAGGCCTTTTCCTCCTCTGATCCTGGTACAGTCGCTCAAAAAAGCATCCGAACACTAGTGATCTGGCAACCTTCGTGTCACATGATTACAGAATTCAGGAAAAATGTCTGGAGCGTGTACAGCAACTGTACACGCTCCAGTTTGCTGTGAACGGTAAACTGCACACGCTCAATATTTCCGTGAGTGAGCCCACACGATCTAGGTCTTTGTGAGCTCACACGATCCAATGTGCTGTGAACATAAACCGCAACCGCTCCAATTTGCTGTGAATGGTAACTGCACACGCTCAATATTTCCGTGAGTGAGCTCACACGATCCAGGTCTTTGTGAGCTCACACGATCCAATGTGCTGTGAACATTAACCGCAACCGCTCCAGTTTGCTGTGGAACGGTAACTGCACATGCTCCATATTCATTGCATTATATATATTAAAAAGTATCCGAACACTATGGTTGATTACAGAATTCAGAAAAAATATCTGGCAACGATTTTATTTAGAAATGAGTGAGCGGCACTTTTTTGCACACCATGGGCTAAATGGCCAGGTGACAAGGACCCCGAAGGCTCAGAGAAGGTTGTGGGAGGGTACCCATTGGAACATCCGTTTGGAGACAGATGGTATCATCCCGTCAAGGCCATCCAACGTGTTCTTTAACGTGCACAGGGTATGGCTCTGTACCACACACGGATCCACGGCTTAATATCCCATCCGACGGACGGCGGCCTTTCCAAGCCCATCGGTGTCCCCTACTGACCATGGGCAGGGCGGGGAGTTATGCGGAGATAAATCTCAATGCTGACTCAGCTGGTGTGTATATGGTGTGCATGATGGAGTGCAGTTTGTGTTATATGCATGCTAAGGTACGATGTGTGTGCTGTGCGCATAATTGGATAAGATGTGTGCTACGTGCATAATGCGGGCTATGTGCATAATGTGTGTATGCTATGTGCATGATTATGGTGTATATCATATGCGTGATGGGATAACGTGTGTTGTTATCGAGATGAGATGTGTGTGTTGTTAGGAGATGAGATATGGTGGGTGTTGTACGCATTAAGGGGCATAGTGTGTGTGTGCAACCGGGCACAGTGTGTTTTGTGTGTGATGGGATAAATTGGTGTGTGCATGATGGGTAACAGTGTGTGTTATTTGCATGATGGAGTACGGTCTGTGTTTAATGCGTGATGAACTACTGTGTTTGTTGTTAGCATGATGAAATATGGTGTGTGTTGTATGCACGGAGGAGCACGATGGTGTGCAATGGGCAGAGTGTATTGTATGTGATGGGGTTTAATGTGTGTTTATGATGAAGCATGGTATTAAGTGTGTGTGATAGGACACAGTGTGTGCTGGTGATGGGGTATGGAGTGTGTTTTGTATGTGATGGAGTATGATGAAGGTCTTATGTGGGATGGAGTATGTTGTGTGTTACGTGGTGTCATGGAGTACAGTGTGTGTTGTGTGCATGCCGGAGTACTGTGTGTTGTGTGAATGATGCTGTGCAGTGTGTACTGTGTGTGTGATAGGTGTACAGTCGCTGAAAAAAGTATCCGAACACTATGGTTGATCACAGAATTCAGAAAAAATATCTGGAGCGTGTACAGAAACTGTACACGCTCCAGTTACCGTTCGCAGCAAACTGGAGCGTGTGCAGTTACTGCAACGAAGTAACTGCACACGAAACTGTAATGCTGCGAACGGTAACTGCACACGCTCAATATTTCCATGAGTGAGCCCACACGATCCAATGTGCTGTGAACATTAACCGCAACCGCTCCAGTTTGCTGTGAACGGTAACTGCACACGCTCAATATTTCCATGAGTGACCCACACGATCCAATGTGCTGTGAACATTAACCGCAACCGCTCCAGTTTGCTGTGAACGGTAACTGCACACGCTCCATATTCATTGTATTATATATTCATACGCATTATATATATTTAAAAATATCCGAACACTATGGTTGATTACAGAATTCAGAAAAAATTTCTTGCAATATTTTTTTTAGAAATTAGTGATCTGGCAACGAATGTGACACGAAGGTTGCCAGATCACTAATTTCTAAAAAAATCGATGCCAGATATTTTTTCTGAATTCTGTAATCAACCAGAGTGTTCGGATACTTTTTTGAGCGACTGTACAGTGTGTGTTGCGTGCACGATGGGGGAGTGTATGCTATTTGTAAGATGAGGAATGGAGGGTTGTGTGTGATGAGGAATGATGTGTTTTGAGTGGAGGGTTGTGTGCATGATGGGATAGGTGTGTGTTGTGTGTTATAGGGCATGGTGTATGCTGTGTGTGTGATGGAGCATGGCTATGACGTGTGTGATGGAACATGGCATATGCTGTGTATGATGGGAAATTGTGTGTTTTGTATGCATGATAGGATACAGTGTGTGTTGTGTGTGATGGGGTATGGTGTGCATTATGGATCATAGTGGGTATGATGGGGTATGGTTTGTGTTAAATATGCGATGAACTATAATGTGCGTTATATATATTATAATGTATATGGTGTGTGAGTGAATAGGGTACAGTGTGTGTGATGTGGCATGTATGTGTGTTATGTGTGATAAGGTCTGTGCTATATGCATATGGTGTGTTGTGTGCATGCTGTGATATTATGTGCATTGTGTATGAAGGGGCATGGTGTGTGCTGTGTATGATGGAGTATAGTGTGTAATGGGCACAGTGTGTGTGTGAACAAAATAAGGTATGGTGTGTGTGTGTGAGAGAGAGAGGGGTGTGCACGAGGTATACAATGTGCTATATGTGATGTGCATGATGTGATGTTCATGAATGAGCATGGTGGGTGTTATGGGGTATGGTGTGTGCTATTTATGATGAGGCATGGTGTGTTGTGCATGAATGAATATGGTGGGTGTTGTTAATGTGATGGGGCATAGTGTGTGTTGTGTACATGGTGAGATATGGTGTGTCCTTATGACCTGACAATTTAGCCCATTGTGTGCAAAAAAGCGTCGCTCAGAGGTGAAACAACCCAACAACAAATCCACTGTGCAGTCCCATAATCTCCTCGTTTGCCGTAGTACTAAAAATAATTAGTGTTTGCTCCCACAACCAACCTACAATAAGAATAGATCAGATTTCTTGGCACTGGCTCCTTCAATTCATTTCTTTAATTCCCATCCCAAGATCGCAACATCCTTTAACGCGAAGTGCACCAACCTCCTCTCTCTTCCCAATGCCTCCAGCGACTCCAAAGCCCAAAACGCGATGTTAATTTTCAAGCAGTTAATTTTTTGCGCCTTCTTATTCCTCTCGAATTCCTACTTTTACGGTGGCAACGCACAACGCGTCAACGTTCGGTCCACAGAGCTTGTTAACAAATGCGCTGAGTACCGGTGTTAGCGTTGGCATTTGCAGCGTGAAAAACTCTCTGGTGAATTGAGTGAACGCATCCACCCCGGCAGGATGCGTCCCTCGTCTTTCTCGTCCCCCCCACCAGCTCGAGCAACGAACACGAGTTTCTATGACGTCAGTGACGAGTAAGGCGCATGGAGTCTCAGGTGGGCCATTAGTCCGCTGCAGCGCCACAATGTGATAGATGGCCGCTGTCAGACAGGCGAAGCTTACATCGGCGTAATTGATTTGTTAGTTTTAATTCCGGCATCTGCACTCGGGTAATTTTTCTATTACGATTAAAAGGGGAATTACAGGCGTGTGGCATCGGGTCTGCGTGGCTAGAGAGTCATTAGTTAGATAGACACCGAGTCCGCCGGAAGTCGTGTCTGCGTTTAGAAGGCATTAGTGGCAGGGATTGTGGAGACTTAAGACTTCTGATGACAATATCGAACTGATTAACACTACTAAAGGAGTCGACAAAGAAATATGAACTGTTTTTTATGTTATTTACTCATTTTCTTTTTTTTTGTCCCCCCACCACCTTTATTCAATTCTGTTCAGTAATGGCCTAACGATTAAAAAAGCCACGCCAGATTGAAACTAACCGTAACTGCCGTCAACACTTAGCAACGTTTGGTCTTGAAATTTTGAAATCTGACCGAGTGTGATTTAATAACTGAACTATCTTGGAAGCTTGTGTAAGTATTTTTACAGCAACTTATATATTAGACCTAAATTACTCAGGCAGTGATTAACTCAATCGGTAGTGTGCCGGGATGATAATCTGATATTACTAGTTTCGATTCCACACAATGTCTGTTTTGAAATTTCTTCTCTAAACCAACCATTTTTGCCAAGAGGACAGTGATGGTAGTATGATATGCAGTCATCCATCGCATGGGAAATTAAAGCCATGGTCCCATGTGCAGAACTATAGGGTGTTTCAAAAAGGACGCAACCCTAAATATAAGAGAGTAGAACTTACGCGCATGTACATTTTATGCCATAATATTATTCAGTTGGCATTACTGTACTCAAGGTTAACAGCCTTTAGCAGTTGAAATGACCTTGCCACGCGCTAGTCTCACTCAAGCATTCATTCCTTTGTGTTGTGTCAGCTATGTCGTTTTCCAAAAATGAACGTGTATTTATTGTTGAAACTTATTGTACGTATAAATCTGACAAACGTGTGAGAGGAGTTTGAGTTGAAGTTTCCTCAGTCTGCAGTTCCCAACAAGTCGACAATATCTCGTTTGATTGATAGCTTTCGTTGTTGGGTTGGGTTGGGTTGTTTTACCGCTGAGCGGCACTTTTTTGCACACCATGGGCTAAATGGCCAGGTCACAAGGACCCCGAAGGCTCAGAGAAGGTTGGGGGAGGGGACCCACTGGAACAGCTGTTGGGAGACAGATGGTAGCCTTCCGTCAAGGCCATCCAACGTGTTCTTTAACGTTGGGTTGTTTTACCTCTGAGCGGCACTTTTTTGTACACCATGGGCTAAATGGCCAGGTCACATGGACCCCGAAGGCTCAGAGAAGGTTGGGGGAGGGGACCCACTGGAACAGCTGTTGGGAGACATGGTAGCCTCCCGTCAAGGCTTTCAGCCTTCCAACATGTTCTTTAACGTGCACAGGATATGACTCTCCCACACACAGGGCCACGACTTAACGCCCCATCCGACGGACAGCAGCCTTTCCAAGCCCATCGGTATCCCCTACTGATCGTGGGCAGGGCGGGGAATTTTGCGGAGATAGATAGATTTCGTGACACTGGATCTGTACAGGATCGAAAGAGCGCAGGCTGGCCATCACTGTTAACTGCCGAAGTTCTTGATGATGTGTCTCAGCGTTTAACTCATTCATCCAGAAAATCTCTTAGAAAGTTATCTTCACAGGTTGGACTGTCACCTGCTACTGTTTTCAGGGCTGCAAAGAAGTTAAAATTTCATGCCTACCGCATTGGTGTCGTTCATGAACTGAAAGAACCAGACAACGAAAAACGTTTACGGCACTGTCGTTGGTTTCGTTCTCTTGTTGATGAAAATGGAATTGAGGTGTTCGACCGTGTTTGTTTCAGTGACGAGGCTTGGTTTCACTTCGATGGGTCTGTGAACAGTCAAAACAGTCGAATATGGAGCAGTGAAAATCCTCACACTTTTCACGAACACTTTTACACGCACGGAAAATTGGTGTTTGGTGTGCAATTTCCCGTCGTCGTGTGATAGGCCTTTATTTTTTAACTCATCTGTAACTGGTGAAGTTTATCGCCACCTCATCCAACGGTTTATTGTGCTACAAGATGGCGCTACCGCCCATACTGCAAATGACACAAATTTTTTGGTGATCGTTTGATTTCAAAAAATTTATGGCCCCCAAGATCCCCAGATCTTACTCCTCCAGATTTTTTCCTTTGGGAATATCTCAAATGTGTACCGTTTCAAAGCAATCCTCATACACTTGAAGATTGAAGGCTAACATTGAAAGAGAGATTTTAAACATAAGAAAACAAACCTTACGAAAGGTGGCTGCTAATGTCATGAAACGGGTACGAACCTGCATCCAGGTTGCAGGAAATCACTTTCAACATCTGTTGTAAAGGTGGATAATGTCTAATTTGCATCTTTTGAAATTTGTGACTTTTGTCAAGTTTAAATAGGAAAATACACTAGAGGGTTGGTCATTTTTGAAACACCTGTAGACCTCGAAAGGTTCCCATCTGTCTCCCATCAAATCTCCAGTAGATTCCATAGCCAATTCAGAGCCCTCATGACCTTTAACTCATTGTGTTCATATTAAATGCCGCTCGAATATAAAACAAATCAAACTAAGTAAAGTTTTTATATAGAATCTTTAAGCATGTTTTATGTTTCACAAAAATGTCAAAGGGTTGAGTGTTTTATCTCTCACTGTTTTGCAAACAATGGTCTAAATGGCCAGGTCACAAGCCTGGGGCGGAAGAGTCTTAGTCGGTAGCGCGCCAGACTTGTAATCTGTAGTTCCCAGGTTCGAGTCCCAGCTGGGTCAGCATCGAAATTTATCTCCGCAAAACGTGCCGCCCTGCTCACGGTTAGTAGGGGACACCGATGGGCTTGGAAAGGCCGCCGTCCGTCGGATGGGACGTTAAGCCGTGGCCCCGTGTGCGGGAGAGCCATACCCTGTGCACGTTAAAGAACACGCTGGATGGCCTTGACGGGAGGCTATCATCTGTCTCCCAACAGCTGTTCCAGTGGGTCCCCTCCCCCAACCTTCTCTGAGTCTTCGGGGTCCTTATGACCTGGATATTTAGCCCAGGGTGTGCAAAAAAGTGCCGCTCAGAGGTAAAATAATCCAACGTTAAAGAACACGCTGGATGGCCTTGACGGGAGACTACCATCTGTCTCCCAACAGCTGTTTCAGTGGGTTCCCTCCCCCAACCTTCGCTGAGCCTTCGGGGTCCATGTGACCTGGCCATTTAGCCCATGGTGTGCAAAAAACGTGCCGCTCAGAGGTAAAACAACCGAACCCAAACCTCTACTTAATATACTCCCTACTCTTCGAAATACGGAGGCCATATTATATTCGGCATCCGGATTCGATCTGTAAATTTCCTCACTCCAAGTTCGCTTCTGTCGTCCAGTAAATTTATCCTTCAGCTCTTATCCCATGAAATCGTGTGGCATCGATTTACAACTAGAGCAGCCGATGGTGGCCTCTGCAGTCTCGTCTGCCAAATAAGCAGAGAAGCGGACAATTCACCAAAAACAATAAACAAAGAAGAGGGGCAAAGCACACCTCCTGCCCTCCGCCTCTTCTTGATCCCAAGAGTCACATGACCATTCTTACTCTCTGTCCCCCCCCCCCCTCTTCCGTGGTTCTCCCCCTCATCACCCACACCACGCTGTCCACAACGTTTCGCGCCACTTCTGCCTGCCTTAAATGAACTAATTACTCGGATTGCTCGGTGTCGTTCATCACGACTTTTGGCGGGAGAATGCCCGCGCCATCTCATCAGTTTCACGCGGCGCGAGCCAGGCGTTGCCGCCAATTACTCGGCGCACAATAGGCGCGAGGCCCATTTGCAATATTAAGCCAATAGGACGGGCGATCCCATAGTTCCCTGGGGTCGGGAACGTCCACTCATTTCTGGGAGTGCCCGGTGTTTGGTAGAGGCGGGGGAGGGGGGGAAACGGAAGGAGGGGAGAGGAAATGACAAAATAATATTGTAATGGGGAGAACTACATGGAAGGGGGGGGGGATTGCGGGGCGCTGAGCTGGCAACTTGGCAATGGGAAGTGGCTTTTTTCTTCTTTGTTAATGAAAAGCATGGTGGTTGCCAATGCGACGAAATATTAACACTGAATAGGCTTTTCGATGCTATTACGATGCAATTTGGCGCAATCTGCTTTTCGAGCAGATGGGGGTGAAAAAACTCGTAAAGACATTTAATAAGAAGCAGACGAATATCGCTGCAGGTTAGGGTTAAGGTTTCATCAATAAGTTAATGCAATTATTCAACCGCTTTCATTATTTACAATCGAGAATTTTGATTTTGTGTAAGCAATGGAGAAATCGTCAATCCAGGAAAGGGAAACGAAGGAATCCCACGCCCTTTCCAAATAAATAGGGGGCGGGGGTGGCTCAGTCGGTAGCTCGCCAGGCTCGTAATCTGCAGTTCCCAGGTTCGAGTCCCAGCTGGGTCAGCGTGAGATTTATCTCCGCAAAATTCCCCGCCCTGCCCACGGTCAGTAGGGGACACCGATGGGCTTGGAAAGGCCGCCGTCCGTCGGATGGTACGTTAATCCGTGGCCCCGTGTGTGGGAGAGCTATACCCTGTGCACGTTAAAAAACACGCTGGATGGCCTTGACGGGATGTTACCATCTGTCTCCCAACAGCTGTTCCAGTGGGTCCCCTCCTCCAACCTTCTCTGAGCCTTCGGGGTCCATGTGACCCTGGCCATTTAGCCCATGGTGTGCAGAAAAGTGCCGCTCAGAGGTAAAACAACCCAAACAACTCAAAATAAATAAATAAACAAAATAAATAAGGCCGAGTGGTTAGCGCTCTTGGCTACTGATCTACGCGACCTGGATTCGAGCCCCGGGTAAGGCATGGATGTTCATGTTGTTTTTCTGTTGAGGTCCTGCCGTCCTCTGAGACCTACTTTGGCATATAAACTGACAGGCTTCTGTCAGACCTCTGTGGCAAGCAGCTGCTTGAGAAGCTATTTAAAAAATAATTTGTCAGTTACTACCAGAGAAATTATGAATAGTCGACAAATCTCAATAGCATAGGCATTACAAAATGCCTATGCTTTTTAGAAATTAGTGATCTGACAACCTTCATGTCACGTGACACGTGGGTTGCCAGATCACTAATTTCTAAAGAAAAAAAATCGTTGCTAGATATTTTTTCTGAATTCTGTAATCAACCATACTGTTCGGATACTTTTTTTAATATATATAATGCAATGAATATGAAGCGTGTGCAGTTACCGTTCACAGCAAACTGAAGCTGTTGCGGTTAATGTTCACAGCATATTGGATCGTGTGAGCTCACAAAGACCTGGATCGTGTGAGCCCACTCACAGAAATATTGAGCGTGTGCAGTTACCGTTCACAGCAAACTGGAGCGGTTGCGGTTAATGTTCACAGCACATTGGATCGTGTGAGCTCACAAAGACCTGGATCGTGTGGGCCCACTCACAGAAATATTGAGCGTGTGCAGTTACCGTTCACAGCAAACTGGAGCGTGTGCAGTAACTGCACACGCTCCAGTTTGCTGTGTGCAGTAACTGCATACGCTCCAGTTTGCTGTGAACGGTAACTGGAGCGTGTACAGTTGCTGTACACGCTCCAGTTACCGTTCACAGCATCGGTGGTCATTGTTGATGTGTGTTACGTGTAAACACCATCAAACAATGACCACCGAAACCCAAATCTATCAAGCAATAAACACTGAAACCCAAATCAATTAAACAATGACCACTGAAACCCAAATCTATTAAACAATGACCATTGTAACCCAAATCTATTAAACAATGACCACTGAAACCCTGATCTATTAAGCAATGGTCATTGAAACCCAAATCTATTAAGCGATGAACATTGAAATTCAAATAAACAATGACCAGTGAAACCCAAATTTATTAAACAATGACCACTGAACCCCCCCCCCCCCAAATCTATTAAACAATGACCCACTGAAACCCAAATCTGTTAAACAATGACCACTGAAGCCCAAATCTATTAAACAATGACCATTGAAACCCAAATCAATTAAGAGATGAACATTGAAATCCAAATTTATTAAGCGTTGACCATTGAAACCCGAATCAATTAAACAATGACTACTGAAACCCAAATCAATTAAACAATGACCACTGAAACCCAAATTCATTAAACAATGACCACTGAAACCCAAATCTATTAAACAATGACCACTGAAACCCAAATCAATTAAGCAATGACCACTGAAACCTAAATCAATTGAACCATGACCACCGAAACCCAAATCAATTAAACAATGACCACTGAAGCCCAAATCTATTAAACAATGACCATTGAAACCCAAATCAATTAAACCATGACCACTAAAACCCAAATCAAACCATGACCACTGAAGCCCAAATCTATTAAACAATGACCATTGAAACCCAAATCAATTAAGAGATGAACATTGAAATCCAAATTTATTAAGCGTTGACCATTGAAACCCGAATCAATTAAACAATGACTACTGAAACCCAAATCAATTAAACCATGATCACTGAAACCCAAATCTATTAAACCATGATCACTGAAACCCAAATCTATTAAACCATGATCACTGAAACCCAAATCTATTAAACCATGATCACTGAAACCCAAATCTATTAAACCATGATCACTGAAACCCAAATCTATTAAACCATGATCACTGAAACCAAAATCTGTTAAACAATGACCACTGAAACCCAAATTAATTAAAGCATGATCATTGAAACCAAAATTAATTAAACCATGATCACTGAAACCCAAATCAATTAAACCATGATCACTGAAACCCAAATCTATTAAACCATGATCACTGAAACCCAAATCTATTAAACAGTGACCACTGAAACCCAAATCTATTAAACAATGACCACTGAAACCCAAATCTATTAAACAATGACCACTGAAACCCAAATCATTTAAACAATGACCACTGAAACCCGAATCATTTAAACAATGACCACTGAAACCCAAATCAAATAAAGAGTGACCACTGAAACACAAATCTATTAAGTGATGTACATTGAATCCCAAATCTATTAAACAATGACCATTGAAATCCAAATCAATTAAACAATGACCACTGAAACCCAAATCTATTAAGCGATGAACATTGATATCCAAATCAATGAACAATGTACCCCACACCCAACTTTCTCCCAGCCCATTAAATATACATACATACATACATACAAAATCCTCATGCAGCCGTGGGGGTACAGATGTCTAACCAGACTGGGTAATTTTCCTCTCCAGACGTGTATCTTCTGAGCTACTGGCCATTCTAGGCCAATTCTAACAAGGTCCTGTTTGACATTGTCTGTCCACCGTATCCTTGGTCTCCCACTCTTTCTGAGGCCTTTAGGCACACTGTTCATAACCCATACGGAAAACATGGCCAAACCAATGGAGCCTCTCTCTGCACAATATGCTGCTTAAAAGAGGTTGCCGACTCCTTTGCCTAACCTCATCATTACTTACAAAGTTGAACCACCTAATACCCAAGGTACGTAAGCATCTAGAATCAAAAGCATCGTTTCCTGTTATCTTGTTTACAAAGCGTCCAAGTTTACCATAACTAACCCTAGAAAAAACCAAACTATTATACTGTATAGTCTAATTTAAGTCTTTAGGTGTATACGCCTATTTCTCCACACTCTCCATAAATTCTTAAAAGTCCCGGCAGCAATCCCTATTCGTCTGTTAATCTCATGCCGCACATCACCAGTATCTGTTACATAACTCCCAAGATAATTAAACTGTGACACCTGCTCAAGACTGCAACCATTCAGATTAACTGAATCACAGCCTGCCTGACCAATTTTCATCACTTTAGTTTTCTCTCTGTTTATAACCAAACCTACTCTATTACCAGTCTCATCAATAGCCCTAATGAAAGAGTTCATCTCATCAACATCATTTGCCAAAAGGGCTAAATCATCAGCATAATCTAAATCAGAAATTTTGAAATCTCTAGACCATTTAAGGTCAAAATCTTTCCCTTGCGAAGAATTTCGCATAACTTAATCAATAACCAAACTAAAGAGAAAAGGAAACAAAATGCACCCTTGTCTAACTCCACTAGCAATGCTAAACAATCGCTGCAAGACGTACCAACTCTCACATACGACTCAGTGTTATTATAGGGAGCTCTCATTACACTAACTTATCAGGTATTCCATATGATCTAAAAGCAATCACAAATTATGCCCATCAACAGAGTCAAAAGCCTTTTTGAAAACTGTAAAGCTAGCAACCACAGGTTTCTGAAACAAAACATTTCTCAAGAATCTGCCGAAGTGGAAATATTTGATCAATACATCCCCTACCATTTCAGAATCCACACTGTTCATCACGCAGTTGTCCATCAACTAAATTCTTAATTCTATTAAGTATAATCATACAAAGAACTTTATCTGGAACAGAGAGTAAACTAATTCCCTTATAATTATCACAAGAACTGCGATCACCTTTTTCAAAAATTGGAATAATGATAGCTCTAGTAAAATCGTTAGGAACAATATCTTTATCATAAAAAATATTCAAAATTTCAGTCAGCCATGTGACAACACAAGTGTTCTCAGTTCTAAGCATTTCAGTGGTAATTTCAACCACCCCTGGGAATTTATGCAGTTTAATTTAGAGATAACCAAAGTGACTTCGGAATGTGATATAGGGCCATCATTAAAGCCAGTAATGCATCTATCCTCATTACAAACAATGGGAGTAGAAATAATCACATTATGCTCAGCCCACCTAGCAATCACCGAATCCTCACCTTCAACCACCTTGCCATATTTATCCCTCAATCCCTGTGTACCTGTCTGTTTTTTCCTACATAAAACAACAATTGGTACAATCCCTTGCTGTTGTGCTGTCTAACTGTTTCCACTGCTTTGTCAGCTAAGCTATCAAATCAAAGATTCTTATCAGCTGTTAACTGATCCTTTACATGTTTATCGTTGTAATACTTTCTGTTAGGACTAGTAGGGTGTTGATTCATATTAATCCTGCACTTCCTTCTTTCAGAAATAAGTTCCATAGCCTTATCACTCAAATAATTTTGTTTCCTCTGTTCCCTTTCATCCAAAAGAGTACTGTTGGTTTCAAGAAAAGCCTGTTTAAACTTATCCCATTCTTTCTCAACTTCAGCAGTAACCAAGCCACAATTGTCATAATGACTAAGTAACCTATCATGGTATGTTTTGGTTATATCTGGATCTTTCAAACATTCAGTGTTATAGCTAATATTTTTTAACTTTAGCACAACATTTCTTAAGCTTCAGCTGCAAAACTCTTTTGACCAGGTAATGATCAGACCCAATTTCAGCTCCCCTGTATGATCTGGTATTCCTAACTGAACCAGCCCATTTGCTGTTAATTAAAATATAATCTATCATATTCCTGTGCAACCCATCAGGTGAAACAAATGTATATTTATAAATGTCCTGATGTTTGTAGTATGTGTTAGTTATTCGTAAACCATTAAGTTTACATACCTGTAGGAGACGTTCCCCATTGCCATTGGAACTACCAATGCCAAAGGGACCTAAAACCGCTGTCCAAAGATTAGAGTCATTACCAACTTCAGCATTGAAGTCACCTAACACAAGAGAAATATCTCCTTCCTTCACAGAATTCATAATATCCTGAAGCTGGTTATAAAACGTATCCTTCTGGTTCTCACCTGAGTTCTCTGTGGGGGCATAACAACAGATGACATTCAAGTCTTTAATTTTTGTTTTAAATTTTGCTGTAAGAAATCTTTCATTAATGCAGTCATATCCTAGAAGAGCATCACTGGCATGTCTGCTGAGAAGAAAACCTACACTTTGGAGATGCTTTCCATCCTCCCACCCTGAAAAGAGAAATTTAAAGTTATTTTTAAGTATCTCACCTTTCTTTACCTGTCCATCTGGTCTCTTGCAAACCTAGAATATCTAGGTTATAACGCTGGAATTTCCTGCATGAGGACATCAAGAGAATAATCTCTATGTAATGTCTTCACGTTCCACGTTCCTGCAGAGAGAAAATGATTAGTAGGATTTTTAAAGAAATTAGGTTTATTGAGATTGGTAGGGCCAACAATATCAAACAGCCCCCTGATCGCAGGCATGGGGCAAAGACCTGTTCCTCCTCCGCTAAATGCTGAAGTCACCGACGCTGGTGGGGCGGGGATGGCTCAGTCGGTAGCGCGCCAGGCTCGTAATCTGTAGTTCCCAGGTTCGAGTCCCAGCTGGGTCAGCGTTGAGATTTATCTCCGCAAAATTTCCCCGCCCTGCCCACGGTCAGTAGGGGACACCGATGGGCTTGGAAAGGCCGCCGTCCGTCGGATGGGACGTTAAGCCGTGGCCCCGTGTGCGGGAGAGCCATACCCTGTGCACGTTAAAAAACACGCTGGATGGCCTTGACGGGAGGCTACCATCTGTCTCCCAACAGCTGTTTCAGTGGGTCCCCTCCCCTAATCTTCTCTGAGCCTTCGGGGTCCATGTAACCCGCCCATGGTGTGCAAAAAAAGTGCCGCTCAGAGGTAAAACAACCCAACCCAACCCAACCTCAAAATTTTACCCTTGAACTCCGACGATAAACCATAACAAATTATTCGAAAAGATATTTAGTTTAAATATTCACTGCAAATTTGGCATGAAATTCATATTAGAAGAAAAAACAATTAAATAGTTACTTTTAACTGTGGGGAACTCCCTTATAAAAGCCGAATATTTAAGGCATTAAAACCATTCTTCTTGGAAAACCTCCATTTTCCAGAAAGAACGTGGTCCTAGCAGACAATGACGTCCCGAGATCTCTGCTATACGACTCCTGTTAACACGAGTGCCGACTGCAACATCAGGCCATTATGCTCGTGCCCATTAAGTCGACCCCATGTGTGCAAGGCAGGCCGTCCCCTCAACAATGCACCGTCCTGCGCTGCGCATTTAGTCTGGCCACATGACGTCATTATCGTAGTCCGGTTGCCCCTGGTTACTGGGATGATGGACAGCTTAGTGCCCCCACGTGGCCTCGGTAATACACTACTGACGTAAAGGAAAACTTAAAGCTGAAGCCTGAGAGGTCGCTGTTGAGTTAGGGGTCGTTAGGACGATGCGGAGTGTTGATGGCTTGTCTGAATGTCGGGTATCCCAACTTAGGATGGAATGAATGGGATGCTTTAGGGGAGAACAGGAGAGGGGGGGGGGATAGAAGGTGGATGGAGGGAGGCTTTAAGAAGGCTTCTCCGTTTCGAAATCTTTCCCGTTTTCTTCTTGCTGTCTCTTCAATTTGCTCATTTCAAGACTACGTTTTTGTATGTGAGGGTTGGGTTGTTTTACCTCTGAGCGGCACTTTTTTGCACACCATGGGCTAAATGGCCAGGTCACATGGACCCCGAAGGGTCAGAGAAGGTTGAGGGAGGGGACCCACTGGAACAGCTGTTGGGAGACAGATGGTAGCCTCCCGTCAAGGCCATCCAGCGTGTTTTTTAACGTTGGGTTGTTTACCTCTGAACGGCACTTTTTTGCACACCATGGGCTAAATGGCCAGGTCACATGGACCCCGAAGGCTCAGAGAAGGTTGGGGGAAGGGACCCACTGGAACAGCTGTTGAGAGACAGATGGTAGCCTCCCGTCAAGGCCATCCAGCGTGTTCTTTAACGTGCACAGGGTATGGCTCTCACACACGGGGCCACGGCTTAACGTCCCATCCGACGGACGGCGGACTTTCCAAGCCCGTCGGTGATCCCCTACTGACTGTGGGCAGGGCGGGGAATTTTGCGGAGATAAATCTCAACGCTGACCCAGCTGGGACTCGAACCTGGGAACTACAGATTACGAGCCTGGCGCGCTACCGACTGAGCCACTCCCGCCCCTTGTATGTGAGGAATTTAGATGTTAGACAACATTAAGGAGGTTGTAAGGGAGGGAATTTCTAGCAAGGAAAATTGTTCTTGAAGAGCAGCATTTCGTTGAGGCCTGATCGGCAAGGAATGGTAGCGGATCCGTACATATGTAATTGTCTTTAGGTGTGACGCTTGTGTTCAGCTGTTTGCCCCCCCCCCCCCCCCCCCACCACCACCACCACCTCTCCTCGCACAGACGTGGGGATGTGATCATGTTGCAATCACTCCAAGATTCGGAATTAGGGAAGAAAGATTGAAAGAATGTTAAAAGATAGCTGATGGGACAAAATATGCTTAGATTTTGATTGCCTCTGAGAGTCATTTTTTTCGCATATGATGGGGGCGGGGGTGGCTCAGTCGGTAGCGCGCCAGACTTGTAATCTGTAGTTCCCAGGTTCGAGTCCCAGCTGGGTCAGCATCGAAATTTATCTCCGCAAAACGTGCCGCCCTGCTCACGGTTAGTAGGGGACACCGATGGGCTTGGAAAGGCCCCCGTCCGTCGGATGGGACGTTAAGCCGTGGCCCCGTGTGCGGGAGAGCCATACCCTGCGCACGTTAAAGAATACGCTGGATGGCCTTGACGGGAGGCTACCATCTGTCTCCCAACAGCTGTTCCAGTGCGTCCCCTCCCCCAACCTTCTCTGAGCCTTCGGGGTCCATGTGACCTGGCCATTTAGCCCATGGTGTGCAAAAAAGTGCCGCTCAGAGGTAAAACAACCCAACCCAACTCGCATATGATGGGTTAAATGACCAGGTCACAAGGACCTGAATGCTCAGAGAAGGTTGGGGGCGTAGACCCACTGGACAGCTGTTAGGAGACAGATGGTAGTCTCCAGTTAAGGCCATCCAGCGTGTTCTTTAACGTGCACAGGGTATAGCTCTCCCGCACACGGGACCACCGTTTAGTGTTCCACCCGACTGGCGGCGCCCTTTCTACGCCCACCGGTGACCCGCTACTGACTACGACCAGGGTGGGGAGTTTTGAGGAAATAAATCTCAACGGTGGCCCAGCTGGGACTCAAACCAGGGAACTACAGGTTACGAGCCTGCGTGCCGCTCATGTAGTGTCTTGACGACGGAGCACAAGTTTTTCCCCACGGGGGACGGGTGCTTCGGGACCCCCCCTTAAAGGAGAAGTGTCTCCTAACATCTCTCCAGTGGATACCTTTCCATAGTTTTCTCTAAGCATTTGGGCTCCTCGTGACCTGGCCATTTAGTCCATTGTGTGCAAAAAAAAAATGACTGATTCTGCTGAAAGAAAAAGCAACCCAACAACAACTCCCTAGTAATCCTAAATTCATCACCCTTGAAGTAGTAACTTAAGTTGACGGTTTTAAATTCAATTTCCATCCTCTCCTGACTTGGGTTGTGGGTTGTTTTACCTCTGAGCGGCACTTTTTTGCACACCATGGGCTAAATGGACAGGTCACATGGACCCCGAAGGTTCAGAGAAAGTTGGGGAAGGGGACCCACTGGAACTGCTGTTGGGAGACAGATGGTAGCCTCCCGTCAAGGCCTGGGGCGGGGGTGGCTCAGTCGGTAGCGCGCCAGGCTCATAATCTGTAGTTCCCAGGTTCGAGTCCCAGCTGGGTCAGCGTTGAGATTTATCTCCGCAAAATTCCCCGCCCTGCCCACGGTCAGTAGGGGACACCGATGGGCTTGGAAAGGCGGCCGTCCGTCGGATGGGACGTTAAGCCGTGGCCCCGTGTGCGGGAGAGACATACCCTGTGCACGTTAAAGAACACGCTGGATGGCCTTGACGGGAGACTACCATCTGTCTCCCAACAGCTGTTCCAGTGGGTCCCCTCCCCCAACCTTCTCTGAGCCTTCGGGGTCCTTGTGACCTGGCCATTTAGCCCATGATGTGCAAAAAAGTGCCGCTCAGAGGTAAAACAACCCAACACAACCCAACCCGTCAAGGCCATCCAGCGTGTTCTTTAACGTGCACAGGGTATAGCTCTCCCGCACACGGGACCACGGCTTAACGTCCCATCCGACGGACGGCGGCCTTTCCAAGCCCATCGGTGTCCCCTACTGACCGTAGGCAGGGCGAGGAATTTTGCGGAGATAAATCTCAACGCTGACCCAGCTGGGACTCGAACCTGGGAACTACAGATTACGAGCCTGGCGCGTTACCGACTGAGCCCCCCCCCCCCCCATCCTCTCCTGAAGTCACTTTCTTCACTTCATCCTACACTCAGCTCTTCTTCTCGTCGCAAGCAAATTAGACAACGCGCGTGTGCCGACGTTCAGGTAAACTCGCTCCCTCTGACCCCGCACAATAACCCCAACACTTGTCCACTTCCTCCCCCCCCCCCCTTCCTCCACCTCATCCCGTGATTCATTCATCTCAACCGATGCAAGCGAGAAAGGACGGCAAGCCACAAATAACAAAAGCGTTTGTCCTTCTCGAAAGGTCAATTCGGGAGCACTCGTCGAGTCTCGGGGGGTGGTGCTGAAAGGGTTAAGAGACGGGAGTAACTCGGTAGCGTATGCCATTGAGGACTGTGGAAGCCCAAGAGCACGGAGGGATGATAAAGGAGAGGAGGGTGACAACACGAGAGATTTAACAAGAAGTGACAGGTATTGAGTGGCAGTTGAACACAAATATCGCTTCATTGAGTCCATCAGAACTTCCCTCTTGTTAGGTGGACGAGGCAAAAGAAAGTTTGCAGTCCACATTGCCAACACCCCCCCCCCCCAACATCTTTATCTCCCCCCCAACACACATACAGAGTGAAGTCGTCAGCGTCCCGACATCTGCTACAACTGTTTGCATATGAAGTGTTGAATTTAGTTATTGTGTTTGAAGGTCCCGTTGTACAGTCGCTCAAAAAAGTATCCGAACGCTACGGTCGATTACAGAATTCAGAAAAAATATCTGGCAACGATTTTTTTAGAAATCAGTGATCTGGCAACCTTCGTGTCACGTGACACGAAGGTTGCCAGATCACTCATTTCTTTAAAAAAATCGTTGCCAGATATTTTTTTTCTGAATTCTGTAATCAACCATAGTGTTCGGATATTTTTTAATATATATATATAATGCGTATGAATATATAATGCAATGAATATGGAGCGTGTGCAGTTACCGTTCACAGCAAACTGGAGCGGTTGCGGTTAATGTTCACAGCACATTGGATCGTGTGAACTCACAAAGACCTGGATCGTGTGGGCTCACTCACGGAAATATTGAGCGTGTGCAGTTACCGTTCACAGCAAACTGGAGCGGTTGCGGTTAATGTTCACAGCACATTGGATCGTGTGAGCTCACAAAGACCTGGATCGTGTGGGCTCACTCACGGAAATATTGAGCGTGTGCAGTTACCGTTCACAGCAAACTGGAGCGGTTGCGGTTAATTTTCACAGCACATTGGATCGTGTGAACTCACAAAGACCTGGATCGTGTGGGCTCACTCACGGAAATATTGAGCGTGTGCAGTTACCGTTCACAGCAAACTGGAGCGGTTGCGGTTAATGTTCACAGCACATTGGATCGTGTGAGCTCACAAAGACCTGGATCGTGTGGGCTCACTCACGGAAATATTGAGCGTGTGCAGTTACCGTTCACAGCAAACTGGAGCGGTTGCGGTTAATGTTCACAGCACATTGGATCGTGTGAACTCACAAAGACCTGGATCGTGTGGGCTCACTCACGGAAATATTGAGCGTGTGCAGTTACCGTTCACAGCAAACTGGAGAGTGTGCAGTAACTGCAGCGTGTGCAGGGACTGCAGCGTGTGAACTGGAGCGTGTGCAGTAACTGCACACGCTCCAGTTTCCTGTGAACGGTAACTGGAGTGTGTACAGTGGCTGTACACGCTCCAGATATTTTTCCTGAATTCTGTAATCACGTGACACGAAGGTTGCCAGATCACTAATTTCTAAAAAAACTTTGCCAGATATTTTTTCTGAATTTTGTAATCAACATAGTGTTCGGATACTTTTTTGAGCGACTGTATTTGGGAGTCCCTCCTTTGGTTGCCAGTTCTGCTTAAGTCTGTCCGCTGCCAGATGGGTCGAAAGATCCTCAGATTATTCTATAAAGAGTGCTTTCTTTTGAGAAAGAATATTACAGGTTCAAGATGACTATCTAAGTAAATCATTGCTTGAACTAAGAATTCTCTCTTCCCAAGCTAATGGGTTGGTTGGGTTGTTTTACCTCTGCACTTTTTTGCACACTATGGGCTAAATGGCCAGGTCACAATGGACCCAGAAGGCTCAGAGAAGGTTGGGAGAGGGGACCCACTGGAACAGCTGTTGGCAGACAGATGGTAGCCTACCGTCAAGGCCATCCAGCGTGTTCTTTAACGTGCACAGGGTATGGCTCTCCCGCACACGGGGCCACGGCTTAACGTCCCATCCGACGGACGGCGGCCTTTCCAAGCCCATCGGTGTCCCCTACTGACCGTGGGCAAGGCGGGGAATTTTGCGGAGATAAATCTCAACGCTGACCCAGCTGGGACTCGAACCTGGGAACTACAGATTACGAGCCTGGCGCGCTACCGACTGAGCCACCCCCGCCCCTCCCAAGCTAATGACTATTATTTTCTCTTAATATATCGTTATTTTATCAATTTACATTAACAGAAACTTTTAAAAATCCAGATTTTTCCCTCATTTAATCCTAACTCTGCAACTGTGTTATAGCGAATATGTTTACCATTTTTCCGTCTCCATTTTAGGTATTATAATTATATTCAGGCATAATTTACAGTTTCCAGGTTCGAGTCTCACCTGTGCCATCGTCGACCATTCTATCCGCTAACTACCTCGGTGAGAGAGGAGATACACCGATGACTTGGAAAGGTCATCGTCCGTCGGATGGGACGTTAAACCGTGGTGCCGTGTACAGTTGAGCCAGGGACGGTGGTGGCTCAGTCGGTAGCACGCCAGACTCGTAAACTGTAGTTCCCATGTTCGAGTCCCAGCTGGGTTAACGTTGAGATTTATGTCCGCAAAATTCCCCGCCCTGCCCACGGTCAGTAGGGGACACCGATGGGCTTGGTAAGGCCACCATCCGTCGGATGGGACGTTAAGCCGTGGCCCCGTGTGCGGGAGAGCCATACCCTGTGCACGTTAAAGAACACGCTGGATGGCCTTGACTGGAGGCTACCATCTGTCTCCCAACAGCTGTTCCAGTGGGTCCCTTCCCCCAACCTTCTCTGAGCCTTCGGGTCCATGTGACCTGGCCATTTAGCCCATGGTGTGCAAAAAAGTGCCGCTCAGAGGTAAAGCAACCCAACGTTAAAGAACACGCTGGATGACCTTGACGGGAGGCTACCATCTGTCTCCCAACAGCTGTTCCAGTGGGTCCCTTCCCCCAACCTTCTCTGAGCCTTCGGGGTCCATGTGACCTGGCCATTTAGCCCATGGTGTGCAAAAAAGTGCCGCTCAGAGGTAAAACAACCCAACGTTAAAGAACACGCTGGATGGCCTTGACGGGACTACCATCTGTCTCCCAACAGCTGTTCCAGCGGGATCCCTCCCCCAACTTTCTCTGAGCCTACGGGGTCAATGTGACCTGGCCATTTAGCCCAATGTGTGCAAAAAAGTGCCGCTCAGAGGTAAAACAACCCAACCCAACTAACCCTTATCCACGCTATCTAACACCTTTCCTATTTACCTTCCTTGCTAATTCTTGAAATGAACCATCATCAAACAAAACTTCTTCCTTACAACATCAGTCACCATCATTTTTCCTCCAAAAAGAAACGTCCCTTATGCAGCGTCCGTTTTGTAACCACTTAATTCCATTTCGTCTGCCCCTGCAAGGTTGCCCACTTAACACCTCAGATCCAAATGCACGCCATCCTCAAAGTAGCTGGCCACAAATCTCCATTTTCGGGTCAAACCCTGACCCAATCCAGGCAGCTAAAGCACTGATTACCATCTGTAATCCTCTCCCATTGCGTCACAATCCCCGCAACCTCCCACGCCCGTAACCAGACCCCCTGCTCACCTTTCTTGCCCTCGCCTCCACTTCTGTGGAGGGGGGGAGGAGGGGGTCGCGAGGCAGGATTCAATCCGTACAGTTGGTGGTGAAAGGACTCTACAGGGGGCGCAGGCAACCCGCCGTGTGCCGATTAACTACTCGTCAAAAGTCCTGTTCGGCAAGGAGTCCTTGCTCTGTCTGGCGAGGAGCGATTTGATGGCTGAAGTCTCAATTCTGTCGAAAGCAACAACAGCACTCGCCAGGAGGTCGAGCCACCAGGCCCTCCCTTGCCATTTAGGCCTAGCTGGCCGAGTTTCTTTCGCAAATGCACCGGTGGAGAAGAATCTCGACGGGGAAGAGCGAAGGAGAGCTCCGCGTCCATCGTCGCATTACTCCGGTTTAAGACAATTAGGCACTTGAATTTTTTTGTCACTTTGGTCTCGCGTTTCTCTCCATTCCCTTTTGAGACAGTTTTAGAGCGAAGTGAGAGAGAACAACGTTCAGGTGGGGGGAAGAAATCAATTAATTTTTTTCAGTGGCGTATTTTGAGTGCCTTTACTGTTTATTAAAAAATAAAATAATAAATACCCCCTCAAGCAGCTGCTTGCCACAGAGGTCTGACAGGAGCCTGTCAGTTTATATGCCACAGTAGGAGATCTGAGAGGATGGCAGGAAACTCAGCAGAAAAACGACACACACATCCATGCCTAATTCCGGGGCTCGAACCCAGGTCCCTTAGTTCAGTAGCCAAGCGTGCTAACCACTCGGCCACGGGACGGCCACTGTTTATTAGAATGAAATTTTCATGTACAGTCGCTCAAAAAAATATCCAAACACTATGGTTGATTACAGAATAAAAAAATTGCTGGCAACGATTTTTTTTCGAAATTAGTGATCTCGAATCTGGGAACTGTAGATTACGAGCCTGGAGTGCTACCGCCCCTAACAGTCCCAGTATATTTGGACTGTTAATCAGAAGATGGATGCCAATCCATCTTCTGATTCTGATCCTTGGATGCTAATCATGGATTGGATGCCAATCATTGGATGCCATCTTCTGATCCTTGGATGCCAATCAGAAGACCTGAGTTCGAATTCTGGAAAGGTAGAGTTTTATTGTCATTCTGCTGATATTTCACCTTTCTTAAAGACCTTTCTCTATAGCTTATTATAATGTCGGGCTTCTCTACTAAGTGGTCTGCCAGAGAATTAAGTTATTATATCTTTTCGTATTTTTTCACCTCACCCAGTTCACACCTTCCTTAATAAAGAAGGATGACTTTGGCCTAAGATTTCTCTACAAAACTAGTGACCACCATCATTCTTTCTTCAATTTCAGATTTCATTAAATTAAAATAATTCGAGACAAAAGTCCCCATTGAGAACAATATCAGCTTACCATTCCCTGAAATAAAATTCGTTCAGTCCATCAAACAACCAGAAATAACATATTCCAAAGTTTCCACTACATATTTGGGGCGGGGGTGGCTCAGTCGGTAGCGCGCCAGGCTCGTAATCTGTAGTTCCCAAGTTCGAGTCCCAGCTGGGTCAGCGTTGAGGTTTATCTCCGCAAAATTCCCCACCCTGCCCACGGTCAGTAGGGGACACCGATGGGCTTGGAAAGGCCGCCGTCCGTCGTATGGGACGTTAAGCCGTGGCCCCGTGTGCGGGAGAGCCATACCCTGTGCACGTTAAAGAACACGCTAGATGGCCTTGACGGGAGGCTACCATCTATCTCCCAACAGCTGTTCCAGTGGGTCCCCTCCCCCAACCTTCTCTGAGCCTTCGGGGTCCTTGTGACCTGGCCATTTAGCCCATGGTGTGCAAAAAAGTGCCGCTCAGAGGTAAAACAACCCAAATTCCACTACATATTTGCAAAGCAACTGGTGACTTAGTTAACCCTCAACATTCCAGTAAATTTCTATAACACAACTGAAGAGACTCTTCGACAAGCATGTAATTATAGTTAAATGTGTTTAACATATTAATTGGCTTTATTGGCAGATTGAAAATTGATAGACCTACACCATTACACCAAAAGTAACACAATTTCGCATGGGTTGTTTTACCTCTGAGCGGCACTTTTTTTTGTACACCATGGACCATGGCCAGGTCACAAGGACGCCGAAGGCTCAGAGAAGGTTGGGGGAGGGAACCCACTGGAACATCTGTTGGGAGACAGATGGTAACCTCCCGTCAAGGCCATCCAGCGTGTTCTTTAACGTGCACAGGGTATGACTCTCCCGCACATGGAACCACGGCTTAACGTCCCATCCGACGGACGGCGGGCTTTCCAAGCCCATCGGCATCCTCTACTGACCGTGGGCAGGGCGGATATGAATATGGTAATTGATTACAAGTTTACTGCAATCGATTACAAGCTTATTGCATGTTATGGCAATTGGTTCAAAACCAAGATCACAGATTATTGTTGAGTAAATAGAGACGGAGCTTGCTGGCGCATCATCAGGATGTCACGTGTTGGACTACGAAGAAGTCTAGAGGATTTTTTCTCACTTGTGTAATGTCTGACTGAGCATCAGTTTCCCCTTCAGACATTTACCTATCGAGCGAGTGATTAAATCAATTTATATTTTTCTCAAGTTAAAAATTATGTGCTAACAAGGGAAACTCGGATGTGTTGGTCCTACTTACCTAAAAAGAAAATACCCCCTCAAGCAGCTGCTTGCTACAGAGGTCTGACAGGAGCCTATCCGTTTATATGCCATAGTAGAAGGTCTGTGAGGATGGCAGGACCTCAGCAGAAAAACAACACGACATCCATTGCCTTACCCGGGGTTCGAACCTAGATCCCTTAGATCAGTAGCCAAGTATGCTAACCACTTGGCCATGGGACGGCTATGAATATATGATGCAATGAATATGGAGCGTGTGCAGTTACCGTTCACAGCAAACTGGAGCGGTTTCGGTTAATGTTCACAGCACATTGGATCGTGTGAGCTCACAAAGACTAGATCGTGTGGGCTCACTCACGGAAATATTGAGCGTGTGCAGTTACCGTTCACAGCAAACTGGAGCGTGTGCAGTAACTGCACACGCTCCAGTTTGCTGTGAACGGTAACTGGAGCGTGTACAGTTGCTGTACACGCTCCAGATATTTTTCCTGAATTCTGTAATCACGTGACACGAAGGTTGCCATACCCCCTCAAGGAACTGCTTGCCACAGAGGTTTGACAGGAGCCTGTCAGTTTATATGCCATAGTAGAACATCTAAGACGATGGCAGGACCCCAGCAGATAAACAACACAAACGTCTATGAAGAGTCACGTAACATTAAATCCGGAGCTCGAACCCAGGTCCCTTAGATCAGTAGCCAAGCGCGGTAACCACTCTGCCACGGGACTTAGCCTAGATAAAAATAATTGCCATGATTTCCGTGTTGTATCAGTGGAAAGCAAATTTCACGCTTCAAACTTTTCCAATGAGTTTTTCACTGGTTGGGTTGTTTTACCTCTGAGCGGCACTTTTTTGCACACCATGGGCTAAATGGCCAGGTCACAGGGACCCCGAAGGCTCAGAGAAGGTTGGGGGAGGGGACCCACTGGAACAGCTGTTGGGAGACAGATGGTAGCCTCCCGTCAAGGCCATCCAGCGTGTTCTTTAACGTGCACAGGGTATGGCTCTCCCGCACACGGGGCCACGGCTTAACGTCCCATCCGACGGACGGCGGCCTTTCCAAGCCCATACGGTGTCCCCTACTGACCGTGGGCAGGGCGGGGAATTTTGCGGACATAAATCTCAACGCTGACCCAGCTGGGACTCGAACCTGGGAACTGCAGATTACGAGCCTGGCGCGCTACCGACTGAGCCACCCCCGGCCCCGCTTTTCACGGTAAAGTGCCACTAAAGATCAAGATCTCAATGAAATCTCTCTAAATCTCGATTTTCAGTAATATTCGTCAGATTTTTGAAGTGTCACGTAACATTAAATATTTAACAACAGCAATCCCAGTTATAAGAATTTACTCCAGAAGTTAAATAAAACATTTGTGAAACTGTGTTACTTAAACCGTGGCCTCGTGTTCGGGAGAGCCATACCCTGTGCACATTGAAGAACACTCTGATTGGCTTTGACGAGTGGCTACCATCTGTCTCTCAACAGCTGTTCCAGTGAGTTCACTCCCCCAAACTTCTCTGGGACTTCGGGGTCCTTGTGACCTGGCCATTTAGCCCATAGTGTGCAAAAGAGTGCCACACTCTGTGCACGTTGATTGGCTTTGACGGGTGGCTACCATCTGTCTCTCAACAGCTGTTCCAGTGGGTTTCCTCCCCCAACCTCCTCTGGGCCTTCGGGGTCCTTGTGACCTGGCCATTTAGCCCATAGTGTGCAAAAGAGTGCCATACTCTGTGCACGTTGAGGAACGCGCTATTGGCTTTGACGGGTGGATACCATCTGTCTCTCAACAGCTGTTCCAGTGGGTTTCCTCCCCCAACCTCCTCTGGGCCTTCGGGGTCCTTGTGACCTGGCCATTTAGTCCATAGTGTGCAAAAGAGTGCCATACTCTGTGCACGTTGAGGAATACGCTATTGGCTTTGACGGGTGGATACCATCTGTCTCTCAACAGCTGTTCCAGTGGGTTTCCTCCCCCAACCTCCTCTGGGCCTTCGGGGTCCTTGTGACCTGGCCATTTAGCCCATAGTGTGCAAAAGAGTGCCATACTCTGAGCACGTTGAGGAACACGCTATTGGCTTTGACGGGTGGATACCATCTGTCTCTCAACAGCTGTTTCAGTGGGTTTCCTCCCGCAACCTCCTCTGGGCCTTCGGGTCCTTGTGACCTGGCCATTTAGCCCATAGTGTGCAAAAGAGTGCCATACTCTGTGCACGTTGAGGAACACGCTGAATGGCTCTGACGAGTGGCTACCATATGTCTCTCAACAGCTGTTCCAGTGGGTCCCCTCCCTCAACCTTCTCTGAGCCTTCGGGATCCTTGTGACCTGGCCATTTAGCCCATGGTGTGCAAAAAAGTGCCGCTCAGAGGTAAAACAACCCAAACCAAGTGGAAACCTGGAGTCTATGATGAGAGTTCGGAAACCCCCTCAATTTCTCTTTCCCAGCAAAACAATCCGTCGTCTGGATTCGCATTGGATTCATTCCTGAGAAGAACTAAAGATGGCGACACAGACACGACCTGGCGATCTTCATCTTCGCCAACGCATTTGCAGAAAAAGTTCTTCTGCCCGCACGAGCGCACACTTACTTGAAGGTGCTGACAGCAGAACAAACGTTCCAATGGCAGCGTTGATGGGCGTCCAGCGCCCCCTTCTCGCCACGGGCTTTGTGCCCAGATTCCGGGTAGTTTTAAAGAGGTGTTGTACCCTCGTGGCATCTGTTTACTCAAGGTGGCGGTTGAGGAGGAAATTGCCCAGAGAGGGGCGGGACGCTGTCAAAACATGCCCTCCTGGCAGAGACGTCTTCTGAGACAGCTTTAGCGAAGTGTTCTTTGGGGGTGTATGAGGGAACCGCGGGGAGGGAGACTTCCTCAGTCTTTGGCATCAATCTACTTCGAGATCTTCTGGCTGAGGATGGGTAATGTGAAATGGTTACATTCAGGATCTTTCAAATCGAATAGTCAGGAGGACCATTTGGCCTGGGACTCAAGCTCGAAGAGGAACCGAATTTTACACACATCTTAATTTTTTGACAATGTAACAGCAAAAGGGGCGATTTAGTATAAGATATAATGGCTGCTTGAGGATGATGATGATGATAATTTCTAACTGGCGAGCTTTGGAGCCTTTTTTTTGTGTTATCCTTCTCCTGAAGTCAACACGAAAAGGGTTGGGTTGTTTTACCTCTGAGCGGCACTTCTTTGCACACACATGGGCTAAATGGCCAGGTCACATGGACCCCGAAGGCTCAGAGAAGGTTGGGGGAGGGGACCCACTGGAACAGCTGTTGGGAGACAGATGGTAGCCTCCCGTCAAGGCCATCCAGCGTGTTCTTTAACGTTGGGTTCTTTTACCTCTGAGCTGCACTTTTTTGCACACCATGGGCTAAATGGCCAGGTCACATGGACCCCGAAGGCTCAGAGAAGGTTGGGGGAGGGGACCCACTGGAACAGCTGTTGGGAGACAGATGGTAGCCCCCCGTCAAGGCCATACAGCGTGTTCTTTAACGTTGGGTTGTTTTACCTCTGAGCGGCACTTTTTTGCACACCATGGGCTAAATGGCCAGGTCACATGGACCCCGAAGGCTCAGAGAAGGTTGGGGGAGGGGACCCACTGGAACAGCTGTTGGGAGACAGATGGTAGCCCCCCCGTCAAGGCCATATAGCGTGTTCTTTAACGTTGGGTTGTTTTACCTCTGAGCGGCACTTTTTTTGCACACCATGGGCTAAATGGCCAGGTCACATGGACCCCGAAGGCTCAGAGAAGGTTTGGGGAGGGGACCCACTGGAACAGCTGTTGGGAGACAGATGGTAGCCCCCGTCAAGGCCATACAGCGTGTTCTTTAACGTTGGGTTGTTTTACCTCTGAGCGGCACTTTTTTTGCACACCATGGGCTAAATGGCCAGGTCACATGGACCCCGAAGGCTCAGAGAAGGTTGGGGGAGGGGACCCACTGGAAGAGCTGTTGGGAGACAGATGGTAGCCCCCGTCAAGGCCATACAGCGTGTTCTTTAACGTTGGGTTGTTTTACCTCTGAGCGGCACTTTTTTTGCACACCATGGGCTAAATGGCCAGGTCACATGGACCCCGAAGGCTCAGAGAAGGTTGGGGGAGGGGACCCACTGGAACAGCTGTTGGGAGACAGATGGTAGCCCCCGTCAAGGCCATACAGCGTGTTCTTTAACGTTGGGTTGTTTTACCTCTGAGCGGCACTTTTTTGCACACCATGGGCTAAATGGCCAGGTCACATGGACCCCGAACCTCAGAGAAGGTTGGGGGAGGGGACCCACTGGAACAGCTGTTGGGAGACAGATGGTAGCCTCCCGTCAAGGCCATCCAGCGTGTTCTTTAACGTGCACAGGGTATGGCTCTCCCGCACACGGAACCACGGCTTAACGTCCCATCCGACGGACGGCGGCCTTTCCAAGCCATCGGTGTCCCCTTCTGACCGTGGGCAGGGCGGCAGCAAGAAGGAAAATCATAAAACGTAACACTTTTCATCTCAATAGGATTCCTAGATGGTAAAAAAAATAATTTTAGATTAAATTAAGTTGATTTTTGCTTATTTGCTATTGTATTAAATATAATTATATTAATTTATCAGCAGTGGCAGTAAATAAAAAATTACACCAACATATCACAAACAGATATAAACTACATAAATTTAACAATCTGAAGCAATCGATTATGCTCCAGTATTCAAGGGGTAAGATTATGAAACTATTTCACCAAAAGTGTTTAGCTGAATTTAACTATATTTGAGATTCTTGAATTTGGTTGTAACAGTAACTAGATTTTTACGCCATCTAGTGTCAGTTACAGACAGTACTATTATTTCACTACGGAGAATTGGGAAAGTAGAACAGTGGTAGGGTTGGGTTGTTTTACCTCTGAGCGGCACTTTTTTGTACACCATGGGCTAAATGGCCAGGTCACATGGACCCCGAAGGCTCAGAGAAGGTTGGGGGAGGGGACCCACTGGAACAGCTGTTGGGAGACAGATGGTAGCCTTCCGTCAAGGCCATCCAACGTGTCCTTTAACGTTGGGTTGTTTTACCTCTGAGCGCCACTTTTTTGTACACCATGGGCTAAATGGCCAGGTCACATGGGTTGGGTTGTTTTACCTCTGAGCGGCACTTTTTTGCACACCATGGGCTAAATGGCCAGGTCACATGGACCCCGAAGGCTCAGAGAAGGTTGGAGGAGGGGACCCACTGGAACAGCTGTTGGGAGACAGATGGTAGCCTCCCGTCAAGGCCATCCAGCGTGTCCTTTAACGTTGGGTTGTTTTACCTCTGAGCGGCACTTTTTTGCACACCATGGGCTAAATGGCCAGGTCACATGGACCCTGAAGTCTCAGAGAAGGTTGGGGGAGGGGACCCACTGGAACAGCTGTTGGGAGACAGATGGTAGCCTTCCGTCAAGGCCATCCAACGTGTCCTTTAACGTTGGGTTGTTTTACCTCTGAGCGGCACTTTTTTGTACACCATGGGCTAAATGGCCAGGTCACATGGACCCCGAAGGCTCAGAGAAGGTTGGGGGAGGGGACCCACTGGAACAGCTGTTGGGAGACAGATGGTAGCCTCCCGTCAAGGCTTTCAGTGTGTTCTTTAACGTGGACATGACTCCGTGTGCCGTGAACGTGCCGTGACTCCGTGTGCGGGATATCCCGCACACGGAGTCACGGCTTAACGTCCCAACCGACGGACGGCGTCTTTTCCAAGCCCATTGGTGGCAGCGGCTGACCGTAGGCAGGGAGAGGAGTTTTTGCGGAGGTAAGTCTCAGCGGAACCACCAGCTGGGACTCGAACCTGGGAACTGCAGATTACGAGCCTGACGCGCTACCGCTGATCCTCTCCCCCCCCCCCCCCCCGTTAATAGAGGCAAAATATCATTAAACTTATTTATATTTCATCCGATTTTCAAGAAATTTTTTAAAGACTAATAATTGGAATTCTGTCGATCCGAGAACCCGTTTGGTGCAAAGTGTACGACATCCCACCCAACCTACCCTTGTCTATATGTATTTGTGTGCCGAGTGGTTAGCGCGCTTGGCTACTGATCTACGGGACCTGGGTTCGAGCCCTGGGTAAGGCATGGATGTGTGTGTCGTTTTTCTGCTGAGGTCCTGCCATCCTCTCAGAACTTCTACTATGGCATATAAACTGGCAGGCTTCTGTCAGACCTCTGTGGCAAGCAGCTGCTTGAGGGGGGTATTTATTTTATTTTATTATGTCCGCAAGTAGATATGAGAATTCAAAAGCAGCACGCCGCATTTTCTGGAGGTGGGGGGGGATAGAATTAACTGTAATTGTTGAAACAATATACAGGGTGAATCTGAAAAAGTGGGCAAAACTTTACGGGGTGGTAGAACGCAGCTATACGAGCAATATTCGTCATAGAATGTATGGTCGGAACGCAAGTGGTGAGAAGTTAAAAGGTAGTTTTCCACTGTCACATTTAAAGAATGAACACAAGAAGGAGAGGAGATACTTCAGAAAACATTTTATTAACAGGAATGTAATTGAGGTACATGCTCAAAGAAATTGCTCAAAAGCGCTGCCGCCAGCTGTAATGCAGGCTTCACACCTGCGTATTGGATTGGATTGTTTTACCTCTGAGCGGCACTTTTTTGCACACCATGGGCTAAATGGCCAGGTCACATGGACCCCGAAGGCTCAGAGAAGGTTGGGGGAGGGGACCCACTGGAACAGCTGTTGGGAGACAGATGGTAGCCTCCCGTCAAGGCCATCCAGCGTGTTCTTTAACGTGCACAGGGTATGGCTCTCCCACACGGGGCCACGGCTTAACGTCCCATCCGACGGACGACGGCCTTTCCAAGCCCATCGGTGTCCCCTACTGACCGTGGGCAGGGCGGGGAATTTTGCGGAGATAAATCTCAACGCTGACCCAGCTGGGACTCGAACCTGGGAACTACAGATTACGAACCTGGCGCGCTACCGACTGAGCCACCCCCGCCCCTTCACACCTGCGCGATAGGGACCGACGCACATTTGCGAAGACACCAGGCACCTTTTATACCATTTCCAACGCCACCTAACGGCTCGCCGTTTGCGTTCCGACCATACATTCTATGACGAATATTGCTCGCATAGCTGCGTTCTACCACCCCGTAAAGTTTTGCCCACTTTTTCAGATTCACCCTGTATATATATATACCCCCTCAAGCAGCTGCTTGCCACAGAGGTCTGACAGGAACAACATATTAATTATAAGTAGGCAAAACGTATTAATGAATATAACATAAAAATTAACATACTTGTATACTTGGCCTGGTTCCTTGAAGAATTGCGCCCCCCCCCGATATTGTAGGTACTCCACCCCCTCCCCCACCCCCCGCTTCAGTTATTCGAGACTGGCTGGAAGACAGAATACATACAGGTACTGGACAGAAAAATGGAAACAGTTCCGTGTCATCTGAATAGAAAATCCCTTTCAGAGCTCAATGACTTCTTCAATGTGATTTTTAATTAAAAACATGTCTAAAGGTAAATTAAAGATCGGAATGAAATCTATCTAAATCTCAGTTTTAAACAATATTCGCTCAGTTTTCAAAGAGTTACAAACGTTGGAATATTTAACAGGTTACAAAAAATTGATCCGGCCAAAAACATTAGAACAAGTTAAAAAGATTAGAGATCATAGTTCACTCTAATAGAGTACTGGATCCATTATTGATCTCTTAACCAGCGCTAGAAATGGAAATTTTGAACTAGGGGTACGGCAAAATACATCAATTCTATGACCCCCTCCCCCCAACACACACACACACACACATACTCCTTTCCAATCGGGGCGGGGGTGGCTTAGTCAGTAGCGCGCCAGGCTCCTAATTCTGCAGTTCCCAGGTTCGAGTCCCAGTTAAGAAATTCCCCGCCCTGCCCACGGTCAGTAGGGGACACCGATGAGCTTACCCCCCCCCCCCCCCCCAACACACACACACACACAAACACACACATACTCCTTTCCAATCGGGGCGGGAGTGGCTTAGTCAGTAGCGCGCCAGGCTCCTAATTCTGAAGTTCCCAGGTTCGAGTCCCAGTTAAGAAACTCCCCGCCCTGCCCACGGTCAGTAGGGGACACCGATGAGCTTGATAAAGGCCGCCGTCCATCGGCATGGGACGTTAAGCCCTGGCCCCATGCGCGGGAGAGCCATACCCTGTGCACGTTAAAGAACATGCTGGATGGCCTTGACGGGAGGCTACCATCTGTCTCCCAAAAGTTGTTTCAGTGGGTCCCCTCCTCCAACCTTCTCTGAGCCTTCGGGGTCCTTGTGGCCTGGCCATTTAGCCCATGGTGTGCAAAAAAGTGCCGCTCAGAGGTAAAATAACCCAACCCAACCCTTTCCATAATGGAGGATTAGGAGTCTACGTTTTTTTTAAATCATTTTTAGTCTTTCAACAGCTAATGTTTTTTTCATCTTCGGAACTAGTGGACGCCATCGTATTGCGTCCTACCCCATTTCCATCACTGATCTTAACCTATTTTAATGTTTTAATTAAATTTTAGGGTCAGTTTTTTGTACCCTACTAAATATACTAGCGTTCATAACTCTTTTAAAAAATAAAAGAAAACTCAAACAACTGCTTGCCAGAGAGGTTTGACAGGAGTATGTCAGTTTATACGCCATAGAGAAGGTTGTTTGGGTTGGGTTGTTTTACCTCTGAGCGGCACTTTTTTGCACACCATGGGCTAAATGACCAGGTCACATGCACCCCGAAGGCTCAGAGAAGGTTGGGGGAGGGGATCCACTGGAACAGCTGTTGGGAGACAGATGGTAGCCTCCCGTCAAGGCCATCCAGCGTGTTCTTTAACGTGCACAGGGTATGGCTCTCCCGCACACGGGGCCACGGCTTAATGTCCCATCCGACGGACGGCGGCCTTTCCAAGCCCATCGGTGTCCCCTACTGACCGTGGGCAGGGCGGGGAATTTTTCGGAGATAAATCTCAACACTGACCCAGCTGGGACTCGAACCTGGGAACTACAGATTACGAGCCTGGCGCGCTACCGACTGAGCCACCCCCGCCCCATAGAGAAGGTCTGTGAGGATCGCGGGGCCTCAGCAGAAAGATAACATAATCCTTCATTCTCTATATACGATTTAAAATCGAGATTTAGATAGATTTGATTGAGATCTTATATTTATCTTTAGATATATTTTTCATCAAAAACTATATTGAAGAAATCATTGTGCTCTGAATGCGATTTTATATTGAGATAAAGTGAAAGTGTTTCCATTTTTCTCTCCATGACCTGCATATTAATTTCACGTTAGCAGTTCCATAAGCATATAATCGCAGAGCACTTTAACACTTCCAACTGTGTAGTGGCGCCATCTATCATCCTCTTTAGCAACTCTGCTATGGCGTGTAAATTGATTAAATTTTTTGAAAAGTGTTACGAAAGGACGTCACATGCAAAGTTGGAACTACGTATTCTCGCCCCTCGTGAGGTCTCGTGAGGGGGGGGGGGTAACCCCCCACGATCAATCACTGTGGTTGACTGACTAATTAAATTGCATAATATAAGGTATATTTATCTCATAGATAACATAACCGCGAGGAACAGAATACGCAAGAAAAAATAATTGCCGACATAAGAAATAAAAAAAATATGATAGATAGATAGAAATTTGCAAACAAAAAGAATGAAAATATGCATTTTCAAACGTAATGAAAAGAACATATATCTCCATGGATTAACGCAGAACCTAGGTAATTTATGATGCAAACTGTAATAAAAAAAGAACTTCCAATAATTTCATAATTTAAAAAAAATACTGATTCTGAAACACTTCGATGTACTCCTGGGAAATCTGAGCGAGTGCATGCTCATAAGTATAAAATGCATGAGTATAAAGTGCATCATTGAGCTGATCATAAGTATGAAATTCCATCGTATTTCTCTTCGGTCAAGGCAATGGTCTATTGATATATGGAGTAGCTTACGGATACTTAAGGAAAGAGGATTTGTTTTTCCAACTGCCACTAGCAACGTTCCTTCTAATTTTTACAGAGTTTAAGAGGGAAAAAGATATCTCGAGAGAAGAAATATTGTTTTCAAAATGGTGAAAGGAACTTTCGTGCTTAGAGAATGAAGAACATGTGCGGTAAAAGGAACTTTCCTACATAGAGAATGAAGGACGTGTGCTGGAAAAGGAAATTTCCTACATAGAGAATGAAGAACATGTGTGGTAAAAGGAACTTTCCTACATAGAGAATGAAGGACGTGTGCTGGAAAAGGAACTTTCATGCTTAGAGAATTGAGGACATGTGTTGGAAAAGGAACTTTCCTACATAGAGAATGAAGGACGTGTACTGGAAAAGGAAATTTCCTACATAGAGAATGAAGAACATGTGTGGTAAAAGGAACTTTCTTACATAGAGAATGAAGAACATGTGCGGTAAAGGGAACTTTCCTACATAGAGAATGAAGGACGTGTGCTGGAAAAGGAACTTTCATGCTTAGAGAATTAAGGACATGTGTTGGAAAAGGAACTTTCCTACATAGAGAATGAAGGACGTGTACTGGAAAAGGAAATTTCCTACATAGAGAATGAAGAACATGTGTGGTAAAAGGAACTTTCTTACATAGAGAATGAAGAACATGTGCGGTAAAGGGAACTTTCCTACATAGAGAATGAAGGACGTGTGCTGGAAAAGGAACTTTCATGCTTAGAGAATTGAGGACATGTGTTGGAAAAGGAACTTTCCTACATAGAGAATGAAGAACATGTGCGGTAAAGGGAACTTTCCTACATAGAGAATGAAGGACGTGTGCTGGAAAAGGAAATTTCCTACATAGAGAATGAAGAACATGTGTGGTAAAAGGAACTTTCCTACATAGAGAATGAAGGACGTGTGCTGGAAAAGGAACTTTCATGCTTAGAGAATTGAGGACATGTGTTGGAAAAGGAACTTTCCTACATAGAGAATGAAGGACGTGTGCTGGAAAAGGAAATTTCCTACATAGAGAATGAAGAACATGTGTGGTAAAAGGAACTTTCCTACATAGAGAATGAAGGACGTGTGCTGGAAAAGAACTTTCATGCTTAGAGAATTGAGGACATGTGTTGGAAAAGGAACTTTCCTACATAGAGAATGAAGGACGTGTACTGGAAAAGGAAATTTCCTACATAGAGAATGAAGAACATGTGTGGTAAAAGGAACTTTCTTACATAGAGAATGAAGAACATGTGCGGTAAAGGGAACTTTCCTACATAGAGAATGAAGGACGTGTGCTGGAAAAGGAACTTTCATGCTTAGAGAATTAAGGACATGTGTTGGAAAAGGAACTTTCCTACATAGAGAATGAAGAACATGTGTGGTAAAAGGAACTTTCCTATATAGAGAATGAAGGACGTGTGCTGGAAAAGGAACTTTCATGCTTAGAGAATTAAGGACATGTGTTGGAAAAGGAACTTTCCTACATAGAGAATGAAGGACGTGTGCTGGAAAAGGAACTTTCATGCTTAGAGAATTAAGGACATGTGTTGGAAAAGGAACTTTCCTACATAGAGAATGAAGGACGTGTGCTGGAAAAGGAACTTTCATGCTTAGAGAATTAAGGACATGTGTTGGAAAAGGAACTTTCCTACATAGAGAATGAAGAACATGTGTGGTAAAAGGAACTTTCCTACATAGAGAATGAAGGACGTGTGCTGGAAAAGGAACTTTCATGCTTAGAGAATTAAGGACATGTGTTGGAAAAGGAACTTTCCTACATAGAGAATGAAGAACATGTGCGATAAAAGGAACTTTCCTACATAGAGAATGAAGGACGTGTGCTGGAAAAGGAACTTTCATGCTTAGAGAATTAAGGACATGTGTTGGAAAAGGAACTTTCCTACATAGAGAATGAAGAACATGTGTGGTAAAAGGAACTTTCCTACATAGAGAATGAAGGACGTGTGCTGGAAAAGGAACTTTCATGCTTAGAGAATTAAGGACATGTGTTGGAAAAGGAACTTTCCTACATAGAGAATGAAGGACGTGTGCTGGAAAAGGAACTTTCATGCTTAGAGAATTAAGGACATGTGTTGGAAAAGGAACTTTCCTACATAGAGAATGAAGAACATGTGTGGTAAAAGGAACTTTCCTACATAGAGAATGAAGGACGTGTGCTGGAAAAGGAACTTTCATGCTTAGAGAATTAAGGACATGTGTTGGAAAAGGAACTTTCCTACATAGAGAATGAAGAACATGTGCGATAAAAGGAACTTTCCTACATAGAGAATGAAGAACATGTGCGGTAAAGGGAACTTTCCTACATAGAGAATGAAGAACATGTGCGGTAAAAGGAACTTTCCTACATAGAGAATGAAGAACATGTGCGGTAAAGGGAACTTTCCTACATAGAGAATGAAGAACATGTGTGGTAAAAGAAACTTTCCTACATAGAGAATGAAGGACGTGTGCTGGAAAAGGAACTTTCATGCTTAGAGAATTAAGGACATGTGTTGGAAAAGGAACTTTCCTACATAGAGAATGAAGGACGTGTGCTGGAAAAGGAACTTTCATGCTTAGAGAATTAAGGACATGTGTTAGAAAAGGAACCTTCCTACATAGAGAATGAAGAGCATGTGCGGTAAAGGTAAGTTTCGTACATAGAGAATGAAGGGCGTGTGCTGGAAAAGGAACTTTTGTGCTTAGAGAATAAAGGATATGTGCGGAAAAGGGAACTTTCGTACGTCGCTAATGCAGAATATGTGCGGTAAAGGAACTTTTGCGCATAGCGAATGAAGGACGTGTGCGGAAAACGGAACTCTCGTACAGAAAGAATGAAGGTCGTGTTTGGAAAAGGAACTTTCGTGCTTAGGGGAGGACGTGTGTTGGAAATGTAACTTTAATGCATAGAGACTGAAGGATATGTGCGGTAAAAGGAACTTTTGTGCCTAGAGAATGAAGGGTGTGTGCAATATAAAAGAACTTTCCTGCAAAGAGAATGCAGGACGTGTGCTGTAAAAAGAATTTCCGTACGCAGAGAGTGCAGGACGCATGTGAGCATCTTAACAGCTTAGAGGGAACATTAGCCAAAAATATTTCCTTTCAGTTCTACTTTACTTAAATTCCATGAAATTTTTTAAATTCTATATCATATGAATTAAGAAAAGAAAAACATGCAAAAATCTTGCTTTTATATATTTTTAAAATTTATGAGCATAGAAATATTAAGTTCAGAACTATTAACATACTGTAATAATTTTAAAATATTTCACCTTTATATAAATCATTAATGTTTTTCAACCTTATTTTATTATTCAGTAAAATAGTCCATCAGTTGCCATAACTTAATTTCAGATATTTAAAGTGGGAACTTGACAGGGAGATTTTTCACAGGATTTCGAACTGGAAACGTCTTAAACGTTACACTTATTGTCCTAAGTTAGTATTAATATCCAAACCTATCGGTTTCTTCTACTGGCAGGCCTAGCGGAGATAAATCTCAACCCCCTCCCACGAACCTGGGAACTACAGATTACGAGCCTGATGCGCTACCGACTGAGCCAATTACTCCGCAAATTTTGATAGGATCTTGTACAATAATCACAGATCAACATGACCTTTGAAATAATATTAGTTTTCAGGCCACTTAAATCACTGTGATTAATCAATATTCTAGTCATGAGTTGCCTCAATTTTTGAAAAATAATCGGTCTATTGCTTTCACTGTTAAAAAATGTTTGAAAATGTTTGAAAAAGGTGCTGCTGATGTCAGTTAATTAGCACTGAAACTGACTGTAGTTTATTCATTCCTATGCAAACGACACAGTTTGATACACACCTTAGATAGTTAGCGCGCTTGGCTACTGATCTAAGGGACCTGGGTTCGAGTCCCGGATAAGGCATGGATGTTTGTTTCGTTTTTCTGCTGAGGTCCTGCCATCCTCTCAGACCTTCTACTATGGCATATAAACTGACAGGCTCCTGTCAGACCTCTGTGGCAAGCAGCTGCTTGAGGAGGTATGGCAACCTTCGTGTCACGTTATTACAGAATTCAGGAAAAATATCTGGAGCGTGTACAGCAACTGTACACGCTTCAGTTACCGTTCACAGCAAACTGGAGCGTGTGCAGTAACTGCACACGCTCCAGTTTGCTGTGAACGGTAACTGCACACGCTCATTATTTCCGTGAGTGAGCCCACACGATCCAGGTTTTTGTGAGCTCACACGATCCAATGTGCTGTGAACATTAACCGCAACCGTTCCAGTTTGCTGTGAACGGTAACTGCACACGCTCCATATTCATTGCATTATATATTTATAGCCGTCCCATGGCCGAGTGGTTAGCGCGCTTAGCTACTGATCTAAGGGACCTGGGTTCGAGTCCCGGATAAGGCATGGATATTTGTGTCCTTTTTTCTGCTAAGGTCCTGCCATCCTCTCAGACCTTCTACTCTGGCATATAAACTGACAGGCTCCTGTCAGACCTCTGTGGCAAGCAGCTGCTTGAGGGGGTATTTTATTTTTTTTATGCATTGGAATACTTCGGGCAAAAATGCAATCATCATTAAACCTTTCTCGTCCTTCCTTACTTTTCTTACTGAAAATTCCACGGCTACAGTCCGTTTCGTGACCAATTCCATTAACTTGAATTATTTATCAGCGTTGCCTCTTGAAAGCACTCTCTTGTTACGAAAACTTTCCATCATTTTCTTCGTCCTTCGGTACAATAAGAAAAGTAACTATTGTGGTGCATACGAACGCTTTTGTTATAGAGCGGCTGTAAAAGAATTCTTATTAGATTCTGAAGTACAGTCGCTCAAAAAAATATCCCGAACACTATGGTTGATTACAGAATTCAGAAAAAATATCTGGCAACGATTTTTTTTTTTTAGAAATTAATAATCTGGCAACTTTCGTGTCACGTGACACGAAGGTTGCCAGATCGTTGATTTCTAAAAAAAAATCGTTGTCAGATATTTTTTCCTGAATTCTGTAATCAACCATGGTGTTCGGATACTTTTTTGAGCGACTGTAGGTGGTCATATTATTTTGATACTAGATCGTGTGCTGGAGCGTGTGCAGTAACTGCACACGCTCCAGTTTGCTGTGAACGGTAACTGGAGCGTGTGCAGTTGCTGTACACGCTCCAGATATTTTTGCTGAATTCTGTAATCACGTGACACGAAGGTTGCCAGATCACTAATTTCTAAAAAAAAAATCGTTGTCAGATACTTTTTCTGAATTCTGTAATCAACCATGGTATTCGGATACTTTTTTGAGCGACGGTACGGTTTTATCTGGGAGGCGATAAGTTTTTCCACGGCGTGTAATATAAACTTTTCGACGTTTGTTGAAGAGAAATTCATAATGAAGAGTTTTTTACCTCTGAGCAACAATGTTTTGAACACATTTGTCTAAATGGCCAGGTCACAAGGACCCCGAGAAGGTTGTGGGAGGGAACACACTAGGGCAGCTATTAGGAGATAGATGGTAGCATTCCGTCAAGGTCACCCAGCCTGTTTTTTAACGTGCAGAGGGTATGGATCTCCAGAACAGAGGATGGTAGTTTAACGTCCCATTGGAGGACGGCCGTCTTTCCAAACCCACCGATGTCCCCTATTGACAGTAGGCAGGGCGGGGAGTTTTGCGGAGATAAATCTCAACGTACATACAGTCGGAACTCGAACCTGGGAACTGCAGATTACGAGCCTGGCGCGCTACCGGCTGAACGAACCACTGCTCCAATTCAAAATGAAGATTTTTTGATTCATAAAACAGACCTGAGGCGCGAACTTAAAAATAATCATTCAATTGTATAAGGGGGGAGGGGGTTGACTCAGTCTATAGTGCTAGGCTTGTAATTTGCAGTTACCATATTCGAGTCCCAAGTGTGGCTGTAGTGAGAATTTTCGTCGCTAATCCCATTTTGTCATGGGTGAGAAATTAGACAACGATGGGGTAAGAAAGGTAACCTTCCGTCGGAGGGACGTTAAACCGTGGTTCAGTTGCAGGAGAGCCATATCTTGTGCCTTGTTGTGAAGTTTCCATCGGTCTCCTGACAGCTGACCAGTGGCTCCCTTCCCGAATCTTCTCTGAGCCCTTGGGGTCTTTGTGACTAAGTCATTTAACCCATTGTATACAGAAGTTAGGGTTATTTTGGGTTATTTTACCTCTGAGCGGCACTTTTTTGCACACCATGGGCTAAATGGCCAGGTCACATGGACCCCGAAGGCTCAGAGAAGGTTAGGGGAGGGGACCCACTGGAACAGCTGGTAGTCTCCCGTGAAGGCCATCCAGCGTGTTCTTTAACGTGCACAGGGTATGTCTCTCCCGCACACGGGGCCACGGCTTAACGTCCCATCCGACGGACGGTGGCCTTTCCAAGCCAATCGGTGTCCCCTACTGACCATGGGCAGGGCGGGGAATTTTTGCGGAGATAAAGTATACAGAAGAGTGCCGCTCAAATTGTAAAAAATGGTTGCATCCGCACAAAAGACGTATTTTCTTACTATTGTACTTGTTTCAACAAAAATTGAAAAGTTTTACGCATATTTTTTTAATTCTTCAGATGCAAAATTTTAACTCTTCTGTAACAAAGATATGAAAACCATTTGGCATTTCTATAAAATAAATACCCCTTCAAGCAGCTGCTTGCCACAGAGGTCTGACAGGAGCCTGTCAGTTTAAATGCCATAGTAGAAGGTCTGTGAGGATGGCAGGACCTCAAGCAGAAAAACGACACATGCATCCATGCCTTACCCGGGGCTCGAACCCAGGTCCCTTAGATCAGTAGCCAAGCGCGCTAACCACTCGACCATAGATGAGCTATTTGTTTATTTTTTTTTTTGAGTTTTTGGACAACGGGCAAAAATTTGACTCTGACATTGAGTTAGGTAAGAATCTGGCCTGAAGTTAACTACGGTTTTGAATTTGCACCGCATCCCATGAGTTCTCTCGCATAATTTTCAGGAAGAAAAAGAGCCACGCTTGATCTGAAACTCGAACCGAACTTCTTTTATCATATTGATCTCTATGTTGCGATCTTGTGCAACCACGGCAATTCCCGGTTCCGCCTGACAGCACTACCTGGTTTAAGAAAAGCCATGACCATCTAGAGCCGGGGGCAAGGAATACGCCCTATAGGCGCACCTCAACCCCGGCTTCACATGGCAGCAGTCCTATAGAAGGAAAGCTGACCACCGGAAGAAACCTAACTTTAATCTATTCCCTGGTTTGCAAATGTGCAAGGATATAAAGATCCAAGCTCGATCGGCACCCGGGGTGGAGACTCTTAGTAAGACCCAGACTTTTTGGACAGCTCGTGCCTACTAGGCCGAGGGAAACCTTTCGGCAGAGCCGTCGAACTGACCACACAGGTCCCTGAGAGGTGAGGTCTCCGACGCCGTCACCACCCGACCGGCAATCAAGCCGGCCAGCAGCGTCTTCAACCTCGGTTGGCCTTGGCCATGTCCAACCGGCGCCCAACCCGGTCGGCACAGCCTTCAGCCGGGTTGCTGGGCCCTAGGCCCCCCCACCACGACAAGGTGGTCCCCTATCGGGGGGGTCTTTTATCATATATATGTTACCGCTAAAGTGCAGAAATCAGTTAATGTGCACATTACCTAGATAATCTGCAGATTAACTAGGGTGATCCGTTAAAGTGCGGAAAATTGTTTCGTTTCTCAAATTACCTAGGTAATCTGCAAATTACCTAGATAATCTGCACATTACCTACTAGGCACTCGTTAAAGGGAAAATAAGATCTTTGCTGGAACAACAGCAACGTTTCTGTACGCTTAAATTAACATAATGTTATTTATTTATTTTTCGATATCTAAAGAATCAAGTTTATACAATCAAACAATCAACAAATTAGTTGATATGTTACCGTTAAAGTGTATAATTCAGTTATTTCATAGAATACCTAGTTATTTCGTGAAATAACTGATCAAATCAGTTAAAGCGTGTAATAAATTAATAATTCCACACTTTAACTAGTTATTCTATGAAATAACTAATGATAGACAATTAAAGTGTAAAATAAATAATCTGACTGAATTATACAGCATACAAAATGTTATTTATATAGACACAATAAAATCATTTGTTACAACAGGGATTACTAAAATGGCATTTGGAATTGCCCTAATGTGCGAAGGCCAAGTAAGAACGAATCCGTAAAGTGGTGAATCTCTTGAATATGAATCTTCGTGTCACGTGAATAAGTCGTCCGCATTATAAAAAACGCCCCGGATGAGCGGAGGCCAAGTGAGTTGTTGTTGTTGGGTTGTTTTACCTCTGAGCGGCACTTTTTTGCACACTATGGGCTAAATGGCCAGGTCACATGGACCCCGAAGGCTCAGAGAAGGTTGGGGGAGGGGACCCACTGGAACAGCTGTTGGTAGATAGATGGTAGCCTCCCGTCAAGGCCATCCAGCGTGTTCTTTAACGTGCACAGGGTATGGCTCTCCCGCACACGGGACCACGGCTTAACGTCCCATCCGACTGACGGCGGCCTTTCCAAGCCCATCGGTGTCCCCTACTGACCGTGGGCAGGACGGGGAATTTTGCGGAGATAATCTCAACGCTGACCCAGCTGGGACTCGAACCTGGGAACTACAGATTACGAGCCGGGAGCGCTATCGACTGAGCCACCCCCGCCCCGAGGCCAAGTGAGAACGAATCAGTAAAGTGATTCATTCTTGAGAATGAATCACTCTAACATAATGTTATATAGTGAATTCATTCTTGAGAATGAATCACTAAAGTGATTCGTTTTCTCTTGGCCTGCTCATTTTGGGGGCGTTTTTTATAATTCGGACGACTGATTCATGTTGACAGAGGGATGACCTGGTTTCAACTCTACTCTCGGACACTAGAAATAGTCTTTTTTTTTACTTTTGAACTTTAACGATACTTTCTGGGAGATCCACTAGTTCAAGCCGTTAATGTGCACATTACCTAGGTAAAATGTGGAAAACTCTTGATTCCGCACTTTAACGGAGCAAATCAGTTAATCTGCAGATTAGCTAGGTAATGTGCACATTAACGGCTTTCGAGCTTTAACGGTAACATATATATTATCATCGATAACCACTCGGCCACTGAGATGGTGATTTAATATTACCGACATGGATTTCGTTTTCATTATTGTCAATAGATGGCAGCACGGTGAAATCGTGGTCCTTAATGGTGTGATTATTGAATATTTCCTTTCTAAATATAAATTCTGTTACTCATTTAGTTCTGATAATTTGGTTTGACCTAAATAGAGAAAGAAAGGATGTGTTTATTTAATGAAAATAAATAGACTGACTTTTTTACGACTATAATATAAAAAATCATTTTAAATTGAATCATTTTCCTATCATATCTGGAGATTACCTCTCCTAAGCTAAAGTAGGGGACACCTATGGGCTTGGAAAGGCCGCCATCCGTCGTATGGGACGTTAAGTCGTGGCCCCGTGTGCGGGAGAGCCATACACTGTGCACGATAAAGAACACGCTGGATGGCCAGTAACTGCACACGCTCCAGTTTGCTGTGAACGGTAACTGGAGCGTGTACAGTTGCTTTACACGCTCCAGATATTTTTCCTGAATTCTGTAATCACGTGACACGAAGGTTGCCAGATCACTAATTTCTAAAAAAATCGTTGCCAGATATTTTTTCTGACTTCTGTAATCAACCATAGTGTTCGGATACTTTTTTGAGCGACTGTACACAATCGTATGAGAATAATATGACCACCCACCAGTATATGTATCGTAGATGGTCATATTATTCTTATACGTCTGTGTATTATTTAGTAATCGAGATCATTTTTATCAGTTTTTCATTTGGTGTCTGGGTACTGAGGACCATTCTGAAATGATGACCAAACCCCGTACCTTTTATCGCTTCGGAAATCCAAAAAAATAATAATAATAATTCCTTATTTAAAAAAAAATCGCATTTCTGTTGGGGGGGGGGGGGGGGGCATGGCCTCGTGGCTCCCTCCTAATGACCGTCACTGCAATGTGATCTGACCAATTAGTTAACCCGTTATGTGTATAAAAGGACCACTCAGAGGTAAGAACAACCCAACCATCCACAGAAATAGTCCCAATTGATGAGTCCATGAAGAATTTACTCTGATGTCTTTGCTTCTTCAAGGGTGGCTCTCTGATATACGATGTGACGAAGGAGTCATCATCACCTTTCCTGGTCTTCCTCATACAAACACGTGATGATTTAAGACACAGATGGCCGACGTGTTCCAGGTGATGATGAAAAATGAGGACGAAGTTAGAAAGACACATGGCTTCAACTGCTCTTTGCTGCTGATAATGAGAAAATAATTGACGTCTGTTTATTCAACGCTTCTGGTACAACTTGGACGAAGTGGGCAGAAGGAGGCAAAAGGATACCAAGAGGTTACAGATGAGTCGTGGATTCTCGAGCCTCAAGTTGCCAGGGAAACATCTTTTGCGTTTAGTCGTGATGTTTCTGGGAGATCCACTAGTTCACAAAATGATATCATTACGTATTAGAAGTTAACTGATTACGTATTAGAAGTTAACTGAGAAGTATATGTAGTTGTGAAATTGTATTTTTGTTCCAACGCTAGTCCAAGATCAGAAAGTTCGGTTAAACATTCTAAAAGTTGAGTGAAAGAATGTTTTATGCAACGATATGTTGAAAGATGATTAATTCATCGTTGAAATGTGAAGACTAAAGTTGAAGACAACTGGAACCTGTATGTAATTAATTTTGTAAAATATCAGTAAAATATAAAAAAAAATGTGCATTAAAATCATTACAGAGTATGTGAATTGCATATTAAAGTACAAGTGCAGCAGAATTTAAAGAATTATATGGATCTGCTCCTTATGGAACCATTTAATCAAGAAAGGAACAAAGTGTTTTATTGATGATTAATGAAAGATTTAATTCAATATTTTTTCAATATTTTTGAACATTGAAGTTGATGTCAAGAGTCTTCAATATATTGCTTGATCATCGCTCTAAATTGCACAAAGAGTAATATTTGCTATAAATCAAAATCGTGATCAAATTCTCTACAAATTTCAGTTCTTTGATGTGAAGGAAAAAATTCATAAATTTTCGTTTTGTTTTTTTTGCTAACTTAGAAGCATCGCTGTCGAATTATCAATAAAGAAGAATTTGTAAGACTTCAAAAGTTAGAAACAAATTTCATGCTGCCTATGTCTGGAAACAATGTGGCAGCACATTCACAAACTACAGAATTCAAAATAAAAATGTGCTGAACCAAACAGATTTTTTGATGTTAAAATATTAATTGCTTAAAAGATTAGAATAATCTTTCCAAAGAACCATAACTTTCATTTTGAAAAAAATGGAGCCAAATGCAGTGGTTTTGATGACAAACTTTTCCCCATGGTAAATCCCAAGTCATTCCTTGAAGTAGTTTCTTTTAACATCGTTGAACAGTTTAATTTCAGTAGAAAATGAAAGATCACATTTCCAAGGGATAATAAGAAGCTTTCACGTCTACTCCTCTCCCGAAACAAAAAATTCATTTCTAAATTAAAACTTCAAAGTGAACAACTTCCTAAGTATTCTCTCAGGGGTTGGAGAAATTGCTAATATTGCAATAGCTTGACGTAAAAGGAACTTGTTTGGCAACTTAGACAAACTTACGAAAAGTAAAAGGCTCTGAATAGGAGATTATATTTGTTGAATATTGTCGTGAAAAGACTTATATGGCTGATTATTCAATGTCATGATCATAAATAAGTTGAAGAATCATGCAAATATGTGTTTCTTATTTTGATGGACTTGGACAGCAGAGTTTTTCTTAAAGAAGGTGCTTAATTAATGAATAAATTCTCTATTAATGAATAAATTCTCTAAAGTTAATACGTCTTTTGAAACGCAGACGAAATTTAATTTCATTGGAGCAAAATATTACCAGCTCTGCATCTGTAATGTTTTACGAAATTAACATAAATTTAATTTTTTGATTCGAATACTACTCCACTATCTTTTTTAAAAAATGCCTAATAATTTTAAAGTTTAAATGGCACCGGAATCCGAAATATTTTAGTAGATGAGAACGGAAATCAGTGTGAAGAAAGCAGACGATTTTTATTTAATGTTGGAAATTGTCTCGAGCCGAAGGTAAAAACGATCACTGAAGAAATAATAAAAGCTATCTTACAAAAAAGAAAACTACACAACAGCAAATGGAAAATTAAGTTTATTGAAATTGTAGGGAAAGCAGCAGTAGTTAGTGATTTTGTGTCGTGTTCATTTGATGTTGAAGCCACTTGACTCTTCAAAAGCCGTTCTTCACTATCGAGAACAGTTTCAAGCTGAAGTGAGTGTCAATTTTTGCGAAGGTAAAAAGTTGAACGTAGAATTCTGCACATCTGAATATTTTTCGTGACTTTGTTCTTCACACATGAAAAACATGGTCGTGAATGGCAATCAAAGATCAAATGTCTTAGAGGTAAGTACGATAATGTACAGTAAAAATAGTAGAATATATTGTGGATAAACTGGGTTACTTTTAGAAATCTCAATATTACACTGTCCTATCAAAATGCTAAGAGAATTTCCATGTTATGTAAATGGATATCTGATTTCGAAGCACTATAATTTCTAAAATATGTATTTAATGGAAATATGTGATTAAAGATAAATTAAAGATCCTAACCAAATCTATTTAAAAAACTCGAATTTCGACATTCGTTCATTATTTAAAGATATTTAACAATAAATTATTCTGTTATTAATTTATACCCAGAGCTCAGCTTTTACTAGATATTTACGTACTTTTCATACACTATTATTCTGTATTTATTCATATGGTACAAAGGTATATAATATGGATATCAGGAGGTTGTGGGTTTGGATCCAACCCGGCTAAAGACAACTTTCCTCAATACCTTTGTGATCATATGAATAAATGCAGCGTAATAGTGTGTGAAAAGTATGTAAATACCCAGTAAAAATTATCTTGTTTATAAAAATCATTCAAAAGTGTCTGATATTGAAATAATCAGTACGCTAAGTTCAAAATTGTGTATTTATTTATTAAATGATGTGAAACAATATTAAGTTTTGGTTTTAATATCTGAAGTAAATTCTTGTCTTATTTACTGTTGTGAAATATTCCGGTAATTATTTCGAACTGGGTACTCATGCCGCCATTTTGTTTTTTCTTCAAAAGTAGTAGTTTCTTTTCCTTATACTCTCAAAACCAAAGCACTATCACCACCTGCATCAGTAGCAAGCATGATGAATTTTATGATTATTATACAATATTTAATCGTAAAAATCACGAATTCTCGTTTCGTATGAATCCGTCGGCAGCATTATAAAAAAGCCATCAAAAAAAATATAATTTCACGGAGAGAGGGGATCAGTAAATATGGAATAAAAAATATTGCTAATAATCTTGTTACGGCACCTTTTCGGAGATCGTCAAATTATCCCAGTGAGGTGTCTTCGAAATTTCGGTCAATAAATTTAAAAAATGCATATAAAGCAATAAGGAAATACTTTTATAAATCACAAACTTTCCTAATTTCCACACAAAAAAATCCTAAATTAAACATCCTCCTCAAAAAAAACCACCATAAAACAAATCAAAACATGCAAAATCGTAAATGTACCCCATCCAGTATAACTGCACCAAACACGAATAATCCGTATTCACAGTTTTCACATTTTTCCACAACTCATTCACTCCTATTTTCTGCCATTTCCAAAATTTTTCGCACGATCTATACTTCTCCGCGTAATAATCAAACCCACCCACTAAAACCTAACAGCATTCCTGCTCCAGAATACTTAATATCCATACTCTTCTATCAATTTACCATTCCATAGACCTTAAATAAAAAATAAATACCCCCTCAAGCAGCTGCTTACCTTACATTAAACAAACAGTAGTATTCCGCGACAAAATAATCCCATCAAAAATAATTCTAACTCCATAACTGATCAAAATTCCGAACAGTACTCACTAAACTTAGTTTACCAATCGCAAACATACCAATTTAACCTAATTCCAACTGCATTCTAAACAATAACCAATATTCCAGTATTTTTTTTTGAGATCATCAGAGTGTCGGAATTGATTACAAAAAGGAGTAATGAAATATTACAGCTTTCATAACTCTTCAAATACTGAACGAATATTGTTGAAAATCGAGATTTAAGTAGATTTGATTATGATCTTTAGTCGCATTTTTCCATTAAATGCATATTTTAGAAGTTAGAAAAGAATTTGTCTTTTTTGAAAGAGAGTTTGAAAAGAATCTTTAAAGATTTTCATTCACATTACATGGAAATTCTAATACTTGCCAGTGTAATATTAGGTAGAAGCCCTAATGCTTAATTCCATTTAATTTAATGCTACGAAACACGAGCTTCCATGTGACTGAGGTTTTCTTTCCATTATATTGGTAATGTTTGAATGTACAGTCGCTCAAAAAAGTATCCAAACACTAAGGTTGATTACAGAATTCAGAAAAAATATCTGGCAACGATTTTTTTTTGGAAATTAGTGATCTGGCAACCTTCGTGTCACGTGATTACAGAATTCAGGAAAAATATCTGGAGCGTGTACAGCAACTGTACACGCTCCAGTTACCGTTCACAGCAAACTGGAGCGTGTGCAGTTACTGGACACGCTCCAGTTTGCTGTGAACGGTAACTGCCCACGCTCAATATTTCCGTGAGTGAGCCCACACGATCTAGTATCAAAATAATATGACCACCTACAGTCGCTCAAAAAAGTATCCTAACACTAAGGTTGATTGCAGAATTCAGGAAAAATATCTGGCAACGATTTTTTTTTAGAAATTAGTGATCTGGCAACCTTCGTGTCACTGTAATCAATCTTAGTGTTAGGATACTTTTTTGAGCGACTGTACAATCCGTATTGGGATATAAGATTCAAAACCGCGTATAATCAAATTTGTTATTGGTAAGGGCTTCCTCTATCGCGAGTGATATACAGGGTGATTCAAAACTTATCGTTCAAATTTTGTGGGGAGGTAGGGAATACGTCAGGAAACCGATTTCACATAGGAAAGTATGTCCGCAAATGTACGTATGCGTACGTAGAGGGCGCTGCCCAACCAATGTACAGCTCGCGCGACCACTCCCGCTGTCATCAGTGTACGAGCTGACTTACTAGTGAAAAGATGAATCGTTTTACGAATCAAGAGCTAGCGGATATGCATCTCGCATATGGGGCAGCTGGCGAAAGCTGCCGCCGAGCTAGGCAAGTTTACGAAGACCGATACCCCAACAGAAGAATACCGCAGCATCAAATGTTTGCACGTGTGCATCGCAATCTGCGCGAACGTGGTTCACTGCGCAGCAACATGCAGGATACGGGGAGAAGACGACTGATGCGGACTGTCAATGTCGCAAAACAAGTCCTGCAGACCATCGAAGATAATCCGAATACCAGCACACGAGCTATTGCTCAGCAGCTTGGGATCTCTCAGTCAGCAGTGTGGCGGATACTGCACGAGGAACGTGTGCATCCTTACCATCTGCAAAGGGTGCAGTTACTGCATCCTGACGATTATCCAAAGCGTGTGGAATTTGCACAATGGTTCATGCAGAAAGGTGCCGTGGACCCCAGTTTTCCAGCTTCTGTCCTTTTTACAGATGAAGCTTCATTCAGTCGTGAAGGTGTGTTCAATACACACAATTCACATGTGTGGGCTTACGACAACCCGCATGGTACGAGAAGTCACGCTGCGCAACATCGTTTTGCCGTAAATGTGTGGGCTGGAATCATTGGTGACTGTTTGTTGGGACCTTACTTGCTACCGCCCCGATTGGACGGCCGGAAATACCTAATATTTCTCGAGACAGTGTTACTGACTTTTCTGGGCGCTGTTCCTGCGCATATCCGCCGAGATATGTGGTATCAACATGACGGGGCTCCAGCCCATAGCACAATTGTTGCGCATGATTACCTGAACCGAACATTCGGAGCTCGATGGATCGGTAGAGGTGGACCGATCGCTTGGCCACCCAGGTCACCTGATTTATCGCCCATGGATTTCTTTTTGTGGGGGGGCCATGAAATACCATGTGTATGAGACCACCGTCGACAGTGAAATGGACCTTTTTGCACGAATAGTGGCCGCCGCAGGCATTGTCCGTGATATGCCAGGCGTTTTTGAAAATGTTCGGCGGTCAATGCAACGGCGCTATGAATCCTGTGTCCGTGTAAATGGTCGCAATTTTGAGCACCTACTGTGAACCTGTACTTTACCTTGTTGGAATAAAAGTCACATTCGTTACCACTTAACTGTACTGTTTCCTTGTGTTCACTTTACTTGTCCATTTTGTTCATTTAGATGACGTTTGCGGACATACTTTCCTATGTGAAATCGGTTTCCTGACGTATTCCCTACCTCCCCACGAAATTTGAACGATAAGTTTTGAATCACCCTGTATATCCTCTGAGCGGCACTTTTTTGCACACCATGGGCTAAATGGCCAGGTCACATGGACCCCGAAGGCTCAGAGAAGGTTGGGAGAGGGGACCCACTGGAACAGCTGTTGGGAGACAGATGGTAGCCTCCCGTCAAGGCCATCCAGCGTGTTCTTATAACGTGCACAGGGTATATCTCTCCCGCACACGGGGCCACGGCTTAACGTCCCATCCGACGGACGGCGGCCTTTCCAAGCCCATCGGTGTCCCCTACTGACCGTGGGCAAGGCGGGGAATTTTGCGGAGATAAATCTCAACGCTGACCCAGCTGGGACTCGAACCTGGGAACTACAGATTACGAGCCTGGCGCGCTACCGACTGAGCCACCCCCGCCCGTATATCTAACAGTGATATCATGGGAGTAAGAGTCACTCTTTTGTCATGGTATGGAACAGATAAGTTTTGAATCACCCTGTATATCTAACAGTGATATCATGGGAGTAACAGTCACTTTAATGGTATGGAACAGAGATGAATTTGGGCCGAAGTATTGAACCCGAGTCCGCTCGAACCTGAGCCCTATTTTGGAAAAAATTTCTCTGAAACATCCTAAGACTTATATATACAGAAATACATGTCGCTAATCATTTATTTTTATTTTATTCTTATATTATTAATTATAATAAACTTGGAAAAGGGAAAACGAAAAAAATAAAAATGTTAATGCTGTTTGGAGCTCAAAATATTTAAAATACTAATAGAAACTGAAATTTCATGGGTAAACATTATAAACGCAAAGATCCATTCATTTATTAAAGATAGAGAATACGTATAAAATAATGAAAAGCAGTATGGTGCTTATTTTTAATGACTAAAGGCTAATTAAAATGTAGATATTGTAATAAAAAAGATTTTAACTTTTTTTTTTTCACAAGTACAGTCGTTCAAAAAAGTATCCGAACACTATGGTTGATTACAGACTTCAGAAAAAATATTTGGCAACGATTTTTTTTAGAAATTAGTGATCTGGCAACCTTCGTGTCACGGATACTTTTTTGAGTTATTTTTTGAGTTTATTTTTTTAACCAGTGGTTCTCAACCTTTTATGCTTCACGTATCCCCTGGAAATGTGTATGTAACTGGCGTACCCCTTGTATAGATAGATAAAACTATAGTTATAGTATAACAATGGAAATAAAATAAAACATATACATCAGTGGTTCTCAACCTTTTATGCTTCACATAAAATGTGACACACATTTCCCCTGGAAATGTGTATGTAACTGGCGTACCCCTTGTATAAATAGATAAAACTATAGTTATAGTATAACAATGGGAATAAAATAAAACATATATATCAGTGGTTCTCAACCTTTTATGCTTCACGTACCCCCTGGAAATGTGTATGTAACTGGCGTACCCCTTGTATAGATAGATAAAACTATAGTTATAGTATAACAATGGGAATAAAATAAAACATATATATCAGTGGTTCTCAACCTTTTATGCTTCACGTACCCCCTGGAAATGTGTATGTAACTGGCGTACCCCTTGTATAGATAGATAAAACTATAGTTATAGTATAACAATGGGAATAAAATAAAACATATATATCAGTGGTTCTCAACCTTTTATGCTTCACGTACCCCCTGGAAATGTGTATGTAACTGGCGTACCCCTTGTATAGATAGATAAAACTATAGTTATAGTATAACAATGGAAATAAAATAAAACATATATATCAGTGGTTCTCAACCTTTTATGCTTCACGTACCCCCTGGAAATGTGTATGTAACTGGCGTACCCCTTGTATAGATAGATAAAACTATAGTTATAGTATAACAATGGGAATAAAATAAAACATATATATATACATTAAATTTTGTATTCATAAATTACATATATCGATAAACAAAAAAAATGACATTTTTGCACAGCTGTGTTGCCAACTTAGCAGCTTTGTTACTAGATATAGGACTTGAGCTCTCACGGCGTACCCCAAAAAATATTACCGCGTACCCCACGTTGAGAACCCCTAATCTAGACAGTACAGTTATCAACGTCATCATTAAAGAGGACTCTTTTTCTGAAGCATATTTCCCACATTCCCTGCCATTTATAATTGGGATGTGATGATCCATACCAGCGAGGAAGTAATGTGACCTCGTTTCTTGGATGTCATCACCATCCCAATCATCTGCGCCTAGAGTGGAGGAGAAATTAATTTCGTCTCCTTTCTTTTCATTTCTTCTTTGACCTAGGCATCCAAGCTCTCATTCTCTTTTCTCTCATCTTCTCTCCTTCTGCTCCAAATATTTCTTCTTTAGCCTTTCGGGGCGGGGGTGGCTCAGTCGGTAGCGCGCCAGGCTCGTAATCTGTAGTTCCCAGGTTCGAGTCTCAGCTGAGTCAGCGTTGAAATTTATCTCCGCAAAATTCCCCGCCCTGCCCACGGTCAGTAGGGGACACCGATGGGCTTGGAAAGGCCGCTGTCCGTCGGATGGGACGTTAAGCCGTGGCCCTTGTGCGGGAGAGCCATACCCTGTGCACGTTAAAGAACACGCTGTATGGCCTTGACGGGAGGCTACCATCTATCTCCCAACAGCTGTTCCAGTGGGTCCCTTCCCCCAACCTTCTCTGAGCCTTCGGGGTCCATGTGACCTGGCCATTTAGCCCATGGTGTGCAAAAAAGTGCCGCTCAGAGGTAAAACAACCCAACGTTAAAGAACACGCTGGATGGCCTTGACGGGAGGCTACCATCTGTCTCCCAACAGCTGTTCCAGTGGGTCCCCTCCCCCAACCTTCTCTGAGTCTTCGGGGTCCATGTGACCTGGCCATTTAGCCCATGGTGTGCAAAAAAGTGCCGCTCAGAGGTAAAACAACCCAACCCAACTTTAGCCTTTCCTCTCTTTGCCGTTTCCATCTCAACTCGAAAAATTAAACAGATCGAAAATTTTCCGATTTTCTGGTTGAAAAAAAGGTTTCATTTCTATAAATTGTTTCTTACCAGTCGAATTTCCTATCAGCCGTTTTTCGAGCCAATGGTCATAGATAGAGTTCACTCTAGGGGATCGCGGGGCACATAAAAATTTAACATGAGATACATGAAATATTTCTTTTACTAGTATGTCGGATATTATGGTGACAGCCAAGTGCCGGGCTTTGCGCCAGAGCCGACAGTAGTCTTTATTCTATTTACAGTGTTCGCACAGCGCCTCTAATATTGATGTTGACGACAATATTGTTACTATTACATTAATAATAACTAAATTATTAATTTAATAATAATATTTTTCATATCGATCAAAATGAATATCTGAGATCTGCAAAAGTGGGTTGCGCCTCTGCTGTTGTGAATATATTGTTGCGGATCACAAAAATGGATAGCCACTGAGCGTGAGTATTAAAAGCTATATTTCAAAACCAAATTCAATACAAGGTAAATTGTTACAAAGGAAATATGGATGAAGTATCTTATTAACAAATCAACTATTAACATGCACAAGTCATCAATCTTCCTGCGTAAAGCACACAATATCAGCTCTGTGTATTTTACTAAATACTACCTTTTACTTGATTTACCAGGTCACCCGAAGATCTTCACTCGTAAACCAATTCTCGTCCTGTGCTAATAACTTTTCACACACTAGCCGAACAAAAAGACAGTCCGTGTAGACATTCGAAGTTAGCCATAAAAGTTCCCACTTTTATACTTCCGCGTATACACAACACATCAAGTTACTTCTTGATACTTAACGATAAAAGATCCCACTTTTATCCTTCCGCGTATACACAACACATCAAGTTACTTCTTGATACTTACGCGCACTGTCTCAGAACAGCTCACCGTCCATTTTCGAACTCACCGACCGTTACAATACACAACGACCGTTACAATACAAAAACGACCGTTAACGCTCCACTCTTCTTCTCCAAATTCTCCCAACGTTCTTATTCGTTGGCTGAAACTTTTTGCTTTTTGTTGCCAGATTCCTTCTGTCGTAACACTGCCCCCTTCCTAGGTCTTGTTCGTCCCGAACAATCCTGGATTCCAAAGTTTCTTCAGTTCTTCGATGAAACGGGGCCAAACGATCCACGTGAACCACCTTGCACTTTGTAGCTGGACGTCGACGAATGCGATATACCACGTCATTAATCCTGTTAACTATTGTATATGGACCTTCCCAAGGTTTCTGAAGTTTTGGAGATAGTCCTTTCTTTCTATGTGGACTGTATAGCCAGACAAGATCTCCTTGATTGAAAATAGTTCCATTTGTTTTACTGTCATATCTTGTTTTGGTTCTGTCACTTGTTATGTCGATGTTATGTCTAACGGAGTGATGGATTTCTTCTAGTCGTTGTTGCAATTCTTGTACGTATTGTGGAGTGGACACAGGCATTGCTTCGGGCCGACCATATAAAAGGTCACAGGGAAGACGTAACTCTCTTCCAAAAAGCATCATGGAAGGTGTCTGTCCAGTTGTCTCATGCACTGCCGTCCTGTATGCCAGCAAAAGGAGTGGTACATGGCGATCCCAGTCACGTTGGTGGTCGTTCACAAATAATGCTAAATGCTGAGCAATTGTTCTATTGAACCTTTCAACCATACCATCCGACTGAGGGTGTAAGGGAGTTGTTCTGGTTTTCTGAATGCCTAATAGTTGACAGATGCCTTTAAACACATTGGATTCAAAATTCCGTCCTTGATCAGAGTGGAGTTGTAAAGGTACTCCATACCTACTAATGAAGTTATTAACTATCATCTCAGCCACTGTTGTTGCTTCCTGGTCTTGAATGGGATATACCTCAGGCCACTTTGTGAAATAATCCATTACCACTAATAAATATCGATTTCCATCATCAGTTCTAGGAAACGGACCCATTACATCAATGGCTATTCTTTCAAAAGGGGCACCAACGTTATACGTCTGCAGCTTACCCCGACTCCTAGTCTTAGGGCCTTTCTTTGCTGCACAGGCTTCACATTGCCTACACCATCTCTCAACGTCTGCCCTACTTTTCAACCAATGAAATCGTTCCCTGGCTTTGGCTAATGTCTTATTAACACCGAAGTGTCCTCCAGTGGCACTATCATGTACATCTTTCATCACAAGTTCCACTCGGGATCGAGGAAGGATTATCTGCCAACGGATCAGCCGTCCAGTGGGATTCTCCCATCTTCTGTATAATACTCCGTCTTCCATTTTTAAGGAGTCCCACTGTGCCCAGTAACTTTTAGTAGTTGGACTATACCTCGAGATTTGCTCCCAATTAGGTCTTACAACAGATTTTTCAATCAATTCTAATATTGGTTTTATGTCTTCATCATCTAGTTGAGCCTTCCTGATTTCAATTGGATTCCAGATGTTAGGGGTGTCATTGTTTGTTTGTGTCGATACTATTTGTCTTATGGGCATTATCTCTTTAGTTCCAAATTTCAGTTCTGCATTATAGCAATGTTTACAGTTGTCAATACATGGGCGCCTGGAAAGAGCATCTGCATTCTTATGCATTTTACCACTTCGATGTTCGATGGAGAAATCGTATTCTTGTAACCGTTGTATCCACCTAGCGATTTGTCCTTCAGGGTTTTTGAAGTTTAATAACCATCTAAGTGCAGCATGATCAGTACGTATAAGGAATTTCTGGCCATAGAGATAATGATGAAAATGTTCTATTGCTTTTACTATTGCTAACAGTTCTTTGCGTGTTACACAGTAATTCCGCTCTGGTTTGGATAAAGTTTTACTAAAGTATGCAATAACTCTCTCTTGTCCGTCTTGTTCCTGTGAAAGCACAGCACCAACTCCTGTGTTACTTGCGTCAGTATCTATTACGAATTGTTTTCCAGTTTGTGGGTACGCTAGCACTGGTGCTGTGGAAAGAGTTTTCTTTAGCTGTTGAAAGGCTACATCGCATTCGGTGGTCCACATAAACCGTTGGCCCTCTTCTGTCAGACGATGTAATGGCCTTGCGATGTTGGAGAAACCTTTGACAAATCTTCTATAGTAGGTGCAAAGTCCAATAAAACTACGAAGTTGATGAACATCTTGTGGTGGAGGCCAGTCTCTTACAGCTTCTATCTTACTAGGATCAGTCTTAATCCCTGCTGTAGTGATCACATGACCAAGGTAATGAACTTCTTGCTGGAACAGTTTACACTTTGTCGGTCCCAATTTTAACTTGGCTGCCTTAAGTTTTTCAAATACTTGACGAAGATTGCTCAAATGTTCTTCAAAAGTTCTTCCAAGAACTATGATGTCGTCCAAGTAAACCAGGCAGACCTCCAAAGACAAACCTTTGAGCACTGACTCCATTAGTCGCTCAAATGTGGCAGGTGCATTACAAAGTCCAAATGGCATCACCTTAAACTGCCAAAGTCCATTCCCTGTACTGAAAGCTGTTTTCTCACGGTCTTCAGGACGTATACCAACTTGCCAATAGCCGCTCTTTAAATCTAATGTTGAGAACCATTCTGACCCAGATAAAGTGTCTAGTGTATCGTCAATCCTGGGTAAAGGAAAGGAATCTTTCTTTGTTACGTCATTTAATCTGCGATAATCTACACAAAATCGTGTAGATCCATCCTTTTTCTTGACAAGAACTACTGGTGATGTCCAGGGACTCTGTGATGGTTCTATAATGCCCTGAGCTTCCATGTCCTTTACGAGTTGTTCCGTCTCCTCTCTTTTTGCCAATGGAAGCCTTCTTGCCGGCAGATGGACTGGAGGAGAATCACCAGTGTTGATTTTATGTTCTGTCAGGTTAGTACGGCCATAATCATTTGATGTGGCAGAAAAAATGTCAGAAAATTCTTTTAATAGGTTCTCGGCCTTAACAGCTTGGTTTTCAGTTAATATTTGTCTTGTTTCTCTCCATAATTCAGTAAGATGAGATGGGATGTCTGTATGATTTTGATGTGAATCGGTAACTTCTATTTTATTTATACTTGTTACACAGGTAACAGCTTCACATATTGCTAATTCCTCACCTTTTTTTAACATTCTACTGGATTTGTTACAGTTCATCACTCTGATAGGGATCTGTTCTTTATCTATTCTGACTAAAGTCCTTGCAACCAGGATATTATGAGCCAAAGCTCCTTTACCAGAGGCATCAGTAACTGCCAATCGGAAGGCCCCAGAAGTATCCGCCCGATGTCCACGGACTATAACTTCACTTTGTGCTGGGATCTCTGTGTCTTCCGTCACTAATATTGGAGTTACGCTTGATAAAGAATCAGACGTCCGGCTAAGCAGAGGAATCTCTTCTGTCTCATAGATGAGTAGGTTATCACTGGGTCTAATGTTGAATCCATGTTTCTTAAGAAAATCAAGGCCTAATATGCATTCGTCGTAGATGTCAGCGATGTAAACAGGATGGCGAACCAGACAGCTACCAACTCGAATATTAAGTTCTATTTTTCCATGAACCTTTGCACGATCTCCAGTGGCCGTTTGTAGGCTTATTCTAGACTGTGTAGTATTCAAGTTTGGGTGAGGTATTATTTTCTTTATTATATCCGTTCTGAGTAAAGTTACATTTGCACCAGTGTCGACTATCATACGGCAAGGTATTCCATTTATAGCTCCATCAGCTACTAATCCATTATTATCGCCATGTAATGTTGAAACGTGGGCGACTTCCCCTGGGGCCAACCAATCAACTGCCTTCCTTTGCCCCGCAAGACTGACTAATTTTCTGTTTCCCTGATCCTGTTGTCTAGTTGATGGACTTGGACTCATCATTCGTTTCCTAGTGCAGTTGGTACGAATGTGTCCGGTCTTGCCACAATTCCAACACTGAAGGTCTGTTGTAGGTTTTGAAGAAGAACCTTTTATATCTTTCAAAACGGATAGTATGGCTTTGGTTAGTTCTTTCATTTCATTATCCTTTTCTACAGTTTCTTCTGCACTCACAAATCTCACTGCACGTTTGTTCGCTCGGGAGGAAAGCCTGGAGCACTCGTATTTCATAGCATGTACCACAGCTGACTTTAAGGATTCACCTTCCAACATCCTCAGAGATTGCTGAGTGTCAGGGTCAGCAATAGCATCAATAAATTGTAATTGAGCTAAATTATCTTGAATTTCTGGTGGACAGTTACTATAAGCCAATCTAGCTAGACGCTCAATATCACTAGCAAGCTCTTGCAAAGTTTCACCATTTTTCTGCATGCGATGTTTAAATTGAGTCACGTAATATTGTTTTAAATAACTATCACCAAACCTTAGTTCTAATGCAGCAACTAAACTTTGATAATCAAGTCGTTTTTCTTCTGGAACAGACTGCAAAACTTCCGCAGCAGAATTTCTTAAGGAAGCTGCAAGAAAACTGGCCTTTTGGAATTCATTCCACTCATTGGCTGTAGCTATAACTTCGAATTGTGTTTTAAATACTGTCCAAGACGATTGACCATCATATGTAGAAGGTTTAGTTGTATTTTTAGCGATATGTTTAATAACATTATTTCCACTAGAATTATTATCATCACAAGTAGAAGGTAACATTTCATTTCTCAAAATCTGAAACTGGCGTTCACAATCAGTTTTTACAATTTCAATTTCATGTTTATAATCTAACTTAACACTATCAAGATCATCTTTTACACTATTTAGTTCGGTCATAATGTCCTTACACTTATCAGAAATCTTATCAATTTGAGAAGCCACTTCAGCTCTCATCTCAGTATTTTGTGCGGCCATTTCGGCTTTCAAATCATCTTTTTGAGAAACTATCTCAGTTCTCAACTCATTATTTTGCGTTCTCAACTCATTATTTTGACTTTTAATGTCATTCATCTGTGTAGCCATATCGGCTTTCATATCTTTCATATCAGTCATCTGCGTAGCCATATCGGCTTTCATATCTTTCATCAACTTTACTAATTCGTCCATAATTCTAGTTAACGGCATTCAATAAATTATCCCACTCCTGACACCAAGTGTTGCGGATCACAAAAATGGATAGCCACTGAGCGTGAGTATTAAAAGCTATATTTCAAAACCAAATTCAATACAAGGTAAATTGTTACAAAGGAAATATGGATGAAGTATCTTATTAACAAATCAACTATTAACATGCACAAGTCATCAATCTTCCTGCGTAAAGCACACAATATCAGCTCTGTGTATTTTACTAAATACTACCTTTTACTTGATTTACCAGGTCACCCGAAGATCTTCACTCGTAAACCAATTCTCGTCCTGTGCTAATAACTTTTCACACACTAGCCGAACAAAAAGACAGTCCGTGTAGACATTCGAAGTTAGCCATAAAAGTTCCCACTTTTATACTTCCGCGTATACACAACACATCAAGTTACTTCTTGATACTTAACGATAAAAGATCCCACTTTTATCCTTCCGCGTATACACAACACATCAAGTTACTTCTTGATACTTACGCGCACTGTCTCAGAACAGCTCACCGTCCATTTTCGAACTCACCGACCGTTACAATACACAACGACCGTTACAATACAAAAACGACCGTTAACGCTCCACTCTTCTTCTCCAAATTCTCCCAACGTTCTTATTCGTTGGCTGAAACTTTTTGCTTTTTGTTGCCAGATTCCTTCTGTCGTAACAATATGTATATTTATTTTATATAAAAAGGGAATGGATATAACTTAGAACTCTATCGGGATTGTCCTGGTTTCTCATACACCATGCAAACACACACACACAGGGACTTGTGGCCCCCTGGTTTAGTAGTCGGGTAGACTAACCACTGGACCAGATAGGGGCTACTATAAATAACAATAAAATTACTGTTTCTACAGATTTAGTGGCCCAATAATTATTAATATAATAATAAATTTGTTATTAATAATTTTTTTGTAAATTAATTATTATTATAGTAAATTATTTTTGTAAATATTAAGCATTTATAATAATATAATAATAAATTGTCAATGCAAACTTGTCGCAGAACCGTAAGAATTTGTAGAACTCGCCTATTATAAAATATGACAATAATGCTCTTGCTTTTATAATTAGTCATACATAATAACAGAACATTAGAACAAAAATAATTTGCTACAATAAAATCAATTTATCAATATCATTTATATAATATAGCAAAATCTAACTACTATCCCGATCTATTAGCGCGCCAGACTCGTAATCTGTAGTTCCCAGGTTCGAGTCCCAGCTGGGTCAGCATCGAGATTTATCTCCGCAAAACTCCCCTTCCCACGGTCAGTAGGGGACACCGATGGGCCTGGAAAGGCCGCCGTCCGTCGGATGGGACGTTAAGCCGTGGTTCGGTGTGCGGGAGAGAGCCATACCCTGTGCACGTTAAAAAAACGCACTGGATGGCCTTGACGGGAGGCTACCATCTGTCTCCCAACAGCTGTTCCAGTGGGTCCCCTCCCCCAACCTTCTCTGAGCCTTCGGGGTCCATGTGACCTGGCCATTTAGCCCATGGTGTGCAAAAAAGTGCGGCTCAGAGGTAAAACAACCCAACGAAGGCTACCATCTGTCTCCCAACAGCTGTTCCAGTGGGTCCCCTCCCCCAACCTTCTCTGAGCCTTCGGGGTCCTTATGACCTGGCCATTTAGCCCATGGTGTGAAAAAAAGTGCCGCTCAGAGGTAAAACAATCCAACCCAAATCCCGATCTATCTTAGCCATTCTTTTTAGCTCATATTTAAATAGCAGGGCTAGATGTCCAATTTCTCTAAAGTCAAAAAGTCTGAATTCTTCGTTTGACCTTACGACTCAACAAAACGTGATTATTTTAATATTAACCGAAGTTCTCCGATGTCATCTTCGTTCTACTGCTCGGTCAGCCAGACTGGTTTAACGAACCTGGTTTTATGTTCTCTGAATGAAAGTCATTATCTTCTTTGTGGATAACAACGACACTGTTATTATGCTCTGCGACAAACCGTTACTAATAACTAGTATCAAGTTGCTCTCCTAGGAGACGTGCTCTAAGATGAGACCTATTTTATCGTGGAAATAAGAATAGAATAAATAATCTCGTTCTTGACCAAAGATCCGATACGAAATCTTTTCATCGGTAAGAATGCAAATGATGTTATTAACTAAAGCGTTACAGTCGCTCAAAAAAGTATCCGAACACTATGGTTGATACAGAATTCAGGAAAAATATCTGGAGCGTGTACAGCAACTGTAACGCTCCAGTTACCGTTCACAACAAACTGGAGCGTGTGCAGTTACTGCACACGCTCCAGTTTGCTGTTAACGGTAACTGCACACGCTCAATATTTCCGTGAGTGAGCCCACACGATCTAGTATCAAAATAATATATCCGAACATATAAGTATCCGAACACTATGGTTGATTACAGAATTCAGAAAAGAATATCTGGCAACGTTTTTTTTAGAGATTAGTGATCTGGCAACCTTCGTGTCACATGATTACAGAATTCAGGAAAAATATCTGGAGCGTGTACAGCAACTGTACACGATCCAGTTACCGTTCACAGCAAACTGGAGCGTGTGCAGTTATTGCACACGCTCCAGTTTGCTGTGAACGGTAACTGCACACGCTCAATATTTCCGTGAGTGAGCCCACACGATCTAGTATCAAAATAATATGACCACCTACAGTCGCTCAAAAAAGTATCCGAACACCATGGTTGATTACAGAATTCAGAAAAAATATCTGGCAACGATTTTTTTAGAAATTAGTGATCAAGCAACCTTCGTGTCACGTGACACGAAATATATAAATATTTTTATATTTATATTTCAAGCCACACAGAACACTTCTTTACAAATCGTATTAAGTATTTCCAGTCGTGAGGACGTGTTACAGTTAGCACACGAGATGCATTTAGGGAAGGAACATCTACTCCATGTTGCTGCAATTCTCGGAAGTCATTACGGAGACTTTTACGTGACACATGGCACCCGAGTGACGAAGGCGTTTGGTCGAAAAAGTGGCCATTTGGAAGAGATACAATTGTATATTTGCAAAGACGTTCTGGATTCTAAAACGGAAACGATTGTTCGAAACGGTGAACAACTACATCAGGCAGACCTGATCGTAGAAAAAAAATAATAAATGGGGGCAAGCGATACAATCGAGCCGGAAAACGAGGGGAAAAAATTCATGTAAAATGCGTGAAATATGGACAAGTTTAATAATTTTTGGCCGCAATTACCTTTACTAGTATTCTCAATGGGAGGAGGGGATGTGACCCCTCCCCTCCCATTAAATCCGGCCCTGATAGCAGTTGGGTTGTTTTACCTCTGAGCGGCACTTTTTTGCACACCATGGTCTAAATGGCCAGGTCACATGGACCCCGAAGGCTCAGAGAAGGTTGGGGGAGGGGACCTACTGGAACAGCTGTTGGGGAACAGATGGTAGCCTCCCGTCGAGGCCATCCAGCGTGTTCTTTAACGTGCACAGGGTTACTGCACACGCTCCAGTTTGCTGTGAACGGTAACTGCACACGCTCAATATTTCCGTGAGTGAGCCCACACGATCTAGTATCAAAATAATATGACCACCTACAGTCGCTCAAAAAAGTATCCGAACACTATGGTTGATTACAGAATTCAGAAAAAATATCTGGCAACGATTTTTTTAGAAATTAGTGATCTGGCAACCTTCGTGTCACGTGACACGAAGGTTGGATTTTTTTTTTCTGAATTCTGTAATCAACCCTAGTGTTCGGATACTTTTTTGAGTGACTGTACGAGGAAAGTCCAGTTACCTTCCCAATTCAGAGTTCGACAATTCCCTCTTTCACTTCTTCCTTAACTTCATATTGATATCGCCTTTCTGCTATATTTCGTTGTAATACCATCACTCACCTATCCTTTTGTAAACCATTTTAAGAATTAAACAAATGAATACTTAAAAATTACTGCGAAAATAATTAAAAGAGGCACAGAGCATTTAAAACCCTATCTTGCAAGATCTGGATCGAAACCATAACCCCCTAGCTTGGGTAGAATAAATATCAATCATAACCCCTTAGCTTCAAAGTTCTCGACCAATCCCACGATCCTCTTGCTCGTAAGATTTTTTCAAACCCACGATCCTCTTGCTCTTAAGATTTTTTCAAACCCATGATCCTCTTGCTCGTAAGATTTTTTCAAACCCATGATCCTCTTGCTCGTAAGATTTTTTTTCAAACCCATGATCCTCTTGCTCGTAAGATTTTTTTCAAACCCATGATCCTCTTGCTCGTAAGATTTTTTTCAAACCCATGATCCTCTTGCTCGTAAGATTTTTTTCAAACCCATGATCCTCTTGCTCGTAAGATTTTTTTTCAAACCCGTGATCCTCTTTCTCGTAAGATTTTTTCAAACCCATGATCCTCTTGCTCGTAAGATTTTTTTCAAACCCAAGATCTCGTAGTTTGTAAACTTATAATTAATAACTAATCGTAATTTGTAAACCTATAATTAAAACCACCGTAATCTCGCAGTCTTCCTTTTTTTTCCTGCATACACAAACGATGGATAATCTCTGATTGCAACTTCCTCACTGCATAGCAAAGACTCGAACCAGAATCAGCGCCAGACAACTGAATACCATTAAAAATCCTGGATGACAGCTAAAGTAAAACCTAATCATCCAACAAAATTTTTCAAAGAGTTGGAATTCATTTTCATCCGTCAAGAAAGCAAGACAGAATCCTACTTTCTCGACTTCTTCGACTTCCCGTAATCTCACCCTCTCCGATATACAAATAGAGGAAGCGAGGCGAATGTCCACTCCCTGTCTCCAGGGGGAATCCACTTCTGAAGGGCGAGGCAGACAGAGAGGAAAGAGGAGAAAAAGAGAAGCTTCAGCAGCCCACGCTCTGCCGTCTTTTCTCTCGGCTCATCATCTTCCCTACGAGGGCGATGGTTCGATGACACAGCCGACGGCTAGCACTACGTCTCTCTCTCTAGAGGAGAGTAGTCAGCGAACGTCGACAGAGAGTGGTGGACGCACTGGCTATCATGCGCTCCGAAGATGCGATGTTCGGCTCTTCCAGAACATTTCACCACAACTCTCCACAGTTCGATTGACTTCTGTTTGACAACTCATCTCTTTGCCATTGAGAGTTCTGAAAAGGTAATAACTTTCTCACACGCAAATGCACCTCTTCTAAGGTGAATTCAAGTGAGAGTAGTGGTAGATTCATCTTTGAGAATTTTGGAAACAGTACCATGATATGTGAGATGAGAACGCTTTTTCGTGTGCGAACTTTGTCGTGTGCCTCTTAACTAAAAGTTAACATTGTTTTATGCTCTTCACCTAAGAAGCTGGAAGAATTATCCAACTTTTACCATTGAAAGGTCAGAAAGAGGTCTAAAAAATGTGATAACTGTCTCTCGTGCAACTGCATTTCTTGTTCTGAGAGTTTAATAAAGGATTATAGAAGATACATCGTTTCTGTTAAAAGTTTATGAACAGATCAAAATATTTCATAACAGTGATAGCTTTCCTCCATGTGCAAGTAATTCATCTTAAGTAGAAGTTAACATTCTGTGATCTTAAACAGTTGGAAAAATTATCACCAAGAATTATTCACTGAAAGAATATTATCACGTGCTTTTGTTTGACTTGCGCGAATGACCTTAAATTTACTGTCGCATTCACCAGATTGTTTTCAAGTGGACCGAACCCCACCCTCCTCCTGTGAAAGAATCAGTGTCTTTGAAGAAACTTATGTTTGGACGATGATGCTATCAGTTTTGCGAGATAATCATGCTGATTTTGGTTTTTAGTGCCTTTAAAGGGGATTTCTAATTGAGGTCAGTTCTGAAAGTTAATTCGCAGTGAATTCATCACAAAAGACTGCAGAGATTATCATAGCTTCATTTAAATTAATTTAATCTAGTGTGAATGAAACTGAAACTATTATAGAAAGGAAGCACATGAATGTGTGCATTGTTTTCACATTAAACACAATTTAATATCTTTAAAATCTAGAAGGGAAAATAAATTTTCGAACATTTAAGGGGAGTTATTTTCCTTATATAGATCACTACCTCTGAATTTCTGCAAACTTTGCTCCATTTAGCAAATTCAGGGAGTTTTCAGAGGCGTGTTTTAAAACTCTTCACTTCTGCTGAAAAAACAAGAAAAGTGAATTCTGTTGAATGTTTTGAGATACGTAATCAGTTTCGCACAAGCAAATAAAGTTGCTTTAACAATCAAGATCATCTAAACACTTACCTTTTTGGCAAGTGGATTTCTCAAACAGAGATCTAATAGAGAAAATTTCCTACACTTGCTTTTTTTTTCAAAATATATCTCAACACGCAAGATTTTGCCATTGTACAAGAAAGATGTAAATTATTTCGAACAAGGAATAAAATTACTGTTGTATCTATCGTTAGGGGGCAGAAATTATATAATTTGACTTTAAAAGGTTTTGCTCTTGGATCCTATAAGCAATAAGCTTTTTTGGATGGAATCAATTAAAACTGAAAAACGATGTCTAAACTAATTGTATATGCTTTATTAATTTTCAGTAAATAAGAAAACTGTTGTTTATAACGATGTGTATATATATATATAAACTAATAAGGCATATAATTGTAAAACTTTAAATAATTTGGTGTCCAGAAAATTATATCCAGGAAATTGCACATAAAGTCACAAATCTCCAGTTGTGCTTTAGTTCGGCAAAAAATATTGTTTTAGAAATTCGAAAAGGTTGAATAATATTTTAACGTATTCGAAGAAATAAATTAGCCAATGCCTGCAACTAAATAAAAACATTATGTTCTCAATTTTGATCATGAATTTTCTTATGCGGTAGCAAACTTTTCAGGAGTTAATAGCTAAATTGTGGCTTTGTTAGCTTCTTATTCACATAAATCTCGCATAGGAAAAACCCGGAGCCAGAAATTTACCTTCTAGCAAAAAACAAGTTTTTTTTTTCATTGTGCCAATAAAACATCCATAGGTTTGTCCAGTGTTTTCATGAAAATATTACTTGTGAGCAGATATAAATGTTAGAACTTGTCTAAACTTGATTGAATAAAAGAACATTGAGGAGGATAAAAGATAACAAATGATGGAGAGTAATTCTCCGGAATTTCCAAATGTGTTCAGTAACCCTGAAGAGAGTTTTTCAAAGTACGGTGAATTAGAGAATATCCTAAGTTTTAAGATTATGTTAAAAACGATTCTGAAATGCACAAAACGTATTCATTAAATAACAACTAAGGCGAAACTAAAAACAGAGATTATTACTTCTCAGAAAGTGCAACTAATCCAAATTATAAGGAAGCGTAAAGATTGCAGAAATCAAAAGAAGAGATGAAAGAAATAAGAAATACCCCCTCAAGCAGCTGCTTGCCACAGAGGTCTGACAGGAACATGTCAGTTTATATGACACAGTAGGAGATCTGAGAGGAACGTTCCTAGTTGTAATTTCCCTCAGGCGAAGATCTGAACTTACTTCGAACGCCTTTAACGTCAACTGATAAAATACAGCAAAGGCATATCTCTACTAAATGCTGCTAATAAAATAAAGCATTTACTTTCCATCTTTAAAAGCACACCGAGTTTCATAATATTATCAAAAAAATTGTTTTATTATTTATTAAGCGATAAAGTGTAGTCAACATTCTATAAAATTGCATTTTTTTTCTTCCACTGTTTACTGACTTCAGAAAGAATTATTTAAAAACGTCGACAAAGTATTCAAACTCTTAGTGGAATTGAAATCATTATTTATAACAACAATAATAATTCACCATAATACTCCAGAACGTAAGGAATGCTCATGCTCCATTAAATGAGTATGCAAAATAATGTCATCTTAATTACACCGAAGCGTTAATAAATCAGTGCAACTAACTCTCGTGGAAATACAACAAAAAAACTTCAAATCTCTGCTGTTAATAATTCTGATCATACTCTGGACTTGGAAGTGAGAACAAGTACCATTTTCTGTCTATATGTGAACTCTTTAGTTGAATAATCGTGCTTTGTAATAAATAATACAGCTTCTTGGGTTTGCAAAGAATTTCAACGCAGGGGAAATGCAAACTAGATTTCTTTCAGATTTTCACTCCAATCTAAGCTGACTTCTTACCGTTGCTACTGTTTCGTCCCCACTCCCAGCCTCCGAATGGGAATTCGTATTTCTTCAATTTATAAACAGGTAAGGCATTGGTTATCTACTTTTCTCCACTGTTGATGTTAGTAAATGTAATGCCTATTTTTAATACTCATTTCTTAATATAAATGATCTTAATCTGTGCATTGATTTTGATACGATTAAAATAACGCTTCCTTCTTTGAGAGGGCGGGGTGGCTCAGTCGGTAGCGCGCCAGGCTCGTAATCTGTAGTTCCCAGGTTCGAGTCCCAGCTGGGTCAGCGTTGAGATTTATCTCCGCAAAATTCCCCGCCCTGCCCACGGTCAGTAGGAGACACCGATGGGCTTGGAAAGGCTGCCGTCCGTCGGATGGAACGTTAAGCCGTGGCCCCATGTGTGGGAGAGACATACCCTGTGCACGTTAAAGAACACGCTGGATGGCCTTGACGGGAGGCTACCATCTGTCTCCCAACAGCTGTTCCAGTGGGTCCCCTCCCCCAACCTTCTCTGAGCCTTCGGGGTCCATGTAACCTGTCCATTTAGCCCATGGTGTGCAAAAAAGTGCCGCTCAGAGGTAAAACAACCCAACCTTCTTTGAGTCATTCTAAATCCAAATTCAATGACCAAAAATTTCTAAGCTTTATTTCACTATGAAATGTCTTTAAAATTATGACATTTCATAGTGAAATATTCCGTGTTTTATACTATCCTTAGGTGCTACAAGATGCTATAAAACACGTTAACTATAGGTGCCTAACCTCTGAGCGGCACTCACGTGTGGGCTCACTCACGGAAATATTGAGCGTGTGCAGTTACCGTTCACAGCAAACTGGAGCGGTTGCGGTTAATGTTCACAACACATTGGATCGTGTGAGCTCACAAAGACTTGGATCGTGTGGGCTCACTCACGGAAATATTGAGCGTGTGCAGTTACCGTTCACAGCCATGCCTTACCCGGGGCTCGAACCCAGGTCCCGTAGATCAGTAGCCAAGCGCGCTAACCACTCGGCCACGGGACGGCTCTACGCCTCTAAGTGCCTACGTAATTTCCTGATTATGTAATGTTGTTCAATCCATTAATTACGACGAAACACTTTGCGAAGCACCAAATACTAATTTCTCAAATATTCCAGTTATCTCAAATATTATTCATATTATAATATCTAGAAAATATTATAGCTCGCCCCCCCCTCCCCGGGCGAAAATTAAGACGTAAACGACTAAAATGAAAGAATAGTATGTAAACGAATTGTTGAGAAGTAATAGAATCTGGTATCATAGTTGAAAATGCTGGTAATGCATTTATATCATTATATCATGAAATATGCAATTTAGCAGAAAATAAGGATCAATCAGAGAAGATTGTAGACCAGCGCCAGTTTTAGAAGGTGGCAATAAGGTCCCGCCGTCCCATGGCCGAGTGGTTAGCGCGCTTGGCTACTGATCTAAGGGACCTGGGTTCGAGCCCCGGATAAGGCATGGTTGTATGTGTTGTTTTTCTACTGAGGTCCTGCCATCCTCTCAGATCTTCTACTTTGGCATATAAACTGACAGGCTCCTGTCAGACCTCTGTGGCAAGCAGCTGCTTGAGAGGGTATTTATTTTTATTTATTTAATAAGGTCCCATGCCCTTTTTGAGAATGTTAATAACCGAAACAATGAGAAAATTTTTGAATTTATTATTTCAACTTAGTAAGTTAAAATATGTAGTAATATGTAGTATCTTTTAAAGTTCATTATGCATTGTTACTAATGAGCTTACTTTATGAGATTAGGCATCGGACATCATGTTATAAACGTACTTCAGATTTTCCTTTTTACACATTACGATTTTATTTTTGCACTTGAAAAGCAACATTGTTGAATAATTTATTCAATTAGCTACTGAGTTAGGAATTAATTTCATCAATATATGTCTCAGAAACCGTCACGACCCAAATACCTGTCTTTAAAACCTTTGAACCCAACATCTCTCTCTGAAACCGTTGGGATCCTAATATCTGTGTCCGAAACTGATGCGATCTCAATTATCTTTTGGGGCGGGGGTGGCTCAGTCGGTAGCGCGCCAGGCTCGTAATCTGTAGTTCCCAGGTTCGAGTCCCAGCTGGGTCAACGTTGAGATTTATTTCCGCAAAATTCCCCCCCCCTGCCCCCGGTCAGTAGGGGACACCGATGGGCTTGGAAAGGCCGCCGTCCGTCGTATGGGACGTTAAGCCGTGGCCCCGTGTGCGGGAGAGCCATACTCTGTGCACGTTAAAAAACACGCTGGATGGCCTTGACGGGAGGCCACCATCTGTCTTACAACAGCTGTTCCAGTGGGTCCCCTCTCCCAACCTTCTCTGATCCTTCGGGATCCATGTGACCTGGCCATTTAGCCCATGGTGTGCAAAAAAAGTGCCGCTCAGAGGTAAAACAACCCAACCCAATTATCTCTTTGAAAGAATTACGACCACAATATCTCTTCCTGAAAACGTTGCTACCCGATATCTCTCTCTCTCTCTGAAACAGTTGCGACCCCAAATGTGGGATAGGGGTTGTCTCAGTTTATAGATGAATAGCAAAGGAGCTTGGTGAGCTTTTAATAAAGGGGAGGGAGGAGTTTTAACGAGTGTTTAATTAATAAGGAGTAAAAATGGGGAATACAACTTTGGGAGTTGATTTTATGTGAGTGACTGCTACCGAAAGTTTTGCGATTATTTAGAGACCTGCATTAGACATTCTGAGTGTCACCATTCAAAAAGAGTTGAGCGGACTTGTAAAAGGATAGAAACCAAGGGAGTTAGTGATGAGTTTTTTAAATACAGGAGATGTACTAAAATGCGCATTGGACGTCACCGATTAAATTTTTAATGAGGGGAGGAGACAGTTTTGATAAGTGTTTAATTAATAAGGAATAAATGCATAGAATATACAGCTTTGGGAGTTGATTTTATGTGAGGAGCTGCTTTTGCAATTATTTAGAGACTTGTATCATCCCTTTCTGTGTTAAGTTGCCAACCATGCAATTATTCTGAGGCTTGCATCAGCCGATCGTTGACATCCCGAGGGACTTATTCGAGAAGGGGGCTTAAAATATAGGTGGGTCAACCAGGGGGTCTGAAATAAAGAAAATTAGAGTTAAAATAGGGGGTTTTCCGAAAATAGTGCTCCTCATAGTCACCAGATGGCGCCAGGGGTTTTTTTTTTTAATAAGGAGGAGGAATTTTTTATAAAGGGGGGAGTCAAAAATCGGGAAATTAGAGTTAAAATAGGGGTTTTTCCAAAAAATAGTATTCCTCATTGTCACCAGATGGCGCCACGGGTTAAAAAAGGGAATGAAGGGGAGTTTTAATAAGGGGAGGAATTATTAATTATGAATATTAATAAAGGGGCGTGGTCAGTTACGTCATAGGGGGAAAGCACTGTGCAAAGGGGAACCGTGGAGTGGCAACAAACTACTTGGCTACTTTTGTAATCTGCAGTTCCCAGGTTCGAATCCCAGTTGTGATTGTGCTGAGAATTTCTCCTTTAACCACCTTTCTGCCTTCGGCGAGAAAGAGGACGTCGATGGGCTTTAAAAAAGTCCGTCGGATGAATGTTAAGCTGTGGCCACATGCCCAGTGGTGTCATACCCTGTGTGCGTTAAAGAATACGCTAGATGACGTTGACAGGGTGCTACCATCCATCTTCTAAGAGCTATCCAGTGTATCCTCTTCCCCACCCTTCTCTGACCGTCGGAGTCCTTGTGACCTGGTCATTTAGCCCATTGTGTGCAAAAAAGTGCGCTCAGAGGTAAAACATCCTAATTCCAATATAGATTTGAAACTCTTGTGACTTCCTTTTCCCATCGTTACTCTCAATTTCGAAACCTATTCATTTCATCGCTACAGTCTGCAATTTTTTACTTAGCTCTGAATATTAACAAACAAACAAAAAAAGTTACTAACGAAACCCTAATTCATTTCGAAAGCCCTGCGCGGATAGCGAAAGTTCTATCCGCACCGCAGTAGGGAACACCGATGGGCTTGGAAAGGCCGCCGTCCGTCGGATGGGACGTTAAGCCGTGGGTCCGTGTGCGGGAGAGAGCCATACCCTGTGCACGTTAAGAACACGCTGGATGGCCTTGACGGGAGGCTACCATCTGTCTCCCAACAGCTGTTCCAGTGGGTGCCCTCCCCCAACCTTCTCTGAGCCTTCGGGGTCCATGTGACCTGGCCATTTAGCCCATGGTGTGCAAAAAAGTGCCGCTCAGAGGTAAAACAACCAAACCCAACCTTCGGGGTCCATGTAACCTGGCCCTTTAGCCCATGGTGTGCAAAAAAGTGCCACTCAGAGGTAAAACAACCCAACGTTAAAGAACACGCTGAATGGCCTTGACGGGAGGCTACCATCTGTCTCCCAACAGCTGTTCCAGTGGGTCCTCTTCCTCAACCTTCTCTGAGCCTTCGGGGTCCATGTGACCTGGCCATTAGCCCATGGTGTGCAAAAAAGTGCCGCTCAGAGGTGAAACAACCCAACCCAAATCCGCATCCCAGCAGGCTTCTATGCATCTCCAACATCAGTAATTATTAATCAGCTTTACTTTCAGGAGCGTGATACGATGCCGACCTAAATGAAATTATTTTTTCTCTTTAATGTCATGTTTTGGGAACTGAGTAATTTACTATGCAGCCATGTTTCATTCATAAAAATTAATGGACGCCTACTGCTCTAGAGTGTGGAATTTTATGAAAAAGAGGAGCTTTGTCAAACAACAGGGTTTACGAAAAGCAACTGATCTTTTCCGCAAAGCCATCAGAGTCGCGTGTGGCCCCAATTTTGGAAACCACTCCAGTAGAGTATTTCTTTGACCTGATTACCTTTGTCGCTAATAGTTTTACTTAAAAATTAATTTTTCCTTTTTAATTTACAGATAAAATGTTCAAATCAGCTATATATAAATGTCAGAAATGAGAATTAATTATTTGCTGATAGATATTGGATTGCTTTACCTCTGAGCGGCACTTTTTTGCACACCATGGGTTAAATGGCCAGGTCACATGGACCCCGAAGGCTCAGAGAAGGTTGGGGGAGGGGACCCACTGGAACAGCTGTTGGGAGACAGATGGTAGCCTCCCGTCAAGGCCATCCAGCGTGTTCTTTAACGTGCACGGGGTATGGCTCTCCCGCACACGGGGCCACGGCTTAACGTCCCATCCGACGGACGGTGGCCTTTCCAAGCCCATCGGTATCCCCTACTGACCGTGGGCAGGGAATTTTGCGGAGATAAATCTCAACGCCGACCCAGCTGGGACTCAAACCTGGGAACTACAGATTACGAGCCTGGCGCGCTACCGACTGAGCCACCCCCGCCCCAAGAAGAAAATGTCGGAGACTTTCAAGTAGCTCCGTGGTCGATTGAAACATTGAGCTATTGTAAAGAGGGCATCTTCTTCATCCGACGCTGCAACTGAAGATCCCGGCGGGCGAAGTGGATTGACCCAATTTAGAAAGTTGTTAGCCAAGTTTATTTAATGCAGAGTATAAGGAAGGCATTTCGAGAACTTAAGAAAGAAAAGAGGAGGATTTCGAGAGGTTTATTTAGCACAAAATGCCAAGGTCAGAGCTTGGAGCAATCCAGAAGAGCAAAAGTATACAGAATACATTTTTAGTTCTCATCGTCTATGTGGCAATCGCTGGTGATTCTTACTCATGGTGAAGATTCCGTATAGGGAGAGAAAATAGTATACGTAAACTGATCTAAGGGACCTGGGTTCGAGCCCCGGGTAAGGCATGGATGTGTGTGTTGTTTTTCTGCTGAGGTCCTGCCATCCTTACAGACCTTCTACTATGGCATATAAACTGACAGGCTCCTGTCAGACCTCTATGGCAAGCAGCTGCTTGAGGGGGTATGGCAACCTTCGTGTCACGTGATTACAGAATTCAGGAAAAACATCTGGAGCGAGTACAGCAACTGCACACGCTCAATATTTCCGTGAGTGAGCCCACACGATCTAGGTCTTTGTGAGCTCACACGATCCAATGTGCTGTGAACATTAACCGCAACCGCTCCAATTTGCTGTGAACGGTAACTGCACACGCTCCATATTCATTGCATTATATATTCATAGCCGTCCCATGGCCGAGTGGTTAGCGCGCTTGGCTACTGATCTAAGGGACCTGGTTCGAGCCCCGGGTAAGGCATCGATGTGTGTGTTGTTTTTCTGCTGAGGTCCTGCCATCCTCTCAGACCTTCTACTGTGGCATATAAACTGACAGGCTCCTGTCAGACCTCTGTGGCAAGCAGCTGCTTGAGGGGATATTTATTTATTTTTTTAACATTTGGAGACAACTTCTGGCTCAAATTTTTGAGACTGGTTAGGGGGGAAAATTTCTCTTACGCATCGTAAAACATGTATACAGAAATGTTGGCCGAAGATTGGCTCTGTCCACAGTGCACCAAGCTCATAATCTTCAGTTCCCACGTTCGATTCTCACCTACACCAACGTTGAGATTTATCTCCGCTGAACTCACCCTGCCCCCCGTCAGCATGGGCAAGGCAAGGGGTCACCAATGGGCTTTGAAAAGCTTTCGTCCATCAGATGTATCGTAAAGCCGTTGCCCCGTGTGCGAGAGAGTCGTATTCTGCGCAAAAAACTGCCGCTTAGAGGGTTGGGTTGTTTTACCTCTGAGCGCACTTTTTTGCACACCATGGGCTAAATGGCCATGTCACATGGACCCCGAAGGCTCAGAGAAGGTTGTGGGAGGGGACCCACTGGAACAGCTGTTAGGAGACAGATGGTAGCCTCCCGTCAAGGCCATCCAGCGTGTTCTTTAACGTGCACAAGGTATGGCTCTCCCGCACACGGGTCCACGGCTTAACGTCCCATCCGACGGACGGCGGCCTTTCCAAGCCCATCGGTGTCCCCTACTGACCGTGGGCAGGGCGGGGAATTTTGCGGAGATAAATCTCAACGCTGACCCAGCTGGGACTCGAACCGGGGAACTACAGATTACGAGCCTGGCGCGCTACCGACTGAGCCACCCCCGCCCCAAAAATGTTGGCCGAAGATTGTCTCTGTCCACAGTGCACCAAGCTCATAATCTTCAGTTCCCAGGTTCGATTCTCACCTGCGCCAACGTTGAGATTTATCTCCGCTGAACTCACCCTGCCCCTGGTCAGCATGGGCAAGGCAAGGGGATACCGATGGGCTTTGAAAGGCTTTCGTCCATCAGATGTATCGTAAAGCCGTTGCCCCGTGTCGAGAGAGTCGTATCCTGCGCAAAAAACTGCCGCTTAGAGGTAAATCAACCCAATCCAGAAGCAAAACGTAATTTTGGCGTGCTTTCTATTAAAAGAGAAGTTGTGAAAAATATTTATGCCTAATTTTTCAAAAGACTACAGTTCTTTTTAATAACTTTATTACCATATTCATTATTTATAAAAGCATTACATCAAAAAGTTACAATCAATCTTGAATGTAATCTACAAGGAGAAAAATTAAATGAAACGGAAAAAAAAACAGAAAATGTGACTTTAGCATTTTCCCAGTATTACCAAGGGTTGGGTTGTTTTACCTCTGAGCGGCACTTTTTTGTACACCATGGGCTAAATGGCCAGGTCACAAAGACCCCGAAGGCTCAGAGAAGGTTGGGGGAGGGGACCCACTGGAACAGCTGTTGGGAGACAGATGGTAGCCTTATCGGTGTCCCCTACTGAAAGTGGGCAGGGCGGGGAATTTTGCGGAGATAAATCTCAACGCTGACCCAGCTGGGACTCGAACATGGGAACTACAGATTACGAGCCTGGCGCGCTACCGACTAAGCCACCCCCGCCCCGTATTACCAAGGAGTATAACAAATTAAAGTTATATTTTCTGTTTTTTCACGTTTCATTTTATTTTTCGTCTTGTAGTTTCCATTCAGGATTGATAATAAATTTTTGATGTAATTTTTTTTGTAAATGAATATGGAAATAAAGTTACTATTATTATTATTACAGTTCTTTTATTTTAATAATCTAACACCATCCCACCAACTTCAATTTAGTTTAGCGTCACCTCAAAGGTAAAATGCAATCCAACTTTCAAACACCCGTTGGAGGCAGATTTTGAATCACTAAATAAAACCAATGGCAACCGGTGCAAGCGAATTTCTAGAAAAAAAAGATGTCACCACTTTGTTGTAAAAGAGTTATGAAAGAACCGCTTGCGTGCCTCGTGGTGACGTGATGATGCCTTGATCGTCTCGTGATGATGTCTTGATAGCAGCAAAATCTTCCGAAGAAAAATGGGATGCATCATCTTCCCACTTTTAATGTTGGATATCACGAAATATCTGAATTGACATCGTTTGCCACAGCAGGCTTGCGTACAGTCACTCAAAAAAATATCCGAACACTATGGTTGATTACAGAATTCAGAAAAAATATCTGACAACGATTTTTTTAAAAATTAGTGATCTGGCAACCTTCGTGTCACGTGACACGAAGGTTGCCAAATCGCTCATTTCTAAATAAAATCGTTGCCAGATATTTTTTCTGAATTCTGTAATCAACCATAGTGTTCGGATACTTTTTAATATATATATAATGCAATGAATATGGAGCGTGTGCAGTTACCGTTCACAGCAAACTGGAGCGGTTGCGGTTAATGTTCACAGCACATTGGATCGTGTGAGCTCACAAAGACCTGGATCGTGTGGGCTCACTCACGGAAATATTGAGCGTGTGCAGTTACCGTTCACAGCAAACTGGATCGGTTGCGGTTAATGTTCATAGCACATTGGATCGTGTGAGCTCACAAAGACCTGGATCGTGTGGGCTCACTCACGAAAATATTGAGCGTGTGCAGTTACCCTTCACAGCAAACTGGATCGGTTGCGGTTAATGTTCACAGTACATTGGATCGTGTGGGCTCACTCACGAAATTATTGAGCGTGTGCAGTTACCGTTCACAGCAAACTGGATCGGTTGCGGTTAATGTTCACAGCACATTGGATCGTGTGAGCTCACAAAGACCTGGATCGTGTGGGCTCACTCACGGAAATATTGAGTGTGTGCAGTTACCGTTCACAGCAAACTGGATCGGTTGCGGTTAATGTTCACAGCACATTGGATCGTGTGGGCTCACTCACGAAAATATTGAGCGTGTGCAGTTACCGTTCACAGCAAACTGGATCGGTTGCGGTTAATGTTCACAGCACATTGGATCGTGTGGGCTCACTCACGAAAATATTGAGCGTGTGCAGTTACCGTTCACAGCAAACTGGAGCGTGTGCAGTAACTGTACACGCTCCAGTTTGCTCTGAACGGTATCTGGAGCGTGTACAGTTGCTGTACACGCTCCAGATATTTTTTCTGAATTCTGTAATCAACCATAGCGTTCGGATACTTTTTTGAGCGACTGTACCTCCCTGCTTTCAATTTACTTGCAGGTGTTTCTATGAGACTTTTGGGAAAAGATTGTACAAACCAGTCGTTTACAATCGGAATCTTTTTTTGACCTAATGTCTGTCTCTGAAACAGTCCTTGATGACCCCTTTAACAATTATTAATTACCTTTAGTTTGAGACATCGCCCAAATTAAAACTTTTTGTTGCCATCCTTTTCGGGTCAAGTTTTGTGAATTATGAAAGTTACTTAACCAAGTTTCACTCATAAAAATTGATGAACTTTCACTGCTCTACATTACGGAACGTTTTGTATGGTAGAGATTGCCCCATTTTAGGCATATAGGAAATTGAAATTCGCCAAGAAGAAATGTCCGAGCATTCTTTTGGTAAATTCCATCACGACTCAAAGTTTAAAACCTCTGATATAAACCAAAAGGAAATGAGCTAGCTATATTAAAATAAATTTTAATCACTGAATTCGGTTTCTGCAATCTGCAACTGAAGACGAAGTCATCGGAAGGTACTTCCTCCCCAAAGGAAACCGACAGACCAAAATCGACTGATCGATACCTTATTAAAGACGTTCACCTGGGAACCAATGGGAGGAGAGCACGGACAGCACTCAATAACCAATCAATTCTTCGCAGCACAGACGCGAAATACGGTGATGCGTGATTAGCGTGACACGACGTCCGTCTCTGCCGCTGCTCTTCTACATCTTCATCGCGAACATGTTCCGCAATGGTGTTTCGCCATCTCTAACATGCACTCCGTTGTTCCTTTAAGGATACGTTGAGTCAAAATGCTGTTCGGTGGAAGTCACGATGGGTTTTTGCCTTAAAGAATCGTGTCTCTTAATCTTTGAAATACTTTTCTTTTGCTCCAAGAAAAATAAGCTGATTAACCCAGACACAAGACCCGAAATCTTAAAGCGAAGGGGCGAGTCGGTAGCGCGCCAGGCTCGTAATCTGTATTTCCCAGGTTCGAGTCCCAGCTGGGTCAGCGTTGAGATTTATCTCCGCAAAATTCCCCGCCCTGTCCACGGTCAGATGCGGGAGAGCCATACCCTGTGCACGTTAAAGAACACGCTGGATGGCCTTGACGGGAGGCTACCATCTGTCTCCCAACAGTTGTTCCAGTGGGTCCCCTCCCCCCAACCTTCTCTGAGCCTTCGGGGTCCATGTGACCTGGCCATTTAGCCCATGGTGTGCAAAAAAGTGTCGCTCAGAGGTAAAACAACCCCAACCCAACTTAAAGCAAAGAGTACAAGGAGACCTACCGGACATTTATTAAATGAAAATTTTGGGTTTGTGGAGGTGGGGGGGGGGGGGATATATTTTACCCTTTAGATGCGCTTTTGTAAACACAGTGCATAACCCCATTGGTATCATATCGTAAATGGGAGGGGGGGGGGGGCTCAGTCGGTAGCGCGCCAGGCTCATAATCTGCAGTTCCCAGGTTCGAGCCTCAGCTGGGCCAGCGTTGAGATTTATCTCCACAAAATTCACCGCTCTACCTACAGTCAGTAGGATCATCCACGGCCAGCCGTCGGATGGGACATTAAGTAGTGGCCCCGTGCGCGGGAAAGCCATACCCTGTGTACATAAAAAAACACGCTGGATGGCCTTGACGGGGGGGGGGGGGGGCTACCATCTATTTCCCATCAGCTGTCCAATGGGTTCCCTTCCCCAACTTTCTCTAAGCCCTCGGGGTCCTTGTGACCTGGCCATTTAGCCCACTGTGTTCAGAAAAGTGCCGCTCAGAGATAAGACAACCCAACCTACCGTCAAGGCCATCCAGCGTGTTTTTTTTTGTGTAAAATTAGTATGGGTTGAGTTGTTTTAACTTTGGGTTGTTTTACCTCTGAGCGGCACTTTTTTGCACACCATGGGCTAAATGGCCAGGCCACAAGAACCCCGAAGGCTCAGAGAAGGTTGACCCACTGGAACAGCTGTTGGGAAACAGATGGTAGCCTCCCGTCAAGGCCATTCAGCGTGTTCTTTAACGTTGTGTTGTTTTACCTTTGAGTGGCACTTTTTTGCACACCATGGGCTAAAGGGCCAGGTCACATGGACCCCGAAGATTGGGTTGGGTTGTTTTACCTCTGAGCGGCACTTTTTTGCACACCATGGGTTAAATGGCCAGGTCACATGGACCCCGAAGGCTCAGAGAAAGTTGGGGGAGGGAACCCACTGGAACAGCTGTTGGGAGACAGATGGTAGCCTCCCGTCAAGGCCATCCAGCGTGTTCTTTCACGTACACAGGGTATGGCTCTCCCACACACGGGGCCACGGCTTAACGTCCCATCCGACGGACGGCGGCCTTTCCAAGCCCATCGGTGTCCCCTACTGACCGTGGTCAGGGCGGGAAATTTTGCGGAGATAAATCTCAACGCTGACCCAGCTGGGACTCGAACCTGGGAACTACAGATTACGAGCCTGGCGCGCTACCGACTGAGCCACCCCCGTCCCCCAAGTAAATAGGTGTCTCCTTTCTCGCCAAAGACAGAGTGCGAACGAAATCAAAGTTGGGATTCTCAGGAGGGCATCCTGTGAGTTATATGTGCACAAGTTCTCTTAACTCTGAAATGGATGACCAAGGCCAGGGCAGTATCTAGGGAGCGGGGGGAAGCAAAAGGGAACATTCCCCTCCCCTTTTCAGAATGCTAGTAAGTGTAATAGAAGCATCAAACTTGTTTATATTTTATGGATGTTTTCAAGAAAGTTTTTAAAGACCCCTAAAACTGAGAGGGAGGGGGATGTCTTGCATTGGAAATCCAGTCTCTTGGCCCATTCCTTTTACATTTTTCTGGCTCGATTGTGTTTCTTGGTCCCACCACCACCACCTCGATTTTTTTCTAGTTTTTCTAGATCGGGGCTTGACCAAGGCTATACGTAACATCGGGCACGAGGATGCCTTTTCAAACTGTCAATTTTGCCTTCTTTACCGTAAAGCAAGGTGAAATAAATGGTGTAAAATATTGTTTTAAACTCTATCTTAGGGGTTCTCTATGATTGTTCGAAAACACAGCCGTATCATTTAGAACTTATCAGTTTGTAGAGTGATTGAAAAAGGCGCATCTAGGCTGGTTGGCTCAGTCGATAGAGCGCCAGACTCGTAACTTGATTTTCCAAGTTTCGAGTCGTCACTATGTCTATATTGAAACATTTTCCGCTAACCTACTGTATGTCAGAAAAGGAAACCGATGAGCTTGCAAAAGTGACACCCATGGTCCAATTGTGTGTAGGAGAACCATACTCTGCGCGTTAAAAACTCTATGGTTGGATTGGATGAGAGGCTTTTAACTGTTTTCCAAAACTATCCAATGAGTCATCTTCCCTTATCCTAGGGGGCGGGGGTGGCTTAGTCGGTAGCGCGCCAGGCTCGTAATCTGTAGTTCCCAGGTTCGAGTCCCAGCTGGGTCAGCGTTGAGATTTTCCTCCGCAAAGTTCCCCTCCCTGCCCACGGTCAGTAGGGGACACCGATGGGCTTGGAAAGTCCGCTGTCCGTCGGATGGGACGTTAAGCCGTGGCTCCGTGTGCGGGAGAGCCATACCCTGTGCACGTTAAAGATCACGCTGGATGGCCTTGACGGGAGGCTACCATCTGTCTCCCAACAGCTGTTCCAGTGGGTCCCCCTCCCCCAACCTTCTCTGAGCCTTCGGGGTCCATGTGCCTGACCATTTAGCCCATGGTGTGCAAAAAAGTGCCGCTCAGAGGTAAAGCAACCCAACGTTAAAGAACACGCTGGATGGCCTTGACGGGATGCTACCATCTGTCTCCCAACAGCTGTTCCAGTGGGTCTCCTCCCCCAACCTTCTCTGAGCCTTCCGAGTCCATGTGACCTGGCCATTTAGCCCATGATGTGCAAAAAAGTGCCGCTCAGAGGTAAAACAACCCAACCCAAATCCCTTATCCTACTCTGAGCCCTTGGAGTCCCTGTGACCTGGTTATTTAGCCCATCGTGCTAAAAAAAAGTCCGGTCAGACGTTAAACAACCCAGCCCCACTTTAGTGGCATCGTTAGATCGGAGTGCAGGACGATTGCGGAAAAGAAGAGTTAAGGATTGACCTTAGAAACCGTGATTAGCTCTCAGCAGAGAGGAGAGCGAAAGTGTTGAGAGAAGAAATCCAGAGCACTCGATGAAGTATTATGGGGCCGTAATATACACATCTCCACCCTGGAGATTCCTGCACACTGCGTGTTCGTGGCCGGCTTCATCTCTTCAGATGGGAGTGGCTGTGTCTTCGGTATATAAACAGGTAAGTTTCCCATTTGCAGCTGTTTCGTCTACTCCAATAAGCCGCACTTTGTTTGGACTCGGCACGATGGCTAGCGGACTCCTCAGAAGTGACTCTGAAGAAGAAAAGGTGAGTCTCTTCTATTCATTTTATGCCTGCAGATCCATTTTGTCATCTACATGCTGTTCTGACGCGATTTTTTTTAGCGTGACCCGACCAAGTTGGAATGGGTTGTTTTATCTGTTAATGGCACTTTTTTCAAAGAATGTAGAGGGAGAAGAAGTTAAGCTTCCATAGAGATTAATGTAAAATCGAGTATCGTGCATTTGGCGTAGAGGTGAAACGAACATTACAGGGGACGAACGCTTTTGTAATTACATGTTGCTGTCAACTTCCATTCTCTTCGCTTTTCCTATGTAATAATTTCCCATTGATATCCTTGCAGAGTATATTAATATCAATTCTGCTTCCTGTTTCTATGCAACCAAGAAAGCTTTTAATTGTAATAATTTATTCTATAAATTAACTTCAGGCTAATTTCAAATCTTCTCTTTCCGTTCAATTTATAATTGTTGGTTCAACGAAAAATAATTCCAATGGAGAAAATAAACCTTTATTAAAATCATGATATTATTTTTTTCAAATACAAAGGGCAGTTACTTTTTTTTTCTTTTTTAAAATATAAATGTTTTGATGCATAATTCCTTCGCCCCTTATTGTTTGCTTCCCAGCTTAAACAAATGCACGATACGAATCGAAACACCACTTGAGGTCGCCACTTACGCTTTGTCAAAGCTGAACTTCTTTTCCTTATACGTTCTTTGCTTTTGTGCACACATCAATTTTGAAACAGTTTTTAGGCAACACCTCCTAGAACAAAACCCGTACCACTAATTTATGACGTCAGCATACGTAGTCCTAACATATAGGCATTTCTTATATATTTATTTTTATTATTATTATTAGTGGTGTATTTTAATACTAATCTTTATTCATAAATATACATTATTTAGGGAGGAAAATTATTCTTAGGAATTCGTTATGATAATGCTAACACATAATTTTCCTTCTAAAAATTATATATTTGTAAATAAACATTAATGTAAAGATCAACATTAAAATACAGTCGAGCCCCGGGTAAGGCATGGATGTTCGTGTTGTTTTCTGCTGAGGTCCTGCCATCCTCTCAGATCTTCTACTGTGGCATATAAACTGACAGGCTCCTGTCAGACCTCTGTGGCAAGCAGCTGCTTGAGGGGGTATTTATTTTTTTATTAGTAATAGAAGTAGCACTAAGCCTATAAGAAATGTCTAGAGTTTAAGACTACCTATGTTGGGGTCCTAAGTTACAGCCTTTTGTTCTAGGATGTGTTAGTTTAGAACAATGTTTCCCAAAGTGGGCGATATCGCCCCCTGGGGAGCGCTGGAAAGATCCAGGGGGTCGGTAGTTTCGGGTGCAATTGGGGGTAGGGGTGGAAGCATAAAGAAAGAAGGGAAGATAAGAAATTTTTGAAAAACCGCTCGTACATGTTTCATCTGTTGTGTAACATAGAGATAAAGTCGTAGTGATTACTTTATTTTCAAAATAAACACATAAAATTATCCTTCGTTTTCTGTGTAATGCGAATGTTACTATGGTTGATTTTAATAAATAATTTTATAATCTCAAGCTGTCTCGTTTACAACAACATCTTTCTTTACTAGGTTGTAGGACGTAGGCAGAAATATAGATACACAAAAAAACGCAAATTTGTCACTGCATCTTTCTGTTTGTTCGCTTAAAGAAGGTAGATTTCCAGGGGGACGCTGAGTAATTTTTTTTCTGAAAAGGGGGCGGTACGACAAATAAGTTTGGGAACCACTGGTTTAGAAGATCATAACATCATTGTCTGCTGTAAAAAATTTCAGCTTCAATAACTCTTTTAATGTTAAATGAATATCGTTTAAAATCGAGACGTGGATAAATTTATTGACATCTATAATTGATATTCTACGTCTTTTTAGGTTCGAGTCCCAGCTGGGTCAGCGTTGAGATTTATCTCCGCAAAATTCCCCGCCCTGCCCACGGCCAGTAAGGGACACCGATGGGCTTGGAAAGGCCGCCGTCCGGCGGATGGGACGTTAAGCCATGGCCCCGTGTGCGGGAGAGCCATACCCTGTGCACGTTAAAGAACACACTGGATAGCCTTGACGGGAGGCTACCATCTGTCTCCCAACAGCTGTTCCAGTGGGTCCCCTCCCCCAACCTTCTCTGAGCCTTCGGGGTCCTTGTGGCCTGGCCATTTAGCCCGTGGTGTGCAAAAAAATGCCGCTCAGAGGTAAAACAACCCAAAACAACCTCGCAATCTAAATCTTTCAACAGCTCTTAAATCATGGATAACTAGTTTTTTATATCTTGTAAAAATTGAAACGACTTAATTTTGTTCATACTTAAATAAACAAAGTATAATGTTTGAATGCTGACGCTCCTAGGCACGTGCCTTTATGGTAAATGCCACCTATATTCTATATTTTAACTAGAAGAACATATGTATATTGCCTCTGGTGAATATAGGAATCTCTTTTTCAAACCAAATGAAGTTTTTCGTTTACCAACTTTTGCACTCGAAGTTTTAATTGGAGCTAATGGATATGGGGCGGGGGTGGCTCAGTCGGCTCGTAAGGCCAGGCTCGTAATCTGTAGTTCCCAGGTTCGAGTCCCAGCTGGGTCAGCGTTGAGATTTATCTCCACAAAACACCCCGCCCTGCCCACGGTCAGTAGGGGACATCGAAGGGCCTAGAAAGGCCGTCCGTCGGATGGGACGTTAAGCCGTGGCCCCGTGTGTGGGAGAGCCATACCCTGTGCACGTTAAAGAACACGCTGGATGGCCTTGACGGGAGGCTACCATTTGTCTTCCAACAGCTGTTCCAGTGGGTCCCCTCCCCCAACCTTCTCTGAGTCTTCGGGGTCCATGTGACATGGCCATTTAGCCCATGGTGTACAAAAAAGTGCCGCTCAGAGGTAGAACAACCCAACCCAACTCTGATTTTTGAGGTTTTCTTTAAAAAATAAGTTATTCAAACCCTCAAAGGGGGGAATGTAACCCTTCCCCCTTTGACCCCCCCCCCCCCTGAGTACGCTACCGTATTGTAACCTTTTTGCTTCTGTTCTCTTTTAGTGAATACATGAATTGCAGAACAACTATTCATGAATACATGAAATCCTCCCCTGACATATATTAGATTCTGTTCCTACAAAACAGAAACTACTCAGATAGAGTGTTTGACATTGAGCCTTGCTAGGGAGGAGAATTTCAATGAAACGTTAATGACAGCAACATCACCAACTGTACCTATATTCCAGTCACGCTTGCTGCTAGACAATAGCCACCGTTGCATACGTATTACTCTATATGCCTTAGTTCTTCAGCTGCTAGCAAAGCCAGACCAGGCTTGCTGTCCACCACGGAGACCTGACATAGAAAGGTTTGCGCAGAGATGGCTGCTGCATCTACTCCCAAATGGATATCATTAGTATTGACAGAAAATGCAGTTAGCTACGAGATTGCTCGTGCGGTTACCATGGAGACCACTCAAACATCGCGTCGCTGCTATTGCCCCACAGAACATGAGGTGGGAGGAATCCTCAGTAATAATCACAATTTTGATGTTGAGCGAACAGGGGAGAGAGAATGTGACAAACATATCAATTCGAATGAAGCATGAGAAAATGTAACAAAACTGAAATAACGAATCATAAATTCGCGACATTTGCTTTCTATCCTGCGTTAGATGTATTCCTCGATACATATTTAAACAGAGCACCTTTCGCTACATAAGCTATGACTTATTTACCATAAATGCGAAGTCAGATTTCTACCTTGATATTCATTTTTGTGCTACTCATGGCCGGACGTCATCAGTGACGAAAACAGTTGCATAAAACTTAGCAGAATAAAATGAATGCTTTTACGTTTGTGACAAACATATCAAAAATGGAAAGCTAAAACACTTTTTACCTTTCCTTGACTTTTTGCGTTAATTAGTAAAACAATCATTGCCTAAAAAACATTCAACCGATTTATCGAACTTCAACAGACTTATTTCCCTTTAAAAGCCTAAAAATTGCATTGAATTTCAGATCGTTTGGGTTGTTGGGTAGTTTTACCTCTGAGCGGCACTCTTCTGCACACCATGGGCCAAATGGCCAGGTCACAAGGACCCCAAAGGCTTAGAGAAGGTTGGGGGAGGGGACCCACTGGAACAGCTGTTGGGAGACAGATGGTAGCCTCCCGTCAAGGCCATCCAGCGTGTTCTTTAACGTGCACAGGTATGGCTCTCCCACACACGGGGCCACGGCTTAACGTCCCATCCGACGGACGGCCTTTCTAGGCCCTTCGATGTCCCCTACTGACCGTGGGCAGGGCGGGGTGTTTTGCGGAGATGAATCTCAACGCTGACCCAGCTGGGACTCGAACCTGGGAACTACAGATTACGAGCCTGGCGCGCTACCGACTGAGCCACCCCCGTCCCTAGATCGTTTGGGTGATGTATTCGGTTGCAAACAACCTACTATTATGGGTCTTAAGGTATGTTTCTCATTTTACCTGTCAAGCTGATTTTTCTTCTTTTTTTTTTATATTTAACCCTCGGCCTTCCTATTTGTTGTTCATCAATTTACATTTTTCGCTCTCGCCCCTACCGACCCCAATATGTGAACGTTAAGATTTTCTCTGCCAATACTCTCGATGATAAAGGGGTCACCGATCGCCTTGAAAACACACTACCGCTTGTCGGATGGCCGTTAAGTCGTGTTTCTCTGTGAAGGAGAGCTCGTTAAAGAACACGCTGGATGGTCTTGGTGGGAGGCATCCATTTACTTACTAATAGCTGTGGAGTAAATTCTTCTCTCCCGCGCTCTCAGCTCTTGGAATGCTTGTGGCACTGATCATTTAGTCTGCTGTGTACTCAAAGGTGCCTTTCTTAAAATGGACAATCCAACATTACATTGACATATTCAGAAAGTTCTAATGGAGTTGGGGGGGGGGGAGCAGATTGAACATGTTTGATCTAATGGAGAGAAATAGAGGGACGATTGGAGTGCTTCAATCTTTGATTTTCTGTGTTTCTAATGTAGAAAATATGCTATTAATGCTTTCAAGGGACATGCATAATCCCAAAACTCCTGGTTGGGTACGCCACTTCAATCCAAATGCTTCATTATCCTCCTCAAGCAGCTGCTTGCCACAGAGGTCTGACAGGAGCCTGTCAGTTTAATACGCCATAGTAGAGGGAACTGTGAGGATGGCGGATCCTCAGCAGATTTTTTGCCAACTGCACACGATGTTCCCAGGTGCTGACGCGCCCAAAGCTGCTTAACTTCGGGTTGGGTTGTTTTACCTCTTGAGCGGCACTTTTTTGCACACCATGGGCTAAATGGCCAGGTCACAAAGACCCCGAGGGCTCAGAGAAGGTTGGGGGAGGGGACCCACTGGAACAGCTCTTGGGAGACAGAGGGTAGCCTCCCATCAAGGCCATCCAGCGTGTTCTTTAACGTACACAGGATATGGCTCTCCCACATACGGGGCCACGGCTTAACGTCCCATCCGACGGACGGCGGCCTTTCCAAGCCCATCGGTGTCCTCTACTGACCGTGGGCAGGGCGGGGAATTTTGCGGAACTTAACTTCGGTGATCGGACGGAAACCGGTGTTTTCAGCTTATTGCATATAAACTGACATGCTCCTGTCAGACCTCTGTGGCAAGTAGCTGCTTGAGGGGGTATTTATTTTTATTTACTGCCGTTGGCCTACTTCATTATTCTTTTATTAAAGTATCTTTAATGGTTCTAATGAATCAGAATTAGAAATATTATTACGCAGCTTTTTTTTTTACTCAAAATAGTTAATTCTCAAGAACTGTGTCGCGTGCAAAAGAACCGTCCACCTCCAATTTCTCGCTTGTTCGCTTCCTCCGTGAGACCAGATGGGCCAGATCACCTGCCAAGCACTGTGTACATACAGCACCACCCCGCAGAGCGTAGCTCGCTCAACGGAAACTGAACTGTTAGCTCACACGCCTCAACGGAAGTACGTTCTTCGCTGGTGACGTAAGCGTTCGGTAAACAGCCGTGATGATGTCGGAGTCGGAGTTGTTGAAGGAAACGAGCTACGGAGAAAGATATTTATAATCACCGTGTTTATTTCTATAGAAAAGTACCACCAGAGGGAAATGAAATAACATCAAATGAATAATGCTTTAAACACATGCCGGAAAGCATTTTTTCCGACATGATTTTTAAATATGTAAAAGGGCTGTTTTTAATTTAATTTTACTTTTTGCTCTGAGGTCCTGCCATCCTCTCAGATCTTCTGCTATGGCATATAAACTGACAGGCTCCTGTCAGACCTCTGTGCCTTTGGGTTGGGTTGTTTTACCTCTGAGCGGCACTTTTTTGCACACCATGGGCTAAATGGCCAGGTCACATGGACCCCGAAGGCTCAGAGAAGGTTGGGGGAGGGGACCCACTGGAACAGTTGTTGGGAGGCAGATGGTAGCCTCCCGTCAAGGCCATCCAGCGTGTTCTTTAACGTGCACAGGGTATGGCTCTCTCGCACACGGGGCCACGGCTTAACGTCCCATCCGACGGACGGCGGCCTTTCCAAGCCCATCGGTGTCCCCTACTGACCGTGGGCAGGGCGGGGAATTTTGCGGAGATAAATCTCAACGCTGACCCAGCTGGGACTCGAACCTGGGAACTCACAGATTACGAGCCTGGCGCGCTACCGACTGAGCCACCCCCGCCCCATTTTCCGATAGAAATTTTATCATTAGCTGGTAAAGTGTGGTAGACAAAGTGTTTTTCTATTGACAGCTGCAATTTGCCTCCACCCACTGAGGGGAGGAAGAGGGGGGGGATTCCTTTGAAATTGGGCGTCCTACATTTTACTCTGTTTTTTAAAACGGAGAATTTCAAGCAATTAAAAAAACTGAGTAAAACCTTTCATTGATGTTTCAACGCATTTTTCAGTATATCGTATATACTGATTTAGAAACCACTTCTAATCCTGTTATGACGTCGAAAAATCATCATTTCTGCGTGAAAGGGTGAAAAAAAGCCTGTTTGCCCTTTTAGGTAAACAAATACCAAAGTGACTTTGATAAATATTCTTCTGCTGTCATACTATCCGTTAGTGCGGAATTTTTCTGCATTGTTCTTGACCAAAGAAGTGTTGCAGCGTGGAGGATGACAGCCATCGAGCCTTGTTTGAGGAAAAATATTCAACGGTTATAATTCTATAAATTTTCTCATTGGATGTGTTTCGGGGAAAAAGCAAATACAAATACTGGGTGATGGTCCTGGCCAAGACACTCATGTGACGAAACAATGCAATGAAGAACTGCTTCCATGGTTGCCAACAACGGATCGTTCATCACCGTCGTCTATAACCAAAATTAAAAAAAAAAAGTTGGTTGCGCCATTTTATAAGCACGATTCATCGGCCTTCGAACAATGGTGCCAGGTGGCGGACATCAGCGAACAGGTGTACAAAAATCTTGACTCGAATCTGGCAACCTTCGTGTCACGTGACAGAAAGGTTGCCAGATCACTAATTTCTAAAAAAATCGTTGCCAGATATTTTTTCTGAATTCTGTAATCAACCATAGTGTTCGGATACTTTTTTGAGCGACTGTAGGTGGTCATATTATTTTGATACTGTGGGATCGTGTGGGCTCACTCACGGAAATATTGAGCGTGTTCACAGCAAACTGGAGCGTCTGCACACGCTGCAGTTTGCTGTGAACGGTAACTGGAGCGTGTACAGTTGCTGTACACGCTCAAGATATTTTTCCTGAATTCTGTAATCACGTGACACGAAGGTTTCCAGATCACTAATTTCTAAAAAAAATCGTTGCCAGATATTTTTTATGAATTCTGTAATCAACCATAGCGTTCGGATACTTTTTTGGGCGACTGTACACGCAGACCCCGATTCAGTCTGGGAGATAATTCCTGTTTTTCAAATCGCCTGCTGCAAAGGGAGGAATTTGACGTTTAGAAAATGGCAATACGACAGTAATTGTATTAGATACTAGTATATGATGTGCAAATGGTAGTTCTTTTACTATTAGGCAGCTGTTTTAAAGGCATGTATTTTAGGGGGTGGCATATTTTCTATAATCGATGGCATTCAGGGAGAAAAAACTGTTGCAAGTATTTAACTTAACAAAGACAAAAATTAAGTATTCGACAAAGGTTGTGTAAAATAATATTATATTTTGAATTATTTCGTAACAAAAACCTCTTGTCAACAAATAAAACTTTTTGTTTCTTTTCTTGAATTAAGTGTTCTTTATAGAATTTTTTGACACTTATTTCGAAAATGACCTTGAATTTTCTTTTTTAAGATTTGGAGTTTTTTAGAAACAATCAACATTGTACTTACTAAATCATGTGATGTACTAATAAATTTTACTTTTTTTTTGACTACCAAAATTTCTTTGGCGACAGATTTACTCCTATGTATAAATTCTGGGTTGGGTTGTTTTACCTCTGAGCGGCACTCTTTTGCACACCATGGGCTAAATGGCAAGGTCGCATGGACCCCGAAGGCTGAGGGAATGGCCCACTGGAACAGCTGTTAGGAGACAGATGGTAGCCTCCCGTCAAGGCCATCCAGCGTGTTCTTTAATCCGACGGACGGTGGCCTTTCCAAGCCCATCGATGTCCCCTACTGACCGTGGGCAGGGCGGGGAATTTTGCGGGGATAAATCTCAACGCTGACCCAGCTGGGACTCGAACCTGGGAACTACAGATTACGAGCCTGGCGCGCTACCGACTGAGCCACTCCCGCCCCCATAAATTCTGGAGTTTGCCTGATGAATCACCAACAATACTCGGCTAACATGGCTGGACTCTCTTTTATACATATGGTCTAAAAAGTTTTCTCTCACTTGGTTACTGATGAAAGAGACCCGGATTCATACATCGGTAAAATATGGATGTGTCTTTTCTAGTGTTGTTCTTTCTACTGAGGTCGTGACTTCCTCACAGATCTTCTCCATAGCGTATTGTACTGACAGCCTCCTGTCAGACCTCTGTCGCAAACAGCAGGTAATTTATATTATACATTGGAAATCGAATAATAATTGTGGTCAAGCGTTTACTGATGCATAAATCTTAACTACGGCATTTTTTGGTTTTCAACATAATAGCTTAAATTAGGTTAGCGAATGACTGTTAGGATGGGTAGGTAGTTGTCGACAATCATGACACTTTATTGATTACTTATATTCACATTGCTACATAAATATACGTTTCGTACAGTCGTTCAAAAACGTATCCGAACACTATGGTACTTACGTGCACTTTAACCTCAAAAATGAAAACAATGTTTATCTATGCTGAGTGCATAATTTTAAATGATAGACGGTCCCTCTTATAAGCATCCGCTATATTATCAAAATACATTTATCACACAACTCACAAGTACAGATTGCAGTAAGCGAATATCGTGGGCAGCGAACTTTGCTGAAGATAACTAAAATGTTTCAAGCATAGTGAAAGCGTTCCAGCGTTTTCATAAGAAAGAATGTTGGGAATAGCATCATAAACATAATTTAGCGTGAAGAGTCATCGACTAAGAGTGGAATTAGCCCAGGATGAAGTCAAGAGGTAGCATAGCAACACTAAAAGACTTGTCTGCTACAGTAGGTATCTTATTTATTCTTCAATTTCCGGGCTTCTTTCATTTGAGATTTGCTTTCCTACGCAGTTATCTGTTTACGAAGGGGCGGGGGTGGCTCAGTCGGTAGCGCGGCAGGCTCGTAATCTGTAGTTCCCAGGTTCGAGTCCCAGCTGGGTCAGCGTTGAGATTTATCTCCGCAAAAATCCCCGCCCTGCCCACGGTCAGTAGGGGACACCGATAGGCTTGGAAAGACCCCCGTCCGTCGGATGGGAAGTTAAGCCGTGGCCCCGTGTGCGGAAGAGCCATACCCTGTGTACGTGAAAGAACGCACTGGATTGCCTTGACCAGAGGCTACCATCTGTCTCTCAACAGCTGTTCCAGTGGGTCCCCTCCCCCAACCTTCTCTGAGCCTTCGGGGTCCATGTGACCTGGCCATTTAGCCCATGGTGTGCAAAAAAGTGCCGCTCAGAGGTAAAACAACCCTAGTCTAGGTAGTGTTCGGATACTTTTTTGAGCGGCTGTACCCATGCATTAAAAGCATCTTTGAAGCCATTTTTCGAAAGCGTGCGAAGTGTTGTCGTTGTGGCTCTGCAAGCTTCGTCGTCAGATGCGAAATGTTTCCCTTTCAAAGCTTTCTTCAGTCGCGGAAAGGGGAAAAAATCGCAGGGTGATTAGTCCGGGGGATATGGAGGATGTGGCAGAACCTCAGCACCTATGGCAGTCATCACTGGCTGCACAATATTAGCCGTATGGGGCCTGGCGTTGTCGTGATGGAGAAACCAAGTCACAGCAGAAAGTTCCGGACGTTTTTCACGAATGGCAAGGCTTCCTTATTCGTGGTTCAAAGTGAGTAACACGAGGCACTTTGAACTCGTGTTACTCACTTTGAACCACGAGTACTCACGAGGCACAAAGTGAGTAATGATGTCAAAAAACCTTGAACATAATCCTTTGATGTCAAAAAACACAAGAGCCATTTGTTTCCCAGCTGAACGAGAAACCCGAATTTTCTTGGGTCTCTGTGAATCGGGATGCTTCCATTGACTCGACTCTTGTTTAGTTTCGGGATCGTAGTGAAAGATCCAAGTTTCATCGCAAGTCACAATTCGACTCATGAAGGTTGGACCCTAGCTTTCAAAAAGTTTAAGCATCTCCTTCCAAGCTCCATCCTTTTCTTCTTGTTCTGGAGTCGAACTGTGTAGAATCCATTGAGCACAGATTCGTGACATTTGCAGATGGGTTTTCACAATCGCATGAGCGCTTCCATATGAAACTGACATTTTCACAGCCACTTCACGAAGTGTTATTCGCCTGTCTTCATTCAGGATTGCCAGGGCTCTTTCGATTTGCTCAGGAGTTATTGAGGAAGAAGGCTGGCCGGTTCTTGGGTCATCAGCAACAGATTCGCGTCCTTCTTTGAATCGCTTATGCCACTTAAAAATGGCAGACCCACGAAGACAGTCATTACCATAGGCTTCACTCATCTCTTCAACAGTCATTACCATAGGCTTCACTCATCTCTTCAACAGTCATTACCATAGGCTTCACTCATCTCTTCAACAGTCATTACCATAGGCTTCACTCATCTCTTCAACAGTCATTACCATAGGCTTCACTCATCTCTTCAACAGTCATTACCATAGGCTTCACTCATTTCTTCAACAGTCATTACCATAGGCTTCACTCATCTCTTCAACAGTCGCAGTAGCACTTAGGCCTCGCCTAACGCAAAAACGAATGACATATCGCTGTTCCTTCTGAATTTCCGACATTCTAAACGAACGTCTATGACACGCAAATCGAATCACAGTCTTAACACAACAGTAGTCGACGCCAAATGACCTTGGCACGTGGAGACTCCCTCGCAGCGGTCACGCACAGCGCCATCTATTGTTGCTTTGGGAAAAGCGCTACGTACGAGAACGTATGGCGACAGTCCATGAATTAAATGATCACCCCTCATATGTCCATTTCTTCCCTTCTCTAAAAGAGGGGGAGAAAAATTAAACCGGTGGCGATTGATGGTAATGTTTTTTATGCAAAATGAAAGCTTGCGACGTGGCGAGTGCCATCTATTCTATATTTTAGAAAGTTTGAAACCCGAGCAACGCCGGGTAAATCTGTTAGTTTTAAATAAATTAATCAAATTTAAAAGGTGATAAAGACACATCCTATAGTTCATGGCTCTGCAGCACGCAGGCCCGCGGATCATTTGGGCTTTATAACGTAAAATTATGCCACCAGCAATATTGGTAATGAATAAATTTTTAAGTAACGTGGAAAAAATTTAATTTTCCCACAAATTTGATTTACAAACAAAAGACATGTTGAGAGTCATTTAAATCTGTGGAGCTAGTGTAATTTTATGCAGGACTTTTAAAATCTGCGTCTCCTTTTCTCAAAACGATGTTCTCTAGCTCCCATTTTTTCAACAACCATTTTCTCGAATGAATTTTATAAAGATCAAATTTCGATCACACTTTCTTAACGGACGAATATTTACATTCAAACTAAGGGCTATAAATACAGTCTTTGAAGTTGATTTTACTAAATTGACAAAATACTATTAAAAAAATTCAAGCCTCTCATTAATAATTTTAGATAAAATTTCCTTTTTATTTTGCGTATTTAAGAGTTTTTGGTATTTTTCCATTTATTCAAATTTTTTGAGATATGAATAACCGTAAAGATATGCATATACATATAAATATTTTTGTAACAATAAATCGACATATTAAAATATTAAGCGTTTAATTTTGTGCATTTTCTTAATCCCTCTAGTTTGGCCTGTTTACAAATTCCACAGCCGTAATGTGTCACGCGTTAACAAAACTTTGCCAACCTCTGCTATCAGGGTTTGGGGCGGGGGTGGCTCAGTCGGTAGCGCGCCAGGCTCGTAATATGTAGTTCCCAGGTTCGAGTCCCAGCTGGGTCAGCGTTGAGATTTATCTCCGCAAACCTCCCCCCTTGCCCACGGTCAGTAGGGGATACAGATGGGCTTGGAAAGGCCGCCGTCCGTCGGATGGGACGTTAAGCCGTGGCCCCGTGTGCGGGAGAGCCATACCCTGTGCACGTTAAAGAACACGTTGGTAGGCCTTTGACGGGAGGCTACCATCTGTCTCCCAACAGCTGTTCCAGTGGGTCCCCTCCCCCAACCTTCTCTCAACCTTCGGGGTCCATGTGACCTGGCCATTTAGCCCATGGTGTGCAAAAAAGTGCCGCTCAGAGGTAAAACAACCCAATCTAGTAAAGGTAATGGCGGCCAAAAATTAAACTTGTGCATATTTCACGCATTTTACATGAATTTTTTCCCTCGTTTTCCGGCTCGATTGTATCGCTTGCCCCCATTTATTATTTTTTTTTTCTACGATCAGGCCTGCCTGATGTAGTTGTTCACCGTTTCGAACAATCGTTTCCGTTTTTAGAAACCAGAACGTCTTTGCAAATATACAATTGTATCTCTTCCAAATGGCCACTTTTTCGACCAAACGCCTTCGTCACTCGGGTGCCATCTGTCACGTAAAAGTCTCCGTAATGACTTCCGAGAATTGCAGCAAACCTCGAGTAGATGTTCCTTCCCTAAATACATCTCGTGTGCTAACTGTAACACGTCCTCAAGACTGGAAATACTTAATACGATTTGTAAAGAAGTGTTTTGTGTGGCTTGAAATATAAATATAAAAATATTTATATATTTCGTGTCACGTGACACGAAGGTTGCTAGATCACTAATTTCTAAAAAAATCGTTGCCAGATATTTTTTCTGAATTCTGTAATCAACCATGGTGTTCGGATACTTTTTTGAGCGACTATAGGTGGTCATATTATTTTGATACTAGATCGTCTGGGCTCACTCACGGAAATATTGAGCGTGTGCAGTTGCCGTTCACAGCAAACTAGAGCGTGTGCAGTTACTGCACACGCTTCAGTTTGCTGTGAACGGTAACTGGAGCGTGTACAGTTGTTGTACACGCTCCAGATATTTTTCCTGAATTCTGTAATCACGTGACACTAAGGTTGACAGATCACTAATTTCTAAAAAAATCGTTGCCAGATATTCTTTTCTGAATTCTGTAATCAACGATAGTGTTCGGATACTTTTTTGAGCGACTGTAGGTGGTCATATTATTTTGATACTAGATCGTGTGGGCTCACTCACGGAAATATTGAGCGTGTGCAGTTACCGTCCACAGCAGACTGGAGCGTGTGCAGTAACTGCACACGCTCCAGTTGAAAAGGTATAATTGAAATACTTCTAATTCATTTTTGAAAATGATCTGCTCTTATACATACTTATTTTAGATTCACGGTAAGTTACTGCACACGCTCCAGTTTGCTGTGAACGGTAACTGAACTCCAGTTTGCTGTGAACGGTAATAGAATTCTGTAATCAACCATGGTGTTCGGATACTTTTTTGAGCGACTATAGGTGGTCATATTATTTTGATACTAGATCGTCTGGGCTCACTCACGGAAATATTGAGCGTGTGCAGTTGCCGTTCACAGCAAACTAGAGCGTGTGCAGTTACTGCACACGCTTCAGTTTGCTGTGAACGGTAACTGGAGCGTGTACAGTTGTTGTACACGCTCCAGATATTTTTCCTGAATTCTGTAATCACGTGACACGAAGGTTGACAGATCACTAATTTCTAAAAAAATCGTTGCCAGATATTCTTTCTGAATTCTGTAATCAACGATAGTGTTCGGATACTTTTTTGAGCGACTGTAGGTGGTCATATTATTTTGATACTAGATCGTGTGGGCTCACTCACGGAAATATTGAGCGTGTGCAGTTACCGTCCACAGCAGACTGGAGCGTGTGCAGTAACTGCACACGCTCCAGTTGAAAAGGTATAATTGAAATACTTCTAATTCATTTTTGAAAATGATCTGCTCTTATACATACTTATTTTAGATTCACGGTAAGTTACTGCACACGCTCCAGTTTGCTGTGAACGGTAACTGGAGCGTGTACAGTTGCTGTACACGCTCCAGATATTTTTCCTGAATTCTGTAATCACGTGACACGAAGGTTGCCAGATCAGTAATTTCTAAAAAAATAGTTGCCAGATATTTTTTATAAATTCTGTAATCAACCATAGTGTTCGGATACTTTTATGAGCGACTGCACACATAACAATCGACTTTCCAGTCTGACAGGAGTTTGTCTGTTAAATATATATGCAATCAGGGCAGGATCTATGGGGGGGGGGGGAATACGGACGCGGTCAACGGGCGATAGCCAAATATGCAAATATCTGTGCATAGATCAAAAATGGAATGCAATGGAAATAAATTTTTTTTATCGTTTTCTTTATTAAAATCACC
>JAWZYU010000029.1:40839930-40894930 GCA_038380435.1 Ryuthela nishihirai
ATGAGACAGATGGTAACCTCCCATCCAACGTTTTATTTAACCTGCACAGAGTATGATATATACAGAATTTGTACACTATTTTCTTGTGGTTTTTATCAGTTTTTATTCTAACAGTATTAAGATTTTACGATATTTTGGTATTTTTTTGTCTTCTACTATTGGCTCCTTGAACTTTATATATATAATAGAGCAGTGGTTCTCAAAACCTTTTTTGCCTCACGTTCCTCCTGGAAATGTGTATGTTACTTACGGAACTTAGGTTTTCAACTGAAATAGATTTCATTGGTAATTTAGATATGGTTATTTGTGTTATTAAGAACTTTCCGGGAGTCTACGAAACGACATTTAGGAGTCATTTCTGCACATAAGTTTAGTCGAAATAGGATTTCCTCAATTACGAATAGTTATGGAATTCAACGGACTCCTTGATCGCGGCATAATACTGTTGCAGTAACGTTCACTACAGTGAACTCTCATTACGAAGGACGTTATGCAAATATGCCTTTGCAGAAACCATCTGTGTTCGCCTTTCTAACCTATATTACTATGAGGTAACCGATATAACGATGGGCTGTTTAACGTAAATTAATCAAAACTTTGAGTGTAGTGGGAATCGACCCTGGGAATTGCATATTCCTTTCCTGTAGCAATACCTAACGTTCCACCCCTTCACTTTAATGAAAGCACTCCTGATACTATGTCTTTTGATGGCATTCGTAATAGCAAGGCAGGAAGACCGCTTAATACGAAAGCAGTTATCGTTACTTCGCGATGACGTCTAATATATACGTAACTGCAGATCTCAACGCTGTCACAGGTGCTACTGTAACCAGAAAAAAACTGCACACGAAAAGAAATCATAGCAGTTATTAGTTCCTTAACGGAAAGAAACTCTGCGGAGGCGTGGTGGCTCAGTTGGTAGCGCGCCAGGCTCGTAATCTGCAGTTCTCAGGTTCCAGTTCATCTCCGCAAAACTGCTCGCCCTGCTAACGGTCAGCAGGGGAAACATTAAGCTTGGAAAGGCCGCGTCCGTCGGATGGGATCTTAAGCCGTGTTCCCGTGTGCGGGAAAGCCATACCCTGTGCACGTTAAAGAACTCGTTGCATGGCTTTGACGTGAGGCTACCATCTGTCTCCCGACAGCTGTTTCAGTGAGGCTCCTCCCCCAACCTTCTCTGAGCCTTCGGGGTCTTCGTGATCTGACCGTTTAGTCCATTGTCTACCAATAAAATGCCGATCACAAGTAAAACAATCAATTCTGAGCTCTATATGATATCAAATGCGTATTATTGTATGAAATTAAAGTCAGTTATTCAGATTTATTCCCTTAACATTTAAAAGCATCCACCTAACAAAGATCTTTAATATTATTCGTATTCATTACAACACCTATTAGATTCTTTAAAAATTGTTTCAGGAGGTTTCTCAACTATAAATGAATCAATTTCTACTACAGAAAAGGAATGATCTAAATAGATACACCGAATTCTGTTTTAAATTTTTACACGGTGAATAGGTTCCGGAAAAAACCGTGTAAAAAAAAATTTCTAAAAAAAACACAGTGCATATCAAAAACTAGGATATGAAAATAGAATTGGTTCCAGACGTGAAAAAAAACATACCCCCTCAAGCAGCTGCTTGCCACAGAGACCTGACAGGAAGCTGTCAGTTTATATGCCATAATAGAAGGTCTGTGAGGATGGCAGGACCGCAGCAGAAAAACGACACATACGTCCATGCCTTACCCGGGACTCGAACCCAGGTCACTTAGACGTGAAAACCGAATACAAATGAGTTGTTTTCAAACAAGTCATATCAAAATCTTGAAGTCTTTATTTCATTTTTATTAATTTCCAGAGATTTTTAATTTTATAAACTTAGAAGTTTTCAAATTAAAACTCACCGGTTTGGTTTTAAAGAAAAGAAGTATATAAAGAATTCTTAAATATTTTTTAATTCTTCTTTTATCTTTGTCGTGTTTTTAACTCTGTAGTTCCCAGGTTCGAGTCCCAGCTGGGTAAGCGTTAAGATTTATCTCCGCAAAATTCCCCGCCCTGCTCACGGTCAGTAGGGGACACCGGTGGGCTTGGATAGGCCGCCGTCCGTCGGATGGGGCGTTAAGCCGTGGCCCCGTGTGCGGGAGAGCCCATACCCTGTGCACGTTAAAGAAGACGCTGGATGGCTTTGACGGGAGATGATACCTTGATATGCCCCCCAACAGCTGTTCCAGTGGGTCCCCTCCCCCAACCTTCTCTGAGCCTTCGGGGTCCATGTGTCGTGGCCATTTAGCCCACGGTGTGCAAAAAAGTGCCGCTCAGAGGTAAAACAATTTTTTGAGAATTAAATTCAAATGGGGTTTTTAAAAAGGCGCCGTGTGAACTGTGTTACATCAAAATAAATCGTGTAAATAGGGAATTTAAATTTCTTTTCTGATCTGTGTTAAATCAAAAACATGTAAAAAAATAACAGACTTGATGAGATTCAAATTTGTCACTCATTAATCAAAACTGATTGCATTGTTGCTATCGTAAATAAGCACCTCAGCTGAAAAGCAACATCAATGCCTTACCCTAGGTTCGAACCCAGGTCTCTTAGATTAGCTAAGCGCGCTAAGTACTCAACTTTAAAAAAAAATTCTTTTTTAATAAATAATAGGAATAATTTAATTCAATGCACCCAATTCTGTTTCTGATAGGTTCCCGAGAAACCGTGTAAAAAAAAAAAACTTAAAAACAATACAGTGCATATGAAAAAATGGATATGAAAATCTTTAAATCTCCTAAAATTAGTGATGCCTGCTTGTGAATACGGGTTAATAATAAAGTAGGAAAAACAACGAGATGACGTCAGCAGTACTCTTTCGTTGTGTTGCCAGCATATTTGGTATAATATATTACAATCACGTTCAAGTTTCAAAAATGCTTTTCTTTATCATAATAATGTTGCTATTTTAGGTATATTTTTATGTTATGCTTCGATCATCTCAGGTGCGTAAAATGCATTTTTATTTTTCTATACAGAAGAAAAATCGTTATATAAAGTTTCGGGGAAGTATAGACGAAACATTGTGAAGCCGTAGTAAAAGTTGGAAGTTGCATACTTTGAGTTTCGCATTGCAAGCTTTTTTGAGTTTTTCCACTGGATGTTTTTTCTCACCCTCGTACGATCCACGGAAGAAGTAACTATTCTTTTGTGAGGAAGTAACCCTTCTTTTGTATAATATATTTTGGGTGAGATTTTAGTGATGTACTGCGATGTGGAAGGGCTTTACGTGGGCAGCAATCATTTATACTTTTACGAAACGTTAAAGCTTTGGAAATTCCGGTTTATGAAATGTCGTTTTCGGTAAAAACTTTGATATTTGCGAACAATCTGAAGATTGATATTATTGTTTTGGCGCAGAAACGAAAATTAACAGGTGCACGTCGTGATGTAATAAGATAGAAAATTAGGAATGGATTTGCATCGAACGGTATCTGGGTCTTTTACGTCCTTGTGACCTAACTATTTAACCGATGGTGTGCAAAAAAGTGCCGCTCAGAGGTGAAACAATCCAAATGTCAGGTTTTTTCGATATTCAAAACTCGAATTTTAATTGCATTTCGGAAAACCTCGAGAAGGAACGCATAGTATGAGGTAACGTTGAATTAATACCCTAAGACCGGATTTACCCTACTAATTACGAAACCTCTCAAAATTTCAAAATAAATTATTGACAATGAATAATCTAAATATAAAAAAATTTTAAAATTCATATAGTAATATCCAATCTTCAGACTTAGTATTATTTCATAATCAACTACTTTGTATTCAGAATCCTGTTGAAAACATATCCCCCTTTCCTATTTGAATTATAAACTCTGATAATTACCTCACTGCGACTAACCATTCGCTATATAACGACTGTTATCACAATATATGGATTTCAAATCAGGTATACGTCTTGAAATACCAAGTCTATTTTTTATATTCCGAAACGAAACCTCTGCTTAATCTTGTTCGCGTCGCCGGAAATACTAGGATTTCCAACAATTATATCGCATAAAGCTTATTCAATAACCGGAAGTGTATGATATTGTTTCGTCAAAGTAGCAACGTATGTGTAGTATTATTGCAAATATGAACATATTTTAGGTGTAAGATGAAGTTGATATGAGAGAGTTTTTTTACAAGATTTGAATTTCATAATATTTAGATCTGATGTGAATTATTTTCTATATTAGACGGTGAAATTATTAATGAAGTGTAGATATTTGGTAAGAAAAAATTTCCATGTTCGAATAATATTTAAATCTGATAATGTAAAGTCACAGTTTCGCAGAAAGGAAGCGAAAATGATCATAAGTTATGAGTTATGTAGCTCACTTGAATATAGTTTATTGTTGATTCTTTTTTTAATTTCCTTTGCTGTTAAGAGGTTTAAAAATAATTGAATCTGTGTAATTTATAGAGTTTTGCTTTGCGCTGTGTTTTTTAAATTTCTGATTGAGGTTTGGAGAAAAACTCTTTAAGAATAGCAGGATTGGTTTCTTTTTTTTAAGTATGATGTTGTACTTTTTTTCTCTAATCTTTCCTCTCGGTATGTTGTGTGTATATATATATAGGGTATTTGATATTTCTAGTGTTGAGGTGTATTTGGTGGCAATGTTGGAGTTAATATGATTTTTTTGTCTGATGAATAGTGTACAGTGGTTTATTCTAAAGAATGTATTCTATAGAATTGGAGAAAAGGGTTTTAATTTAGTAGCTAGTAATACGTTTAAAAGTTTTCGTTATGTTGAAAGTGTTGTGATATTTATGTAAATTGAGAAGAATTTCAATGGGTTGTTAGCGGGGTGGAAATGGGGGGACTTTTCAAAAGAGATACTCTCTTGTGGAAGTGAACGGAAGGGGAGGGCTGCCAGATTAGTGTGGCCTACTGATCTGGACAACTATGGCTACTTTTCTTATTTTTCCACCCTACTGAGGAGTGGTCAACCACACAGGGTCCTGGTGCTGACCATATACCCACTGGACTGGACAAATATATGGCTCTGAGCTTGATTATGGATCCTGATTTTGCTGCACTGGTGGGCTTCTGTGGAGGGATAATCTTCCGCTGTGTTTTCTGTTTGTTTGTGGGTTGACAGCCCCAAGTAAATAGATTCACAGGATATGTTTATCAGCTGGTGGGTAATCCGGAGCAGAGGTCATCGCAGCCACCTGAACTCTTTGCTTCTATTGGCATCGTCAAATTCTACATTGGAGGAAGTCTTCCAGTGTAGATGGCTTCAGCCTTTAGTGGTGGGGGAACGGGTCTATGCCCCATGTCTCCGATTAGGGGGCTGTTTGATATTGTTGGCATTCCCTCTCTCAATAAACATAGTTTCTTTAAACTTCCCACTAACCATTTTCTCTCCATAGGTAGTTGGAATGTGAGGACTCTGCACAGAGCTTTCTCTCTTAATGTCCTCACACAAGAATTCCACCATTAAAATTTAGATATTCTCGGCTTGCAAGAGACCAGATGGACAGATAAAAGTCAGATTCTTAAAAGTAATCTTAAAATTCTCTTTTCAGGGAGGGACGACAATAAGCCTCACCAAGGTGGGGTCTGCTTCTCAGCAGACACGCTAGTGATGCTCTTCTGGGATATGAGTGCATTAATGAAAGGTTTCTTACAGCAAAATTTCAGACAAGCGTTGAAGACTTGAATGTTATCTGCTGTTATGCCCCCACTGAAGATGCCGATGAGGATGAGAAGGATAGGTTTTATGGACAACTTCAGGATATTTTGAATTCTGTCAAGAAAGGAGATATTACCCTTGTTCTTGGTGACTTCAATGCCAAAATTGGTACTGACTGTGACCTTTGGGGAGGAGTAATAGACCCTTTTGGTATTGGTAGCTGCAGTGGCAATGGGCAACGTCTCCTACATGTAAGTAAACTCAATGGATTCAGAATAACTAACACTTATTACAAACATCGCGACATACATAAGTACACATGGGTTTCACCAGATGCGCTGCATAAGAATATGATTGATTATATATTAGTTAACAGCAAATGAACTAGTTCTGTTAGGAATACCAGGTCTTATAGGGGAGCTGAAATAGGATCTGACCATTACCTTGTTAAAAGTGTCTTGCAACTTAAACTTAAAAAGTGTTGTGATAAAGTTAAAAAAATTACCTTTAATACTGAAGCTCTGAAAGACCCAGTTATAGCTAAAGCTTACCGTGATAGGTTACTTAGTCATTATCATAGTCATTGTGTGATTACTAGTGAAGTTGAGGAAGAATGGGACCATTTTAAACAGGGTTTTTTGGAAAATAACAGTATGCTTTTAGGAAAAAAGGAGCAGAAGAGACAGAATTATTTGAGTAATAAGGCACTTGAGCTTATTTCAGAAAAAGGGAACTGAAGGAATGACCTTAATCAGTACCCTACTAGTTCTAATAGAAAGGATTACAGAGAGCTTAATAAACGTGTAAAGGATCAGTTAGCTACTGATAAGAATCTTTGGCTTGATGGTTTGGCTGACAAGCCGAGGAAGCAGTTAGACTGCACAACAGCAGAGAGCTGTACCAGATAGTTAATGTTTTGTGTGGTAGAAAACGGACAGGTATACAGGGATTGAAGGATAAACAAGATAAGGTTGTAGAAGGTGAGGTTTCTGTCATGGCTAGGTGATCTGAGAATTTCAGTGATATTCTAAACAATGCGATTAGTTCTATTCCCATTTTTTGCAATGATAATAGATGCATTGGTGGCTTTAATGTTGGCCCTATAACACAATCTGAAGTTATTTTGACTAATTGTAAACTTCATAATCCCCAGGGGTAGACGAAATTACTACAGAAATGCTCAGAACTTTGAATGTTTCGGTTACCACTTGGATGACTGAAAATCTGAATACCTTTTATGATAAAGGTATGGTTCCTAAGGATTTTACCAGAGCTATTGTTATCCCTATTTTCAAGAAAGGTGATCGCAGTTCTTGTGATAACTATAGGGGTATCAGCCTACTCTCTGTTCCAGGTAAAGTTCTTTCCATGATTGTGCTTAATAGAATTAAGAATCTGGTTGACAGTCAATTGCGTGATGAGCAATGTGGATTCAGAAGTGGTAGGTGATGTGTGGATCAGATATTTTCACTTAGGCAGATTCTTGAGAAACGTTTAGAGTTTCAGAAACCTTTGGTTGCTAGCTTTGTTGATTTCAAAAAGGCTTTCGACTCTGTTGATCTTCATGATTTGTAGTTGATTGTGAGATCATATGGTACACCTGACAAGTTAGTTAACATAATGAAAGCTCTCTATAATAACACTGACTCGTGTGTGAAAGCTGGTAAGGCTTGTAGCAATTGCTTTAGCATTACTTCTGCTGTTCGACAAGGGTGCATTTTGTCGCCTTTTCTCTGTAGCTTGGTTATTGATTATGTTATGCAAAATTCACTTCAAGGGAAAGATTTTGGCCTTAAATGGACTGGAGATACGAAAATTTCTGATTTAGATTATGCTGATGATTTAGCCCTTTTGGCAAATGATGTTGATGAGATGAACTCATTCATTCGAGCTGTTGATGAGACTGGTAGTAGAGTAGGTTTGGTTATAAACAGAGAGAAAACTAAAATGATGAAAATTGGTCAGGCAGATTGTGATTCAGTTAATCTGAATGGTTGCAGTCTTGAGCACGTGTCACAGTTTAATTATCTTGGGAGCTATGTAACAGATTCTGGTGAGGTGCGGCATGAGATTAACAGACGAATAGGGATTGCTGCCGGGACTTTTAAGAATCTATGGTGAGTATGGAGAAATAGGCGTATAGACCTAAAGACTAAAATTAGACTGTATAATAGTTTGGTTCTTTCTAGGGTTTGTTATGGTAGTGAAACTTGGACACTTTGTAAACAAGATAACAGGAAACTAGATGCTTTTGATTCCAGATGCTTACGCAGTATCTTGGGTATTAGGTGGTTCAACTTTGTAACTAATGATGAGGTTAGGCAAAGGAGTTTGCAACCTTCTTTAAGCAGCATATTTTGCAGAGAGAGACTCCGTTGGTTTCGCCATGTTGCCCGTATGAATAATTATAGATTGGCGAATAATAATTAATATAATTTGAGTTTCTTTTTTTGAGATTTTCGGAGCTTTGCGTACCGGGAACACATTACAGTGTAATAAGCAACCATTGGCAAGGTCTATGCGATTAAAAAATACACACGGAATGTATTCCCTATGCCCTTCTGTAAACCACCATTCTGCTGTTGGAAAAAATATCAGGTGTATCAAGTTTAATAATATGCATAAAGTGTTGGTGGTTTGTTTATAAATTCTTTCAGGTAAGTAACTTTGTAGTGAATAATTAATTTACAGTAGAGGAAATCTAATTTTCCACTTTTTAGCATGAGAGTTATGAAATTTCAACCGAGAGCTACTATACAGCACATTAATCTGATTATGGGATATAAATTTTCTAGTTAAACGCTATTTGTCGCTGTCGACCACAAACGACCCCTTTCATTTCGGCTCGGATTTTGTAAAGCTCGCTCAGTAGGACTAATGGTTGTCCGAGGAAACAAAATTCTTTGCTTAATTTTTGATTTCTTCATTTCGCCATTCGTCGTCACAGTATGCGTATAAATATTTTTATGGGTTTTCTATCGCGTTTTGCGATTTAAACTTAAGAAGTGTTGTGTTAAGGTTAAAAAATTTACCTTTAATTATGAAGCTGTGAAAGACCTAATTAGAGTACATCTTATCATGATAGGTTACTTACTCATTATGACAGTCGTGGTTTGCTTGCTACTGAAGTTCAGGAAAAATGTGACCACTTAAAATAGACTTTTTTGGAATCTAACAGTACTCTGTTACGTAAAATGAAGCAGAGGACGCATAATTATCCGAGTGACACGGCACTTGAGTTTATTTTAGAAAGAAAGAACTACAGGAATGTCCTGAATCAATACTAATCCTAATAGAAAACATTATAGAGAGCTTAATAAACGTGTAAAGGATCAGTTAGCTCCTGATAATAATCTTTGGCTGACAGAGCCGAAGAAGCAGTTGGACAGCACAGAGCTCTACCAGGCAATTCTGCGAAACAAATAACTTGTAAAGTAATTACAAAGGCCTAAAGGTAAAATTTTACACTGCACCGACGAAACTATCTATTCTCCTACCGAAATTTAAAATGTGTCATCAATAATTATTATTTACCACAGTGATAAGAAATTAAGCTACAGATTGTATGACTTCCTCATAATAAAAACTATAACGTGTGAATATAAATTAAAAGTTAAATTACTAGAAGAATACAGCGGTTAAATAAGGATTACAAACGATATCGCGAAAACACGGACGTGACGTTATCTGTAGAATGTCCAGTGTTGCCACTGAAATTTTTATAATATATTTCAGAAAGAAAGTGTATAGATTTAAAAGAATTCCTAATCCTAAAATATTAACTGGTAGTTATTTCTTTTTTTAATATTCGTAAATATTTTTATAATATTCGGAAACATTTAAATAAAATCATAATAAGTAAATTATTTTGAATGTTATTAAAATAAATTAAATTACCTTTAACATATCTTACACCAATGGAAGGAATTGCTTCTTTAGGCATATTTATTTTCGCTCTTTTTGTTGAAGGCTATCCAGACAGGCGGTAATGGGTCAAACAGATGTGAAAACCTCTACATAAAAAAAAAACTGCCGTTTGATCATTTACGATATAGAAATATTTCTACGCATACTGGAACGACAAATACCAAAATGAACAAATCAAAAATTAAGCAAAGATTATTTTTTCTCGGACAACCATTAGTTCTACTGACCGATAAGCTTGGAAAGGCCGCCATCCGTCGGATGGGATCTTAGGCCGTGTCGCCGTGTGCGGGAAAGCCATACCCTGTGCACGTTAAAGAACACGTTGCATGGCTTTGACGGGAGGCTATCATCTGTCTCCCAACAGCTGTTCCAGTGAGGACCCTCTCCCAACCTTCTCTGAGCCTTCGGGGTCCATGTAGCATGGCCATTTAGCCCATGGTTTGCAAAAAAGTATCGTACCCTGCGTACGTTAAAGAACTCGCTGGATGTCCTTGGCGGGAGGTTACCATCTGTCTCACAACAGCTGTTCCAGTGAGGAACCTCCCCCAACCTTCTCTGAGCCTTCGGGGTCCATGTGGCATGGCCATTTAGCCCATGGTTTGCAAAAAAGAACCATACGCTGTATACGTTAAAGAACACGCTGGATGACCTTGACGGTAGGCTACCATCTGTCTCACAACAGCTGTTCAAGTGGGTCCCCTCCCCCAACCTTCTCTGAGCCTTCGGGGTCCATGTGGCATGGCCATTTAGCCCGTGGTGTGTAAGAATGTACCGTTCAGAGGTAAAACAACTCAATATTAAAGAACACGCTGGATGGCCTTGACGGATGGCTACCATCTGTCTCCCAACAGCTGTTCCAGTGGGTCCCCTCCGGAAACCTTCTCTGAGCCTTCGGGGTCTATGGGGCATGGCCATTCAGCCCATGGCTTGCAAAAAAGTACCATACCCTGTTTACGTTAAAGAACACGCTGGGTAGCCTTGACGGGAGGCTATCATCTGTTTCATAACAGCTGTTTAGCCTCCCCCAAATTTCTCTGAGCCTTCGGGATCCATGTGGCATGGCCATTTAGCCCATGGTGTGTAAGAAAGTGCCGCTCAGAGATAAAACAACACAACATTAAAGAACACGTTGGATGGTCTTGACGGGAGGCTACCATCTGTTTCACAACAGCTGTTCCAGTAGGTCCTCTCCCCCAAACTTCTCTGAGCCTTCGGGGTCATTGTAACCTGGTCATTTAGCCCATGGTGTGCAAAAAAGTTCCGCTCAGAGATGAATATTAACAGATACAAAAATTTATAAGTTAAAAAATGAAAATTTTGTCCAGCGTTTTCAAATATCACTTGTATCACGCACTAAGCACTTTGGATGTTATTTAAATTAACGATATATCCCAAGTAATCTATTCTAAGTGAATGCTTTCATCTTGCAAATCATGTTCACAATGTTATCTGGGTGGACTTGAATCTTTGGCGTTTGCTAAGAAATGATGCAAAGCACGCACTTTTCATAAGGGTTTTGCGATTAGCAACTGTGACACTTTGAAGTCCGTTTTCTTGATCATGTGGCCACCGTTTTCATTCTTATTCACGAAATGATTCACGGATGACGAATCTGCAATTGTTGTTTTTGATAATCACGAAGGCAGGCAAAGGATGATTCCCAGTATCAGGTGAAGAATTTGGACACCTGCCAACCTGATAATTTGGAGAGTGTACAGTCGCTCAAACAAATATTCGAACACTATAGTTGATTTCAGAATTCAGAAAAAATATCTGACAACGACGTTTTTAGAAAATAGTGATCTGGCAATTTTTGTGTACAGTCGCTCAAACAAATATCCGAACACTACGGTTGATTAGAGAATTCAGTAAAAAGTATGTGGCAACTATTTTTTTTTAGAAATTAGTGATCTGGCAACCTTCGTGTACAGTCGCTGAAATAAATATCCGAACACTATGGTTGATTAGAGAAATCAGGAAAAAATATGTGGCAACTATTTTTTTTTAGAAATAAGTGATCTGGCAACCTTCGTGTACAGTCGCTGAAATAAATATCCGAACACTATTGTTGATTAGAGAATTGAGAAAAAATATGTGGCAACGATTTTTTAGAAATTAGTGATCTGGCAACCTACGTGTACAGTCGTTGAAATAAATATCCGAACACTAACAAAGTCTACAGAATTCGGTAAAAATATATGTCAACGATTTTTTTTGAGAAATTAGTGATATTGCAATCTTCGTATAAGTACAGTCGCTCAAAAAATTATCCGAACTATATGGTTGATTACAGAATTGAGGAAAAATATCTGGCAACGATTTTTTTTTTATATATATTAGTGATCTGGCAACCGTGTACACTCGCTCAAGAATGTATCCGAACAATATGGTTGATTACAGAATTCATGAAGAATATGTGGCAAAGATTTTTTTTTTTATATATATTAGTGATCTGGCAACTCGCTCAAAAAAGTGTCCGAACACCATGGTTGATTACAGAATTCAGAAAAAATATCTGGCAACGATTTTCTTTTTCTTTTAGATATTAGTGATCTGGCAATCTTCGTGTACAGTCGCTCAGAAAAGTATCCGAACACCATGGTTGATTACAGAATTCAGGAACAAAATCTGGGAAAGATTTCTTATTTAATAATTAATGATTTGGCAACCTTCCTGTAGGTATACGAAGGTTGTCAGATCAGAAATTTCTAAAAAAATCGTTGCCAGGTATTCTTCCTGAATTCTACAATCAACCACATTGGGGGCGGGGGGGGGCTCAGTCGGTAGCGCGCCAGGCTCGTAATCTGTAGTTCCTAGGTTCGAGTCCCAGCTGGTCAGCGTTGAGATTTATCACCGCAATATTTCCCCGCCCTGCCCACGGTCAGTAGGGGACACCGATGGGCTTGGAAAGGCCGCCATCCGTCGGATGGGACGTTAAGCCGTGGCCCGTGTGCGGGAGAGCCCATACCCTGTGCACGCTAAAGAACAAGATGGATGGCCTTGACGGGAGGCTACCATCTTTCTCCCAACAGCTGTTCCAGTGGGTCCCCTCACCCAACCATCTATGAGCCTTCGGGGTCCTTGTGGCCTGGTCATTTAGCCCATGGTGTGCAAAAAAGTGCCGCTCAGAGGTAAAACAATCGAATCCAATCAATCACATTTTTCGGATACTTTTTCGAAGGAATGAACAAGAATGCATTTCGGATTTATTTTAAACCACGGAAGGAAAATTAAATTTTTTGGCGCATTGTCGTAATCTTAAGTTCCAGGGTTCGAGTTCCAGCTGGGGTTAGCGTTAAGATTTATCTCCGTAAGACTCCCAGCCCTGCCGTCGGTCAGTAGAGGACACCGATTGGCTTGTAAAGGTCGCCATCTTTCTAACGGGACGTTAAACCGTGGCTCCGTGTGCCGGAGAGCCATACTGTGTGCGCGTTAAAGAACACACTGGATGGCTTACCTTCAGGTTACCATCTGTCTCCCAACAACTATTCCAGTGGGTCCCCTCGCCCAACTTCTTTTGAGACTTCGAGGTCATTGTGACCTGGCAATTCAGCCTATTTTATGCAAAAAAAGTGCCGTTCAGAGGTAAAACTACCGAACGTTAAAGAACACGCTTGACGGCCTTGACTGGACTCGGCCATCTGTCTGCTACAGCTGTCCAGTGTGTCCCCTTTCCCTGAACTTTCCCTGAGCCTTCAGGGCCCTTGTGACCTGGCAATTCAGCTCATTGCATGCAAAAAAAAGTGCCGTTTACAGGTAAAACTACCCAACGTTAAAGAACACGCTGGATGACCTTAACTGGAGTGTGCCATTTGTCTCCTACAGCTGTCCAGTGTGTCCCCTTTCCCTCAACTTTCCCTGAGCCTTCAGGATACTTATGGCCTGGCCATTCAGCTCATTGCATGCAAAAAAAGTGCTGTTTGGAGGTAAAACTACCCAACGTTAAAGAACACGCTGGACGGCCTTGACTGGACTCTGCCATTTGTCTCGTACACTGTATAGTGTGTCCCCTTTCCCTCAACTTTCCCTGAGCCTTCAGGGTCCTTGTGACCTGGCCATTCAGCTCATTGCATGCAAAAAAAAGTGCCGTTTAGAGGTAAAACTACCCAACGTTAAAGAACACGCTAGATGACGTTGACTGGAGTCTGCCATTTGTCTCCTACAGCTGTCCAGTGTGTCCTTTATCCCACAACTTTCCCTAAGCCTAAAGGGTCCTTGTGGCGTGGCTATTCAGCTCATTGCATGCAAAAAAAGTGCTGTTTAGAGGTAAAACTACCCAACGTTAAAGAACACGCTGGACGGCCTTGACTGGAGTCTGCCATTTGTCTCCTATCCCTGAACTTTCCCTGAGCCTTCAGGGTCCTTGTGACCTGGCCATTCAGCTCATTGCATGCAAAAAAAAGTGCCGTTTAAATGTAAAACTACCCAACGTTAAAGAAGACGCTGGACGGTCTTGACTGGAGTCTGCCATTTGTCTCCTACAGCTGTCCAGTGTGTCCCCTTTCCCTCAAATTTCCCTGAGCCTTCAGGGTCCTTGTGGCGTGGCCATTCAGCTCATTGCATGCAAAAAAAGTGCTGTTTAGAGGTAAAACTACCCAACATTAAAGAACACGCTGGATGACCTTGAGTGGAGTCTGCCATTTGTCTCCTACAGCTGTCCAGTGTGTCCCCTCGCGGTCATTACTTGGGAGGGTGACCACCTGGGAACACCGTGTGGAGTTGGCAATTTTTTTCCCCCAAGCGCTGTACTCCTAGAACATTAGCCAAATTCATTCTGCGTCGGTCGCCGGGTTCCATTCCATTTTTAGTAAATAAATAAGGAGATTGAGTTTTGGTTACAAAACCTGCAACTTACGTGCAGAAATGACTGCTCTGTGTCGTTTCGAAGACTCCCGGAAAGCTCTTAATAACACAAATAACGACATCTAACCAATGGAATCTATTTCAGTTGAAAACCTAAGTTCTATATTCACTAGTAACTGTTACAATGCACCGAAAACAGTTCCTTATCATCATACGACGAGACTTTTAAAAAAATAAATAACCTTTCACGATGAAAAAGAATCGAATAAAACAGCTTCTATGCTAAAGAATCGAAGACACAACAATGCTTTTCGAATCGTTATACCGGATACGCCTTTTGTTTCGTAATTTCCATTTCCGTCACGAATTAGTTTTAGCTTTAACAACTCGCGTATAAAGAACTGACCATATATTACCGAACTTTTTAAAAACGACAGACATCGGAAGATTGCTCCGATATCCGGAATAAATCTGATAATATTTTGATCGAAACTTTTACAATAAAGAATGTGTGTGTGTGTATATATATACACGTTTTATTTTATTCCCATTGTTATAGTATAACTATAGTTTTCTGTATCTATACGTGGGGTACGCCAGAAACATACACATTTCCAGAAGGTTCGTGAGGCATAAAAGGTTTTGAGATCCACTGCTCTCTTATATATACATAAAGTTCAAAGATATGACGTCATAAGCGTAAAGTTACCGAAGTCAATAGTAGAAGACAAAAAATACCAAAATGTCGTAAAATCTTAATATTGTTAGAATAAAAACTGATGTAAACCACAATAAAATAGTGTAAAAATTCTGTATGTATCATACCCTGTGCAGGTTAAATAAAACGTTGGATGGGAGGTTACCATCTATCTCATAACAGCTCTTCCATTATTTAGATATGGTTACTTGTGTTATTAAGATCTTTCTGGGAGTCTTCGAAACGACACTTAGGAGTCATTTCTGCAGATAAGTTTAGTCTGCAGTCATTCTGCAAATAAGTCATCTGTCTCCCAACAGCTGTTCCAGTGAGTCTCCTCCCCCATCCTTCTCTGAACCTTCGGGGTCCTCGTGACCTTGCCGTTAAGCCCATTGTCTACCAAAAATATGCCGATCACATGTAAAACTACCAACTCTGAGCGCTATATGATATCATATGCATTTTATTCTATGCAATTTCAGTCAGATATCCAAATTGATTCTGTTTACATTTAAAAGCATCCAGCTTACAAAGAGGTTTATTCGTATGCATCACAGCGTGTTCCTGCTATTATATTCTCTAAAATATGTTTCAGGATGTTTCTCAACTTTTAATAATAAATAAATAAATAAATAAATACCCCCTCAAGCAGCTGCTTACCACAGAGGTGTGACAGGAGCCTGTCAGTTTATATGCCACAGTAGAAGGTCTGAGAGGATGGCACACCCTCAGCAGAAAAACGACACAAAACAGCCATGCCGTACCCGGGACTCGAACCCAGGTCTCTTAGATCAGTAGCCAAGCGCGCTAACCACTGCACTTGAAGAAAAATAAATCCTTAATAAACAATAGGAATAATCTAATTCAATGCACCCAATTCTGTTTCTGATAGGTTCCCGAGAAAACCGTGTAAAATAATACCTCAGCAGAAAAACGATACATACGTCCATGCCTTACCCGGGACTCGAACCCAGATCCCTTAGACGTGAAAACCGAATACAAATGAGTTGTTTCCAAACAAGTCATATCAAAATCTTGAAGTCTTTACTTCATTTTTATTAATTTTAACACATTTTTAATTTTATAAACTTAGAAGTTTTCAAATTAAAACCTACTGGTTTGTTTTAAAGAAAACAAATATATAGAGAATTCTTAAATTTTTTTCGTTTTTTTTATATTTCTCGTGTTTTTTAACTCAGTCGGTAGCGCGCCCTACTTGTAATTTGTAGTTCGCAGGTTCGAGTCCAAGCTGGGTCAGCGTTCAGATTTATCTTCGCAAAATTCCCCGACCTGCCCACGGTCAGTAGGGGACACCGGTGGACTTGGAAAGGCCGCCGTCCGTCGGATGAGGCGTTAAGCCGTGGCCACGTGTGTGGGAGAGCCATACCCTGTGCACGTTAAGGAACACGCTGGATGGCCTTGACGGGAGACTACCATATGTCTCCCAACAGCTGTTCCAGTGGGTCCCCTCCCCCAACCTTCTCTGAGACTTCGGGGTCAATGTGACCTGGCCATGGTGTGCAAAAAAGTGCCTGGCCATGGTGTGCAAAAAAGTGCCGCTCAGAGGTAAAACAACCCAACCTATTAGATTATCTAAAAATTGTTTCAGGATGTTTCTCAAGTGTAAAATAATTCATTTATACTACAGAAAAGAAATGATCTAAATAAATGCACGAAATTCTGTTTTAAATTTTTAAATGGTAAATAGGTTCCAGCCGTCCCGTGGCCGAGTGGTTAGTGCGCTTGGCTACTGATCTACGGGACCTGGGTTCGAGCCCCGGGTTAAGGCATGGATGTTCGTGTTGTTTTCTGCTGAGGTCCTGCCATCCTCTCAGATCTTTTACTGTGGCATATAAACTGACAGGCTCCTGTCAGACCTCTGTGGCAAGCAGCTACTTGAGGAGGTATTTTTTTTAATTTTTTTTTTAAATAGGTTCCGGAAAAAACCGTGTAAAAAAATTATAAAACAAAACACAGTGCATATGAAAAAATAGAAGATTGGTTCCAGACGTGAAAAAAAAAAACATACCCCCTCAAGCAGCTGCTTGCCACAGAGATCTGACAGGAAGCTGTCAGTTTATATGCGTAATAGAAGGTCTGTGAGGATGGCAGGACCTCAGCAGAAAAACGACACATACGTTCATGCCTTACACGGGACTCGAACCCAGGTACTTTAAACGTGAAAACCGAATACAAATGAGTTGTTTTCAAACAAGTCAGATCAAAATCTTGAAGTCTTTATTTCTTTTTTATTAATTTTAACACATTGTTAATTTCATACACTTAGAAGTCTTCAAATTAAAACCTACCTGTTTGGTTTTAAAGAAATTAAGTATATAAAGAATTCTTAAACGTTATTTGCTTTTTATTTTCTTTGTCGTGTTTTTTAACTCAGTCGGGAGCGCGCCAGGCTCGTAATCTGTAGTTCCCAGGTTCGAGTCCCAGCTGGGTCAGCGTTGAGTTTTATCTCCGCAAAATTCCCCACCCTTCTCACTGTCAGTAGGGGACACTGGTGGGCTTGGAAAGGCCGCCGTCCGTGGGATGGGGCGTTAAGCCGTGGCCCCGTGTGTGGGAGAGCCATAACCTGTGCACGTTAAAGAACACGCTGGATGACCTTGACGGGAGGCTACCATCTGTCTTCCAACAGTTGTTCCAGTGGGTCCCCTCCCCCAACCTTCACTGAGCCTTCTTCGGGGTCATGAGATCATATGGTATACCAGAGAAGTTAGTTAACATAATGAAAGCTCTCTATAATAACACAGTCATGTGTGAGAGTTGGTAATGCTTGTAGCAATTGGTTTAGCATTACTTCCGGTATTCGAGAAGGGTGCATTTTGTATCCTTTTCTCTGTAGCTTGGTTATTGATTATGTTATGCGAAATTCACTTCAAGGGAAAGATTTTGGCCTTAAATGGATTGGAGATAAGAAAATTTCTGATTTAGCTTATACTGATGATTCAGCCCTTTTGGCAAATGATGTTGATGAGATGATCTCTTTCATTCGAGCTGTTGATGAGACTGGTAGTAGAGTAGGTTTGGTTATAAACAGAGAGAAAACTAAAGTGATGAAAATTGGTCAGGCAGGTTGTGATTCAATTAATCTGAATGGTTGCAGTCTTGAGCAGGTGTCACAGTTTAATTATCTTGGGAGCTATGTAACAGATAATGGTGATGTGCGGCATGAGATTAACAGACGAATAGGGATTGCTGTCGGGTCTTTTAAGAATCTTTGGAGAGTGTGGAGAAATAGGCGTATACACCTAAAGACGAAAATTAGACTGTATAATAGTTTGGTTCTTTCTAGAGGTAGTTATGGTAGTGAAACGTGCACATTTTGTAAACAAGATAACAGGAAACTAGATGCTTCTGATTCCAGATGTTTATGCAGTATCTTGGGCATTAGGTGGTTCAAATTTGTAACTAATAATGAGGTTAGGCAAAGGAGTTTGCAACCTCCTTTGAATAGCATATTTTGCAGAGAGAGACTCCGTTGGTTTCGCCATGTTGCACGTATCATAATTATAGATGGGCGAATAATAATTGATATAATTTGAGTTTTTTTTTTTTTAGATTTTGGGAGCTTTGCGTACCGGGAACACATTACAGTGTAATAAGCAACCATTGGGAAGGTCTATGCGATTAAAAAATACACACGGACTGTATTCCCTATGCCCTTCTCTAAACCACCATTCTGCTGTTGGAAAAAATATCAGGTGTATCAAGTTTAATAATATGCATAAAGTGTTGGTGGTTTGTTTATAAATTCTTTCAGGTAAGTAACTTTAATTATTTTACAGTAGAGGTAATCTAATTTTCCACTTTTTAGCATGAGGGTTATGAAATTTCAACCGAGAGCTACTATACAGCACATTAATCTGATTATGGGATATAAATTTTATAGTTAAACGTTATTTGTCGCTGTCGACCACAAACGACCCCTTTCATTTCCGCTCCGATTTTGTGAAGCTCGCTCAGTAGGACTAATGGTTGTCCGAGGAAAAAAAGTTCTTTGCTTAATTTTTGATTTCTTCATTTCGCCATTCGTCGTTACAGTATGCGTATAAATATTTCTATATCGTAAATGATCAAACGGCAGTATTTTTATGTACAGGCTTTCAGATGTATTTGCCCATTATCGTGGACGAAGTTCGAAACCAACGTCTGATATTCGCAACAGATATATCGAGCTGATAAGGTGAAGAAACGAGCCCAAGAAATGTCAACTTGACAATAAATATATAATTTACCCACTACACGGAAACGCATTGTTCAGAGCTAAGAAGAAGGTAATGTACAGTACAGCGAAATGTGTAATAGAAGCCTTAGATTAAACCACAGGGTTGTCCTTTGGGAACACAGGAAAAAGCGTTCTTTACCCCTAAGGACAAAGTTGTCTATGACATACATAAGAGATTCACACCTAGCCTCGATCTAGGAATTTCTCGTTGGACACCATAGGGAAACGTGATTTGTGAAAGCCACCTAGTTACTGCCTGTCTGGACAGCTTTCAACAAAAAGAGCGAAAATAAATATGCCTAAACAAGCAATTCCATTCATTGGTTTAAGATAACTTAAAGTTAATTTATTTTAATTACATTCAAAATAATTTTCTCATTAAGATTTTATTTAAATATTTCAGAATATTATAAAAATATTTACCAAAATTAAAAAAAGAAAATAACTACCAGTTAATATTTTAGGATTAGAAATTCTTTCTGATTTATACATACTTTGGTTTTCAAAGATCTTATAGAAATTATGGTGGCAACACTTCATGTCCGTGTTTTCGCGATATGATTTGTAATTCTAATTTTCCTGCTGAAATAATAATTCCAGTTTCTCACTGGCATACCACTGAAGATTGTTGTTAACCATTCCAGTTTCCACAACCATTTAAATACTAAAACAATATTTTTTAAAACCGATATTTAAAAAAATATTTGATTATGATCTTTAATTTATCATCAGTGACATTTTTCCATTAAATGCATATTTTAGAGCTTCCAAGTAACGTTTCTCACTGGCATAACAAGGAAATTCTGTAGCCGTTCGGTAGGATACCTGAAAAGCATAGGAAATGAATAATGTCCGTATGACGAGCCAAAATGAAGTGGTCGACACCGACAAATAGCGGTTAACTATCAATTTTATATCCCATAATCAGAATATAGTATTGCATACTATTTGTCGGTTCGAAACCGACCGAAATTTCATAGCTCTTAGGCTAAAAAGTGTAGAATTATTTTTCCTATACTCTTAACTAATTATTCACTACAAAGTTACTTACCTAAAGGGAAATATAAAAGAACCACAAACACTTCACGAATATTATTTAACTTGATTTAGCTGATACTTTTCGACCACCAGAGTTGTAAGTTACAGAAGGACAGGCTGACGTTGTTTATCAACCGCTATGGCTCCTTATTATACTCGAATCTGTTCGTGATAGGCAAAGCTCTGATAACTACAAACCCTCAAAATATGATGACTTCTTCGCCATATTTTAATAGCTAACGCGGCAAATGGAACAGCGAGAAAAGCGTTCGACGATTTCAATAATAGGCGAATGACATCTGTCAGTGACGATTGAGGATGTATTGTTTGCACAATACGGAGGAAATGATATTTACATTGTTTCGTATTCCAAACAGAGGGATTTGTTTCCTCTTCCGCACTTACATTTTTCGATATCTTGTATACCAATTTACTAAAAATTATGGAGCAGAAATAAGATGCATTCCTTTTAACCTAGTAACTCTTTCAAAAGTTTTTCGGATTCACCGTGAGTATCTTAATTTTCGGTGAAGAAAGACAATAAACATCACCAAGGCGTGACACGCTAGTGATGCTCTTCTACGATATTAATGAAAGGTTGTTTACAGCAAAATTACAGACAAGCGTTAAGGACTTCAATCTTATCTATTGTTATGCCACCACTGTGAATGCCGATGACGATGAGAAAATAGGTTTTACAGACAACTTCAAGGTATTTCGAATTCTGTGAAGAAATGAGATGTTACCCTTGTTGTACGTGACGTCAATGCCAATGTTAAACTCAATGGTTTCAGAATAACTAACACTTATTACAACCACTGCGACATACATAAGTACACTTGGGTTTCATCTCATGGGCTGCATAAGAAGGTTATAGATTATATATTAATTAACAGCAAATGGACTAGTTCTGTTACAAAGAACAGGTCATATTCGGAAGCTGAAATTGGATCTGACCATTATCTTGTTAAAAGCGTTTTGCGATTTAAACTTAAGAAGTTTAAGGTTAAGAAGTTTCAGAGTTAAGGTTAAAAAATTTACCTTCAATTATGAAGCTGTGAATGTCCTAATTAGAGTACATGTTGTCATGATAGGTTACTTACTCATTATGACAGTCGTGGTTTTGCTTGCTACTGAAGTTCAGGAAAAATGTGACCACTTAAAATAGGCTTTTTTGGAAACTAACAGTATTCTGTTACGTAAAATGAAGCAGAGGACGCATAATTATCAGAGTGACAAGGCACTTGAGTTTATTTTAGAAAGAAAGAACTACAGGAATGTCCTGAATCAATACTAATCCTAATAGAAAACATTATAGAGAGCTTAATAAACGTGTAAAGGATCAGTTAACTCTTGATAATAATCTTTGGCTGACAGAGCCGAAGAAGCAGTTGGACAGCACAGAGCTCTACCAGGCAATTCTGCGAAACAAATAACTTGTAAAGTAATTACAAAGGCCTAAAGGTAAAATTTTACACTGCACCGACGAAACTATCTATTCTCCTACCGAAATTTAAAATGTGTCATCAATAATTATTATTTACCACAGTGATAAGAAATTCAGCTACAGATTGTATGTCTTCCTCAGAATAAAAACTATAACGTGTGAATATCAATTAAAAGTTAAATTACTGGAAGAATACAGCGGTTAAATAAGGATTACAAACGATATCGCGAAAACACGGATGTGACGATATCAGTAGAATGTCCAGTGTTCCCACTTTAATTTTTATGATATATTTCAGAAAGAAAGTGTATAAATCAAAAAGAATTTCTAGTCCTAAAATATTAACTGGTAGTTATTTCTTTTTTTAATTTTGGTAAATATTTTTATAATATTCGGAAACATTTAAATAAAATCTTAATAAGTAAATTATTTTGAATGTTATTAAAATAAATTAAATTACCTTTAACATATCTTACACCAATGGAAGGAATTGCTTCTTTAGGCATATTTATTTTCGCTCTTTTTGTTGAAGGCTATCCAGACAGGCGGTAATGGGTCAAACAGATGTGAAAGCCTGTACGTAAACAAAACTGCCGTTTGATCATTTACGATATAGAAATATTTCTACGCATACTGTAACGACAAATATCAAAATGAACAAATCAAAAATTAAGCAAAGATTTTTTTTTCCTCGGACAACCATTAGTTCTACTGACCGATAAGCTTGGAAAGGCCGCCATCCGTCGGATGGAATCTTAGGCCGTGTGCGGGAAAGCCATACCCTGTGCACGTTAAAGAACACGTTGCATGGCTTTGACGGTTCCCAACAGCTGTTCCAGTGAGTTTGGTCTCCCAACAGCTGTTCCAATGAGGACCCTCCCCCAACCTTCTCTGAGCCTTCGGGGTCCATGTGGCATGGCCATTTAGCCCATGGTTTGCAAAAAAGTATCGTACCCTGTGTACGTTAAAGAACACGCTGGATGTCCTTGACGGGAGGCTATCACCTGTCTCACAACAGCTGTTTAGCCTCCCCCAACTTTCTCTGAGCCTTCGGGATCCATGTGGCATGGCCACTTAGCCCATGGTTTGCAAAAAAGTACCATACCCTGTGTACGTTAAAGAACACGCTGGATGGCCTTGACGGCAGGCTACCATCTGTCTCACAACAGCTGTTCAAGTGGGTCCCCTCCCCCAACCTTCTCTGAGCCATCGGGGTCCATGTGGCATGGCCATTTAGCCCATGGTGTGTAAGAAAATGCCGCTCAGAGGTAAAACAACTCAACATTAAAGAACACCCTGGATGGTCTTGACGGGAGGCTACCATCTGTCTCACAAGAGCTGTTCGAATGGGTCCCCTCCCCCAACCTTCTCTAAGCCTTTGGGGTGAATGTGGCATGGCCATTTAGACCATGGTTTGCAAAAACGTCCATACCCTGTGTACGTTATAGAACACGCTGGATGGCCTTGATGGGAGGCTACCATCTGCCTCCCAACAGCTGTTTAGCCTCTCTCAACTTTCTCTGAGCCTTCGGGGTCCATGTGACCTGGCCATTTAGCCCATGGTGTGTAAGAAAGTGTCGCTCAGGGATAAAACAACTCAACGTTAAAGAACACGTTGGATGGTCTTGAAGGGAGGCTACCATCTGTATCACAACAGCTGTTCCAGTAGGTCCCCTCCCCTAACCTTCTCTGAGCCTTTGGGGTCATTGTAACCTGGTCATTTAGCCCATGGTGTGCAAAAAAGTTCCGCTCAGAGATGAATATTAACAGATACAAAAATTTATAAGTTAAAACATGAAAATGTTGTCCAGCGTTTTCAAATATCACTTGTATCACGCACTAAGCACTTTGGATGTTATTGAAATTAACGATATATCCCAAGTAATCTATTCTAAGTGAATGCTTTCATCTTGCAAATCATGTTCACAATGTTATCTGGGTGGACTTGAATCTTTGGCGTTTGCTAAGAAATGATGCAAAGCACGCACTTTTCATAAGGGTTTTGCGATTAGCAACTGTGACACTTTGAAGTCCGTTTTCTTGATCATGTGGCCACCGTTTTCATTCTTATTCACGAAATGATTCACGGATGACGAATCTGCAATTGTTGTTTTTGATAATCACGAAGGCAGGCAAATGATGATTCCCAGTATCAGGTGAAGAATTTGGACACCTGCCAACCTGATAAGTTGGAGAGTGTACAGTCGCTCAAACAAATATTCGAACACTATAGTTGATTTCAGAATTCAGAAAAAATATCTGACAACGACGTTTTTAGAAAATAGTGATCTGGCAATTTTTGTGTACAGTCGCTCAAACAAATATCCGAACACTACGGTTAATTAGAGAATTCAGGAAAAAATATGTGGCAACTATTTTTTTTAGAAATTAGTGATCTGGCAACCTTCGTGTACAGTCGCTGAAATAAATATCCGAACACTATGGTTGAATAGAGAATTGAGAAAAAATATGTGGCAACGATTTTTTTATAAATTAGTGATCTGGCAACCTACGTGTACAGTCGTTGAAATAAATATCCGAACACTAACAAAGTCTACAGAATTCGGAAAAAATATCTGTCAACGATTTTTTTTGAGAAATTAGTGATCTTGCAACCTTCGTATACGTACAGTCGCTCAAAAAAGTATCCGAACAATATGGTTGATTACAGAATTCAGGAAAAAAATCTGGGAACGATTTCTTTTTTAATAATTAATGATTTGGCAACCTTCCTGTACGTATACGAAGGTTGTCAGATCAGAAATTTCTAAAAAAATCGTTGCCAGGTATTCTTCCTGAATTCTACAATCAACCACATTGGGGGCGGGGTGGCTCAGTCGGTAGCGCGCCAGGCTCGCAATCTGTAGTTCCTAGGTTCGAGTCCCAGTTGGGTCAGCGTTGAGATTTATCTCCGCAAAATTCCCCGCCCCACACACGGTCAGTAGGGGACACCGATGGGTTTGGAAAGGCCGCCGTCCGTCGGATGGGACGTTAAGCCGTAGCTCCGTGTGCGGGAGAGCCATACTCTGTGCATGTTAAAGAACACGCTGGATGGCCTTGACGGGTGGCTACCATCTGTCTCCCAACAGCTGTTCCAGTAGGTGCCCTCCCCCCAACCCTCTCTGAGCCTTCGGGGTCCTTGTGGCCTGGCCATTTAGCCCATGGTGTGCAAAAAAGTGCCGCTCAGAGGTATAACAATCGAATCCAATCCAATGAACCACATTGTTCGGATACTTTTTCGAAGGAATGGACAAGAATGTATTTCGGATTTTATTTTAAACCACGGAAGGAAAATTAAATTTTTTGCCGCCCTGTCATAATCTAAAGTTCCAGCGTTCGAGTTCCAGCTGCGGTCAGCGTTAAGATTTATCTCCGTAACACTCCCCGCCCTGCCGTCGGTCAGTAGAGGACACCGATTGGCTTGTAAAGGTCGCCGTCTTCCTAATGGGACGTTAAACCGTGGTTCCGTGTGCCTGAGAGCCATACTGTGTGCGCGTTAAAGAACGTACTGGATGGCTTATAGTCAGGCTACCATCTGTCTCCCAACAACTATTCCAGTGGGTCCCCTCGCCCAACTTCTTTTGAGACTTCGAGGTCATTGTGACCTGGCCATTCAGCCTATTCTATGCAAAAAAGGTGCCGTTTATAGGTAAAACTACCGAACGTTAAAGAACACGCTGGACGGCCTTGACTGGAGTCTGCCATCTGTCTCCTACAGCTGTCCAGTGTGTCCCCTTTCCCTCAACTTTCCCTGAGCCTTCAGGGTCCTTGTGGCCTGGCCATTCAGCTCATTGCATGCCAAAAAAGTGCTGTTTGGAGGTAAAACTACCGAACGTTAAAAAACACGCTGGACGGCTTTGACTGGAGTCTGCCATCTGTCTCCTACAGCTGTCCAGTGTGTCCCCTTTTCCTCAACTTTCCCTGAGCCTTCAGGGCCCTTGTGACCTGGCAATTCAGCTCATTGCATGCAAAAAAAAGTGCCGTTTACAGGTAAAACTACCCAACGTTAAAGAACACGCTGGATGACCTTAACTGGAGTCTGCCATTTGTCTCCTACAGCTCTCCAGTGTGTCCCCTTTCCCTCAACTTTCCCTGAGCCTTCAGGGTCCTTGTGGCCTGGCCATTCAGCTCATTGCATGCCAAAAAAGTGCTGTTTGGAGGTAAAACTACCGAACGTTAAAGAACACGCTGGACGGCTTTGACTGGAGTCTGCCATCTGTCTCCTACAGCTGTCCAGTGTGTCCCCTTTTCCTCAACTTTCCCTGAGCCTTCAGTGTCCTTGTGACCTGGCCATTCAGCTCATTGCATGCCAAAAAAGTGCTGTTTAGAGTTAAAACTACCCAACGTTAAAGAACCCGCTGGATGACCTTGAGTGGAGTCTGCCATTTGTCTCCTACAGCTTTCCAGTGTGTCCCCTCGCGGTCAGTACTTGGCAGGGTAGCAACCTGGAAACACCGTGTGCAGTTGGCAATTTTTTTTCTTCAAGCGCTGTACTCCTAGAATATTAGCCAAATTCATTCTGCGTCGGTCGCCGGGTTCCATTTTTATTAAATAAATAAAGGAGATTTAGTTTTGGTTACAAAACCTGCAACTTACGTACAGAAATGACTGAAAAGCTCTTAATAACACATCCCGGAAAGCTCTTAATAACACAAATAACGACATCTAACCAATGAAATCTATTTCAGTTGAAAACCTAAGTTCTATATTCACTAGTAACTGTTACAATGCACCGAAAACAGTTCCTTGTCATCATCCGATGAGACTTTTAAACAAATAAATAACCTTTCACGATGAAAAAGAATCGAATAAAACAGCTTCTATGGTAAAGAATCGAAGACACAACAATGCTTTTCGAATCGTTAAACCGGATACGCCTTTTGTTTCGTAATTTCCATTTCCTTCACGAATTAGTTTTAGCTTTAACAACTTTCGTATAAACAACTAAGTCACTGACCATATATTACGGAACTTTTTAAAAACGACAGACATCGGAAGATTGCTCCGATATCCGGAATAAATCTGATAATATTTTGATCGAAAATTTTACAATAAAGAATGTGTGTGTATATATATATACGTTTTATTTTATTCCCATTGTTATAGTATAACTATAGTTATCTGTATCTATACATGGGGTACGCCAGTAACATACACATTTCCAGAAGGTACGTGAGGCATAAAAGGTTTTGAGATCCACTGCTCTATTATATATACATAAAGTTCAAAGATATGATGTCATAAGCGTAAAGTTACCGAAGTCAATAGTAGAAGACAAAAAATACCAAAATGTCGGAAAATCTTAATATTGTTAGAATAAAAACTGATGTAAACCACAATAAAATAGTGTAAAAATTCTGTATGTATCATACCCTGTGCAGGTTAAATAAAACGTTGGATGGGAGGTTACCATCTGTCTCATAACAGCTGTTCCATTATTTAGATATGGTTACTTGTGTTATTAAGATCTTTCTGGGAGTCTTCGAAACGACACTAGGAGTCATTTCTGCAGATAAGTTTAGTCTGCAGTCATTCTGCAAATAAGTCATCTCTCTCCCAACAGCTGCTCCAATGAGGCTCCTCCCCCAACCTTCTCTGAACCTTCGGGGTCCTCGTGACCTTACCGTTAAACCCATTGTCTACCAAAAAAATGCCGATCACATGTAAAACTACCAACTCTGAGCGCTATATGATATCATATGCATTTTATTGTATGTTATTTCAGTCAGATATCCAAATTGATTCTGTTTACATTTAAAAGCATCCAGCTTACAAAGAGGTTTATTCATATGCATCACAGCGTATTCCTGCTATTATATTCTCTAAAATATGTTTCAGGATGTTTCTCAACTTTTAATAATAAATAAATAAATAAATACCCCCTCAAGCAGCTGCTTACCACAGAGGTGTGACAGGAGCCTGTCAGTTTATATGCCACAGTAGAAGGTCTGAGAGGATAGCACGCCCTCAGCAGAAAAACGACACAAAACAGCCATGCCTTACCCGGGACTCGAACCCAGGTCTCTTAGATCAGTCGCCAAGCGCGCTAATCACTCAACTAAAAAAAAATTCCTTCTTAATAAACAATAGGAATAATCTAATTCAATGCACCCAATTCTGTTTCTTTTAGGTTCCCGAGAAAAACGTGTAAAAAAATTAACCTTTAAAAAAAAATACAGTGCATATGAAAAAATAGATATGAAAATCTTTAAATATTCATTTGATTTTTATTAATTTAAAAACATTTTTAATTATATAAATGTTACTTATCTCGTATAAAAATGTAAGTTAAAATAGAGTGACGGCATGAGAAATAAGTGAACTCGTAAAATTAGTGCTGCCTGTGAATACTGGTTAATGATAAAGTAGCAAAAACACAGAGATGACGTCAGGAGTACTGTTTCGTTGTGTTGCCAGCAGATTTTGCATAATATATATTACAGGCACGTTGAAGTTTTAAAAATGCTTTTCTTAATCGTAACAAAGTTCCTATTTAAGGTATATTTTTATATTATGTTTCGATCATCTCAGATACGTAAGATGCATTTTTATTTTTCTACAGAGAAGAAAAATGGTTATATAAAGTTTCGGAGAAGTATAGACGAAACATTGTGAAGCCATAATAAAAGTTGGAAGTTGCATACTTTGAGTTTCGCATTGCAAGCTTTTTTGAGCAGTTCCACTGGATTTTTTTTTCTCGCCCTCGCATGATCCACGGAAGAAGTAACAATTCTTTTGTTTTATATATTTTGGGTGAGATTTCAGTGATGTACTGCGATGTGGAAGGGCTTTACGTACGTTTACCAACCGTTAAAGCTTTGGAAATTCCTGATTTTGAAAAGTCATTTTCGGTAAAAAATTTGATTTTTGCGAGTAATCTCAAAATAAATATTATTCTTTTGGCCCAGAAATGAAAATTAAAAGTTATGTGCATGTCGTGCTGTAATAAGATAGAAAAATAGGAATGGATTGGCATCGCATATTAACCCTTTTGCCGAACGTTTGCATTGTTTAAAAATTATGATTATGGTGAATAAATATTTCGTTCTATAGTGAATGGTGGGGTAAAACTTATTTATTGAGAGATGAAATAAAGAATTGCAATTATATTTCTATAAATAGGAATTGAGTACGAAATATTTGTGTTGACAAGAAATAGGGTTCCCATTAATTGTAGCTATGGAAATGGCCTTTTTTTGAACTATGTTATTTGCGTTTTTAGAGTTAAGAACGATACGATAATTTTACAAATGCCAAGATGGAAAATAATTATCCGGTGCAATACACTAATTATTTTATTAAGAGTAAAACTGAAATCGGAACGTGATTTCAGGTTTCATGTCAACTTTGCGTTTAATATTTTTTTTTGCGTGTTAAATATTTCAGCGTTCGTCATTTATATATTACGGCAACCAAAGTTTTTATATTCGATATTACATGTATGTCGTACAGGTGTGAGAGATATCTAATGCAAATGATATCGAATAAGATATTTTGCTACTAAGGAATTATGCCAATGTCACCTTTTATTTCGTCCATCAGATAGGTATTGTGAGTGACCTCAGGAGAAAATATGTTTTGGAAAATGTATTGAACTGAATAATAAACTGTGATTTCATAATATAGTTTTGTTCTATGGCTTTCACGAGACACTGAAAATGCTTTTCCTGTTCACATTATAGAAATTATGTTGGGAAGTAACCGGAACCGCGTTGCTGACGTCATCTCTGTGTTTTCTCCAATTTCTTATTATTAAGGTGCACGTGCACAGGGTATGGCTCTCCCACACACGGGGCCAAGGCTTAACGCCCCATCCGACGGACGGCGACCTTTCCAAGCCCACTGGTGTCCCCTACTGACCGTGGGCAGGGCGGGGAATTTTGCGTAGATAAATCTCAACGCTGACCCAGCTGGGACTCGAACCTGGGAACTACAGACTACGAGCCTGGCCAACACCACCTAGAGGAGAAGGCCCTATCACTCGGTGAAGCGATTCTGATGACGTCAATTTAGTCGACCCGTAGCTAGTAGCGTCGCCTCCATCTTGCCTTTGTTAGTGTTTAGCTAGTTCTGCAAAACGTATGATTTAGTGTGGTTTGTTATTACGTTCATTGATTTTTTTTTAGCGAAATGCCATCGCGCTGCTGCTTTCCTCAGTGCAGGAGCAATTACGATGGGGAACAAATATTCTCAGTTTTTAAATTTCCAGAAGATATCGATTTGCGACAGAAATGGATTCGTTCAATTACCAAGGCAAAACTTCTGTCCAACGAAAGCATCCAAGGTAAGAAGAACTTTATTCTGTATTAATATCTGTTGTCATACTTATGAACTTCTAAAGTAAAAATTATCGTTTTAACTATTGTATGTTACGTTTGTATAATATACATATATAATATCATTGATCTGTTATGGATTAATTTGACGTTATTTTTATTAAGTAAGAAACCTAATATGCTGGAATAAAAATTGTCGAATGTACGTTTGTTAAAATGCTTAAATAGAAAAGAATATTTTACAGTGACCAGACTTTTTAGTTAATAGATTACAGTAGTAAGAAATTGGTACTTTTGTTGGGATAGTTTCAGGGTCTAATGTTATATCACTATATTTATATATCCATAGAGTTCAAATATATCTCGTATAAGTTAATACGATAATACTGTTAAACTTGAAATACATATATAAGCCAAAGGCAAGATCATGGGAAAACCTACTTTTAAATACAAAATCTCTGCATAAGTATTAGAAATTATTTTGGTGTTATTACTAGTATACTTGGATACAAATTGGACCCATGTTCAAAGCCTAGAGATGGCTTTGTGAATATGTATTATCTTCCTGCTGAAGTTTTGCCTACCTCACACATCAGCTATTTTTTTAATAAAAGCAGGACAGGTAATGGTAAAAGTTCATTGTAGAAACTGTCGACAACAGTAAACTTCCTGACCAATCAATTCCTAATAACTTTCAGCATTAAATTAATCTGCATAATTATATCTCTGAAATCAGGTCAAGTTATAGTGGATATTAAAGAATGTGGGCTACATCTAGTGTACATATGGATTAATAAATGAAAGGATATTTTGAAAAAGGATTTAATAGTAAAGTTAAAGAATTTTTTTACTTTCAAAGGAGTAATTAAAAGTGCATATATTTCCAATCACTCTCATTGTAAAATGAGATAAGTCAGGTATATTATAATAAAGGTATAACAGTCTACTGTCATATCTTTACTGCATGTGATTGCAGGTTTTGTTTTAATTTTGTTACAAATGTATTCTATAATCATATTAGAGAATATTTGAGGGTATATCTGTCATTTCACCTATTATGTGAATATAAATATGTTAAACACCACAAATGCATACAATATTGTTTTCGAGTTAACGTCAAAGTTTATCCTCTGTACTGACCACTGGTTTGGATTTTACAAATGAAGAAATCCAAAAATTATCACAAAAATTTGAGGTATTTTGATTTTACTGATATCTAATGGTAAAAGTTTATTGTAGAAACTGTCGACAACAGTAAACTTCCTGACCAATCAATTCCTAATACCTTTCAGCATTAGTATAATACCAGGTACTGTCTATATAAACAAATTTATGTCTAATAAACTGAAAATTACAGTAAGAGGAAATTGTCTGAAACAATAAACTTATTACTGGAGTTGTTTTCAGGCTCAATTCCTGGACAGGAATATTTCAAACCTTTAAACGTTCATTCATAAGAGTGTTGTTTTAAATGATTTTCAGCTCAGTATGATTTTTCTCATTTTATTTTACATTATCACCTTATAGTGGCATTACCAAAAGCACTTTATGGTTAGTACTAGCAGTGGAATGCTATTAGATGGTTAGCATTAGCTCTCAAGGTGAACTATATATGATAAAAGAAGTGCTATAAATATTGAGAAAAACCAGCTTACTGGTAGAATAGGTGCATTCCTTGGGAGAATTCATTCTTTTAACCATGGATTTTTATTGAAATCTTAGAAAATACACTGATTATAGAATTGTTTTGAATACAATTATAGCTTTTACTTTCGAAGGTAAAAAGTCTTCAGTTCTGAATAAAATTTTTTAGTGTATGGTGAACAGTATTCCTGGTGTTTGGATTTTTGTTTTAATGTTTATCATTCATCAGAGGTTTTTTTGTACATATTCTCAATATTTCTTTTGCATACATAGGTGTGTGAACTCCACTTTGCACCATCTGATGTTGAAAGAGAAACCAGCATGTTTGACATGAAAACTGGGAGAAAGCTTGCTGACCTCTAAAGTATCCATATACTGATGGAGAGGGAATGTTTGCTATATGACCAGTATGTTAATGGGCGTACTGTTCAACTACTTTTAAAGCATCCACAAATACACTTTAAAAAAATATTATGCCCAAAACTGAAATCATTGCTGACCACTACCTCAGTCAGAGTTTGAAGTAACAGAAAGTTTACCTTTTATGACAGTGCATAGTTACTAATCATTATGACACTTTAGGTGAAATAACCTTTGATTGTTTATGAAATAGGAATAAAAATCATTGCACCATATATTTTATAGTATATTTAATGAGTATTGTTTTTTTTTTTGACTCAAATAATCATAGCCCTATAAATACATTGGTGGAAACCCCTTTGGAATGGTGTGCTATTGTTTCAACCATTGTTTTTAGACACAAAAACTGATTAACTTTATTGTCAAATATTTTGCAATATTTTAGTGGAAATTTTATTGCATGCAAGCTGCAATAGCTATTTTCAGTTCCTTTAACTATATTTTGCTACTGTACAGGGTCTACTAGATTTATTTCATTTTTATTTTACTGATTTCATGTCTTTTGTGGCTAAATCTATGATCAAAGGGAATCTCTACCTGCACTTGTCAATAGTAGGTTTTTTCTTAATATTGTGTTTAGTGTTACTTTTGAGTGATCTTTTGCCAATTCCACAACATTTTCACTTCCCACTATACACTTATGGCTGGACCCCTGAAGATAAATTATATTTTTGGTTGTCTTTAAATTTTTTTATCAATGTATCAAATACTTGGGGTGGATGCTTTTGTTTGGACAGCTATTCAGTACGGATGCAGTATGTGACAGTATATGGTTTTCTTTACAATCCATTTCATTGCTTATGTTATACATGCATTTAGTGGGGTATGAAATTTATAATTTTCTGTTGGAACATATACCACCAGTTTCTGGATGAAATGATCAACTGAAACTCATTAAACTGCAAATAGAATTTTCTGAATATTATTTTTCCTTCATTACTTTAAATTGGGAACATTATAAGCAGAAAACTTAAGTGTCAATCTTTGGTTTTTGTAAAAGCAATGGGAGATTTAGGAAGTTAATTTATTCCTTGATTTTCTTTAATATATATGCATATCTTGTGGCTTCTTCTGCCTTGCAAATGTAGGATTTTTTAAATTTCTAATAGTGATTGCCAATGGGTGTTTGATATGCCTATGAACTAGCCTGATCAACAGATCAATAAGGTTTTCTGTATCATTGGGGGATGTCAGTTTCTGCTTGGAGGGAGATGATTGATTATGTTATTAGAAACCTTGTACTGGTTCTGATACACATTTTCTTCTTCCAAGTTCTTTGTTAATAATTGGTTTTACACTGATAGTGAGTTAAAGTAATATTAAAATTTTAATGTAAGAATATCTGTTTATAAAGGGAAAATACCCTGTTGCTCTTAGCATTCGAAAGTATCTTCACCAGATATGGCAGTTAAGATATGCATAATAGTTAATGACTTAAGGTTTAAAAAACTCTGCAGAAGGTCAAGATTAGAATAATGTTTTTATTTAATATGTTTCCAGGCAGGGCCGTGCGGTAGATTTTCTCATTATGATGCAAATCTTCGAAATGCCCCCCCTTAAATGTTTTTTCTTTAAAATAACCTTCGATTGTGATTTAAAAAAAACTGCACAAAATGTATGAATACTATTTTTAATTTGAAAATATAAACTACTTTAAAATAATGATATCAACTATCAACTACAACAATCTACTACAGTTTTACCCTTCTAACTTTAACTTTAGCAAATTCGTTAATTAGGGATGTGTAGTCTAGAGTGGCAGCCAATGTAGATTCAATAGAAATTAATGACAGATTTCTAAGCTTTGTTTGGCTTATTGAACTTCTTAAGTAGTGTTTTATTAATTTTAATTTGGAAAAACTTCTTTCCCCACTAGCTGCAGAGACAGGGAGTGTTAATAAAATTCTCAGAACTACAACAGTATTCGGATACAAAGTAATTAAGTTATTTTGGCACAAATAATTTAAAACATCCAAAGGTTTCATAGAATATGGTAGCATTCGGGATACATCACGTAATTCTTCTTGAAGATCATTTGCATTTATATCTGATTCATTTTCAACCGAAAGTATTGACTGGAGACTGGTACAATAATTTTCTAGCGTTTTGTCATCTATATCCTTGAGTTTTAAAATGTCAGATAAAAACTGAAAATTTTTGCTATGGGTTTACAGAAGCGTGAATCGTTCATTCAGAGAATTAAGGGTAATGTCCAGAATATAATTGAAAAAGTTTATCCTCTGTTAAGGGTTGATCGACAGCTTCTTCATAGTCAAATTGACGCTTTTTCCTTCTGGCTCTAACTTCAGTTTCGGCAGGAAATTCTGCACTGCATTCAAGATTCTCTGCAATCTCATTAGCAGCAATTTTCATCTGATCATATCCAGATTGTCTATAACTTTTCACTTTTTGTATGGTTTCGGATAACATCCTTACACAATCTGACAAATTTATAGTTACAGATTGCAATAGCTTCGAGACTGAATTTATTTCAAATAAAATATCATACCAAAGAATACACCGCATATAAACTTGTAACTTTTAATATTTTTTGCTAACCTTCTTGCTTTAACTTTAGTTTCTGCATCTCTTTTGGTGTCTTCTATTATTTGGAGTAATGCATCATAGATTTCGCAAAGTTGAAATCGTAAAGGTTTTAACGCATCTACTGTGCTTGACCACCTAGTAGCATTCAATGGTTTTAGAGTTAATTGTGAAACATATTTTTTAACACTTCCCAACGCTTTGTAGAACCAGAAAAAAAAGTGTAAAGTTCTTGTACAATAGAAAAAAAAGTTGTTGTTTCTGTAGAAGAAGACGCTGCATCATTCACAACTAGGTTTAAAGAATGACATGCGCAGGGCACATAAAACGCCCTTGGATATTTTTCAAGTATTCTATTTTGTACACCTTTTCTTACTCCTTTCATATTAGCTTCGTTGTCCTAGCCTTGTCCTCTAAGCCACTTTAACTCAAAACCTAACTTTTCCAAATATGTCAGAATAAGTTCTGTCAAACCCTCTCCGGTTGAATCACTAGCTTCAAAAAAACCAATAAAGAATTCTTCAATTTCATATTTATTTTGGATGGAGTTTAAAGCGACAACTCTTATTGTTAATGAGAGCTGTTCAATATGACTTACGTCTGGGGTACAATCGGCGATTATCGAAAAATATTTAGCGATTTTTGTTATTTCGACAATTTTGCTTAAAATTACATTTCCCATCAAATTTATCAATTCATCTTGTATATTATTGCTAAGATAAGTCACAGACCATTTATCAGACTCGCGTTGAACTCTCCTGATATGTTCTTCCATAACTGGATCAAACTCAGAAAGCAATTCTACCAACTTTAGGAAGTTTCCATTATTAGGCTGAAACAAATGTTCAGTTGTTCCACGAAAAGCTAAGCATTGTGAGGCCAATAGTCTAATTATTGACATTATTCTTTTTAGAACTCCTCTCCAATGCTGAATTTCCATATCCATAATTCGTTGATATTCAGCGTCAATAGTTTTTTTCTGCTTTAATCGAATGTCCAATTCTTTCCATGCTCTAAAAGCATTTCTGTGATTTACAGACTTTTCGTGCATTGTGAGGGTTCGTATAAGATTTCCCCAGTCAGAATAACCTTTTTTGGGCCAGTCATTAATAGCAGACGAATTATCAAATAATATACAACAAAAGCAAAAAACGGCATCATTTGTAACAGAGTAAATCAACCAACTTCTCTCAACGACTTCACTATTGCTCAACACTTTTAAATAATGCGAGGGCGAAAATCTACGCCTTCCTTTATTAATAGGAAACTCGAATTCTTTAATTTGATGTGGACCCCTCTCAACCAGTGTTTGAGGAGTTTCAGATGACATGCAGAAAGCATTCCATAATGCAGGAGTAGAAGGAATTTCGTTTAATATCTACTGCTACCCGGCTCTTGATGAACTTCTGATGGTGTTATTTTTTGGCTCTCTTCAACAACTTCTTCTGGAAGTGATTGGGGCGGCACTGAGTTTTTATTTGCCAAATCCAAAGCAGTCGCTGTTGATGTGGATGTGGACGACTCATCTAAACAGGACTTTTGTACTAAGAATTCCTTCATAAAGTAGCTTAGCTTTCTTCCTTGTTCCTCTTTCTTTAAGCGTTTCTTTTTATATTGACTTACAGACAATTTTTTTCTTTTCTGTTCCATACCTGTAATAAAAATATTAAATAAAAATTCACAGTCCTTCGCAAAAATGCAACCGGGGGGGGGGGGATCATTGAAAATGATTAAATATGATGATGCTTATCATGCTATTAAAATAGGGTAGATAAAATAACGATAGAATGAGTTGCAAAGCTAGTAAGATTTGTAAGTAACAGAACATAATAAATAGATAACGAATATCTGTCAAATTGACGGCTAGCAGCCGTTTTGACAAATGCCTTTCTTTAACTTGTTATTGTATTGTCTCCACTTCAACGTATATGAATTTGGTAAAAATACAGCAATAAATAACGAACGCAAACGTAGGCAAATGCAAATATTTCCTAAGCAACTCTCTCTCTCTATCACACACAGAACGCAAAAGTAGCCCAATATTACCTAAATAACTTTCTATCTATCACACAGAGGCCCACGTTTCGCACCTGAGATATACCCAGTCCATGCAAATGCTACTTTTTAATTCAAGTCCCTATTGTCATAACATAATCATTTTCAGTGATAATAAGTAACTACATTGCTGTAAAAAACAATAATTCTCTTACCTGATCTACTTTTTAAACACAAAAACTGAATTAGTATAAATGCACAAATATTATACTGATACAGATATATTATATATCTGATTTACTGATTTAAATACAGCACAGCCACTTGCCACTTCTCATGACAAACTAACATTAAAATCAAATATTGTCAATAATTGTAAGCTCAAAGCAGAACTATCAACACGTAACACGTGCAATTGTCTTTTGTGATAATTGCCGCCTCAGCTTTTAGGAGCGGCCGCGCGGTATATTACAAACAAAAATAATAGCTTCGCGCTGTCAGATCAAAAGTCTTTCGGCGAGCGCTCGCCAACGATGCACCTGCACCAGAAACCGAGGTCAAAGGGTACCGAAAGCGCTTAGGAGAGGCGTACGATAAATCATAAATCGTATACATCAATATCGGAATAATATAGACCAGGGGTGGGCAATTGTTTTCGTATCTACACTGCGCATGCGTATTGACGTGGCCGTCCTAGTGGAAAATACAAGACGAAAACGAGCACGGGAAGGAAATCTCGGTTCAAGGCGGATTTTTCTGACTGCCTTGGCGGGCCACAAAAAACTCTTAGCGGGCCGAATGCGGCCCGTGGGCCGCTCTTTGCCCACCCCTGAGACCAATATAGAAAAGCGTTGCGTAAAGATTTTTAATTATTGAATGGTTCAAATTGTATTTTGATTTCGCTGCTTATGCCGCCCCCTTACGGTGCCGCCTGATGCGGCCGCCTCTCTGCATCATAGCACGGCACGGCCCTGTTTCCAGGCATGTTAAGTATATGCTCTGTATATTTTTGACACCATACAAATTTAAAGTTATTTTATTGACTTGCCTTTGGGAAGGAATCCCATTAAGAACCTACTGGTGTAGTTTATTTTTTCCCCTTCATCAACTTTTATGTAAATGACATCTAGATATTTTTTTAATTCTTCAATTTAATTTGCACATTTGGAGTATACTGAATCATTTGAAACAGCTTGACCTCTATAAAAATATAAGAAAATTTTAGATGCTAATTCTATCTATTCAATGTTAGTAAAATGTTCAATAGTTGATATATATTGCTTGTAGTACTTTATTTTTACTTAATTCAAGTTTTGCAATGTCATTAAATCTGAGTTGCTGATGATGCTACAATTCTACTAATTATATTAGCTGCAAATTTTACAAGTTAAATCTTTTCTTACTACATGTATGTACAAATGTATTATCATAAATATTTTCAATTCTGTGTTATAAAAGTCTGTGTTTGCTGCCATGAAACTACCCCATATACACTCTGTTAATTATGACCACCCAATCCCATGTTATGTCAATGGAAAGATAATTTCAAAGCTCTGTAATTTCTAAAATAAACATTTCATGGGAAAATATGATTGAATATATATAAGTTAAAAATCTATCTTAATTTTCTATATTCCAATAATATTCATTTAGTATTTAAAGAGGCTTCGCTTGGTTACTAACCTGGGTTCGAGCCCTAGGTAAGGCATGGTTGTTCGTGTTGTTTCTTTGCCGGGTTTCCGCCATCCTCACAGACCTACTATGGCATATAAACTTACAGGCTCATGTCAGGTTGTAAGCAACTGTTTGAAGGGGTATTTTATTATATATCAACATCTTAAACAATAATGTGCATTTTGCAGAGTTGGTGAAAATTTAAATAATTGTTACATTTTCTGCTAAAGCTATGCTAATAAAATTTAATATGGGATACTGTTTTGAGATTAACTTATTTCAACTACTTCCCAGATCAATATTTTAAAACAGCCATTGTTCATATTAAATATCCCAGTTTTCATAATTCTTTGATTTTTAATGAACATAGATTTAGATAAATTTGATTGAGATCTTTAATTGATCTTCATTTCATTTTTTTTTCATAAAAGCTCATTTTCAAAGTTACAAAGGTTTGAAATTAGCTTTCCATTGACATAACATGGAGTTAGGTTTCATAATTACTGAGTGTATATGGATATTTCAATGTGACCTTTACATTGTATAATACTCATTGTATTTTATATTTCTGTTGTATTTTGAATCTGTTCAAACCTTTTGACCACATGTATTTAGATGTTGCTTTCATGTTTCTTCAGAATTTTTTTTTTCTATTATTAAAGTTTATTATGATAGCAAAAAGGATAAAAATTTCTATGTTATGTGAAGAAATTAGTTTTAATATGCATTTGGGTGAAAAAGTTTGGGAAAGCAATTTTTCTTTTCTTTTTATTTAAAAGTCACTTTTGTCCTAGAAACAGTTTTTATTAATGTGATGCAATTTAAAAACAGCTTTCATTATTAAACTATTTAAAAAAAAAGAGTTCAACTGGGATCTATGGAATATCATAAAATTTTCTTTTTCAATTTAAATAGTATTGCACAATATTAAGTTCCTTCATATTGCTTAAACTTCTCCCATATGATTGGTGAATTTTCCTGTTTTAATTGCACAATTTTCATAAAAATAAAGTACACAATGAAATATTTGTTTCATTGTAATGTGTATCCTATATATATTTTTTTCTCATATTGTAAATAAAAGTATTTTTTAATGAGGAATTTGTTGGTTGTTTTTCTTAACATATGCAATATTGAAACATACTATTTTCATTAAATAATGTTTTAGACCTCATATATATATACATACATATTTGTGAAAAAAAAATAGATATCTGTGGTATTTTGTAACAAGTAGTTTTTTTCTAAATATATTTCGCACTTCTAGAATCCTTTAAGAGTGAAAATTTAGTACTTGTTCAATACATTAATCGATCGTTTGCAAAATTCGTTAAAAGTTTTGAAATTTCCGAACATTTAAAGAGTGTTATTATCTAAATAATAATTTAAAGCTATCTGTATAATCGGAAACGGTAATTAATGGTTTATCAATACTAATCAAAGCAAAAAAAAGTTATCTCTAAAAAAAAATTAGAAAAAAGTGGGATTTTTTTTAATTATATGAAAACAAATTATTTTAATGATTTATTAGTGAATATTCAAAATCTAAATGGGAAGTTCTATTAACAAGGATAAGCTATCTCTCAATCTATTCTGCCGGTAGTCCGGTCTAGTAATGCTGACGTCACAAATCAGTGGTACGGCCTTCTCCTCTAGGTGGCGTTGGCCTGGCGCGCTAGCGACTGAGTTGAAAAACACGACAAACATGAAAAAAAAATTATATATATATATTGAAGAACTTTCTCATACAATATTTTTCTTTAAAAGCAAACCGGTAGGTTTTAATTTGAAAACTTCTAAGTTATAAAATTAAAAATGTCTTAAAATTAATAAAAATGAAATAAAGACTTCAAGATTTTGATATCACTTGTTTGAAAACAACTCATTTGTATTCGGTTTTCACGTCTAAGGGACCTGGGTTCGAGTCCCGGGTAAGGCATGGACGTATGTGTCGTTTTTCTACTGAGGTCCTGCCATCCTCACAGACCTTCTCTTATGGAATATAAACTGAGAGCTTCGTGTAAGATCTCTGTGGCAAGCAGCTGCTTGATGGGGAATGTTTTTTTTTCACATCTGGAACCAATCATCCATTTTTTCATTTGTCTCATAACAGCTGTTCCATTCGGTCACCTTCCCGCAACCTAAACTGATCCCTCTGGCTCTTTATGACGTCGCCATTTAGACCCTTGTGTGCAAATAACTACCGTTCAGAGATAAAACAAACCAACCAAACGCATATATCCTATATGGCGTATTAAAGTAATCAAAGGGGTCACCACCCTCACAGACCTTCGACTAATGCGGAGAAACTGACAGGCTCCTGTCAGATCGCTGTTGCAAGCAGCTGCTTGAGGTTTTTTTTTTATTCTTTTATTATATTTATGAAGATATTTTCACTCTTTTTCCCTCACACGTTAAGCCTCTTTGGATTAGGAAATAAAATAATCATTAGAGGTTAAATGTTCAGGGTATGAAATGACTCCTCGGCTAAGCACTTAAACCCTGTGTAGTCTGTAAAACAGAAATTCGTTAAAATTATGTTGCTGTTATGGATATTTTTATATTGTGAATATTGTATTCCAAGTCTATCGGTGTCCACTACTGACCGTGGGAAGGGCGGGGTTGGGTTGGGTTGTTTTACCTCTGAGTGGCACTTTTTTGCACACCATGGGCTAAATGGCCAAGTCGCATGGACCCCGAAGGCTCAGAGAAGGTTGGGGGAGGGGACCCACTGGAACAGCTGTTGGGAGACAGATGGTAGTCTCCCGTCAAGGCCATCCAGCGTGTTCTTTAACGTGCACAGGGTATGTTTCTCCGCACACGGGGCCACAGCTTAACGTCCCATCCGACGAACGGCGGCCTTTCCAAGCCCATTTTGCGGAGAAAAATCTCAACGCTGACCCAGCTGGGACTCGAACCTGGGAACTACAGATTACGAGCCTGGCGCGCTACCGACTGAGCCACCCCCGCCCCGGAAGGGCGGGGAGTTTTGCGGAGATAAATCTCAACGCTGAGGATTCTTTATTAGTTCCATACTTAAATAGAAATGGAAACCGAAACATATTTATCGCTCTGCCCAAAGAAATGTAGATTATTTCATTCTCCCTTCCTATAAACTTGTTTCTGTTAGGGTTTCAGACTAAATAAACAGATATCGCTGCTGTTAAACATCTGAACTTGCGTGAGTAATTAAATACTGCATCAGTTGAAGTAGTAAAATAAAATAGTTTTTCTAGTGTCTGTTAATTATCAAGGGTATTTTTTTCTGTTTTAAAACCTATTATTGTTCGTAAATTTTATCCGAATGAGATGATACGGAATACAGCGTCATAACTTAGCGAGTTGCGGAGTGTCATTTACTACCTGTCTCTGGCAGTTATAACTCATCGGGGAAATCAATGTACACGCTCGAAATTTTCACAGAATGTTTCAGGTTAAGGTCCAGTTTGCAGTGCGAAATTTCAGGTCGAAAGTCCTAATAAGTTGAACACTAACAAAAAAAATTCACATTTCCCCTCACCCAAAAAGGTGTCCTAAATTTATATTCCAACATACTATATGTGCTAATATTCAAATAGTGTTGATTAAAGTTTTGAAACATGAATGCATAAATATAACTTATGTACTTAATTAAATTCACACGTACGACAATTATTGCTAAATGAAATTCCTCTAGGTGGCGTTAATTTTGTTTCTAATGAAATATTTGCTTCTTACCGCCATTCCCAACGGTTATTCGTGTTCCTCTTCTACGATTGGTTAAATATTTTACAATGGCACGTGCAGGTAGATAGCTTCACACGTGTCGCCCTTAGTTACGATAGCAACCATATATTCGCTTTGACTTCAGTGTCAAATTTTACTCTCAATTCATTTCTTCTTTTCCATAATATATTTTATTACGTATATTTAGAATAAAGTTCATAGACCACGTAAATTTTACCTACACAAGAATCGAACTACAGTTAGCAATGATTAATTGTAATATTCTAATATTTCAGAAACGTTAATATTTAAAATATGCGAATGCAATTTAATATCAAAGCCGGAAATTACATACTATTCCACTATAACGTTTCAGCTTAAATAACTGGGATTGATTAATTTAATTATCAAACTTTACTGGTATTATTAACAATCTGACACCGTGGAGACAAGGCCCGGGTGTGGCTAAGTCGGTAGCGCGCCAGGCTCGTAATCTGTAGTTCCTAGGTTCGAGTCCCAGCTGGGTCAGCGTTGAGATTTTTCTCCGCAAAATGGGCTTGGAAAGGCCGCCGTTCGTCGGATGGGACGTTAAGCTGTGGCCCCGTGTGCGGAGAAACATACCCTGTGCACGTTAAAGAACACGCTGGATGGCCTTGACGGGAGGCTACCATCTGTCTCCCAACAGCTGTGCCAGTGGGTCCCCTCCCCCAACCTTCTCTCAGTCTTGGGGGTCCATGTGACTTGGCCATTTAGCCCATGGTGTGCAAAAAAAGTGCCGCTCAGAGGTAGGCAGGTCTTTTGCCTGCCTTCTGCATCGCCTTTTCGTTTTTCATTAGCGCCATGCACGTTGCCACTGCTCCTAGAAGAAAACTGAAAAATGTCGACGCTACTACGTACGTTTCACTTCAACAGATTTCATTAACTGTATACTGTTTGAAAGTAATCGTAATAATTCTTTGCTGACGTCTGAAAATAATATTGTTGATTTAATTGTTTTCCGACTTCGAAGGAAGTGACACCTCTCCATATCCGCAACAAAGTTCTGTATCTTTAAGCTTCCTTTCTCACCATTTCTCGTACCTGGCCGAAGCCATTTAGTGAATATTATAGGAACTAATATTATCGAACATAACGTAGCACTGGGGATCACCATCAAATAACCAAAGATAATCGGATAACGAAAACGTTCCCTGCCTAGACTTGTTAAAGGATAAAATATCCCACGTGTACCGTGTAAGAGCTACGTATTGCCATAAATAAGCAAACTAAAATATGTGTGCGCCTTAATAATAAGAAATTGGAGAAAAACACAGAGATGACGTCAGCAACGCGGTTCCGGTTACTTTACAGCATAATTTCTATAATGTGAAGAGGAAAAGCATTTTCAGTGTCTCGTGAAAGCCATACAACAAAACTATATTATGAAATCACAGTTTATTATTCAGTTCAATACATTTTCCAAAACATATTTTCTCATGAGGTCACTCACAATACCTGTCTGATGGACGAAATAAAAGGTGACATTGGCATAATATCTTAGTAGCAAAATATCTTATTCGATATCATTTGCATTAGATATCTCTCACACCTGTACGACCTGCGTGGTAATATCGTATATAAAAACGTTGGTTGCCGTAATATATAAATCACGAACACTGGAATATTTAACACGCAAAAAACAAAATATTAAACGCAAAGTTGACATGAAACTTCAAATCACGTTCCGATTTCAGTTTTACTCTTCATAAAATAATTAGTGTATTGCACCGGATAATTATTTTCCATCTTGGCATTTGTAAAATTATTATATCGTTCTTAACTCTAAAAACGCAAATAACGTAGTTCAAAAAAGCCATTTCCATAGCAACAATTAATGGGAACCCTATTTAGTATCAATACAAATATTTCGTAGTCAATTCCTATTTATAGAAATATAATTGCAACTGTTTAATTCATCTTTCAATAAATAAGTTTCCCCACCATTCACTCTACAACGAAATATTTATTCACCATAAACGTAATTTTTAAACACTGCAAACGTTCGGCAAAACCCTTTAGGTGCGATGCCAATCCATTCCTATTTTTCTATCTTATTACACCACGACGTGCACATATTTTTTAATTTTCATTTCTGGGCCAAAACTATAATATTCATCTTGAGATTACTCGCAAAAACCTAAGTTTTTACCGAAAACGACTTTTCAAAAACCGGAATTTCCAAAGCTTAAACGGTTCGTAAACGTATAAATGGTTCCTGCGTAGGTAAGCAACATTATTATGATTAAGAAAAGCATTTCTAAAACTTTAACTGCGTGTAATATATATTATACAAAATCTGCTGGCAACACAAACGAAACATCTCGGTGTTTTTCCTACTTTATCATTTAACCCGTATTCACAGGCAGCACTAATTTTAGAAGTTGACTTATTTCTCATAATCCGCCATTTTCTCATGCCGCCATTTTCCTATTTTAACTTCCACTTTTATACGAGATAAGTAACATTTATATAATGAAAAATGTGTTTAAATTAATAAAAATAAAATTAATACTTAAAGATTTTCATATCTATTTTTTCATATGCACTGTACTTTTTTTAAAGGTTTTAAGGCATCGGAAATAAGTGAATTCACTAAAATTAGTGCGGCATGTGAATAAGGGTTAGAAATAAAGTAGGTAAAACAGCGAGATGACTTCCCAGTACTCTTTCCTTGTGTTGCCAGTACATTTTGTATATTAGATGCAAATTCATGTTTTACAAATGCTTTTGTAAATCATAATATTGCTACTTTAGTGGAACGAATATCTGCAAAGTGAAATATTTCGATGTACCTGTTGCGTAATAAATAATTTTCTAGAGAAAATTGAAAATGCTTGTGTAAGGTACGTAGAGGTACAGACGAAACATTGCGAAGCCGTAGTAAAAAGTTGGAAGTTTCGTATTGCAAGCTATTTTTTCTGTGTGATGAGAAATCCACGGGAAGATTTGTCTTACACTACTACCATCCACAGTGGGAAGGAGGTAGAGGGTATAAACAATATTTTTATTAAATATATTTCAGGTGAGATTCTAGTGATGGATGCGATATTGCAGGGCTTTTTAGTTCGTAGCAGCCATTCATATGATTACCGATCGTTAAAGTTTTGAAAATTACGGTATTTGAAAATTCATTTTCGGTAAAAACTTTTTTTTTCGAATAATAATATCAAGATTAATATTTCTGTTGTGGCTGACAAATCAAAATTAACACTTATGTGCACGTCATGGTATAATAAGATAGAAAATTAGGAATGGAATTGCATGGCACCATAAACGTTTTCTTCAATGTTTCAAGTGTTTAAAAAAAAAATGCTCTTTATGCTTAAGGTAGACTATGTCAATAAATATTCCGATTTAGAGTGATTGGTGGGGTAATTTTAACGAGATTTAGATATCTTGTGTAGGTGTTACAGATGTGAAATGCAAATGATATTGTATAAGTTCTTGAGATGAGTCTGTTATTTTGCTACTGAGGTATTACGGAAAAGTTTCCGATTTTTTTATCATTGACCTATGTGTTGCGATTGACTTCAGGAGAAAAAAATGTATTGAGATGAATATTGGAATATGAATGTTTGTTTCGATATTTATATTTCTTGCATGGCGTTCATGACACATTAAAAATGCTTTTTCGATACATGCATACCATAGGATTTATCTCTGGAAGCAGCTGAAACCGCGTTGATGACGTCATCTCTGTGTTTTATGCAATTCATTAATAAGGCAAGGTAATTTTATGGTAAATAGCCAAAAAAAATTTAAGAATCATTTATATATTTATTTTCTTTAAAACCAAACTGATAACTTTTAATTTGAAAAAAAAAAACTTTACGTTAAACACCCCATCGTTATGCCGGTTAGAAAAGCGAACACCAATGGTTTCTGTAAAGGCATATTTGCATAACATCCGTCGTAATAAGAGTTCACTGAACTGAACGTTACTTGCAACAGTATGATGCCGTCATAAACGAGTCCGTTGTATTCCATAACTATTAGTAATTGATGAAATCCTATTTCGACCAAACTTATCTGCAGAAATGACTCCTAAGTGTCGTTTCGAAGACTCCCGGAAAGTTCTTAATAACACAAATAACCATATCTAAATAACCAGTGAAATCTATTTCAGTTGAAAACCTAAGTTCTATATTCACTAGTAACTGTTACAATGCATCGAAAACAGTTCCTTCTCATCATACGATGACACATTTAAAATATTAATTAACCTTTCACGATGAAAGAGAATCGAATAAAACAGCTTCTATCCTAAAGAATCGATGACACAACAATGATTTTCGAATCGTCAAACCGGATACGCCTTTCGTTTCGTAATTTTCATTTCCGTCACGAATTAGTTTTAGCTTTAACAACTTTCGTATAAACCGAACTTTTTAAAAACGACACGCATCGGAAGATTGCTCCGATATCCGGAATAAATCTGGTAATGATATTTTGATTCAAAATTTTACAATAAAAATGTGTGTATATATATATATGTTTTATTTTATTCCCATTCTTATAGTATAACTATAGTTTTCTGTATCTATACATGGGGTACGCCAGTAACATACACATTTCCAGCAGGTACGTTAGACCCTTGTGTGCAAATAACTACCGTTCAGAGATAAAACAACCCAACAAAACGCATATCTTCTATATGGCGTATTAAAGTAATTAAAGGGGTCACCACCCTCACAGACCTTCGACTATGGTGGAGAAACTGACAGGCTCCTGTTAGATCTCTGTTGCAAGCAGCTGCTTGAGGGGGTGTTTTTTTTTATTCCTTTATTATATTTATGAAGATATTTTCACTCTTTTCCCTAACACGTTAAGCCTCTTTGGATTAGGAAATAAAATAATCATTAGAGGTTAAATGTTTAGGGTATGAAATGACTCCTCGGCTAAGCAGTTAATCCCTGTGTAGTCTGTAAAACAGAAATTCGTTAAATATATGCTGCTGTTATGGATATTTTTATATTGTGAATATTGTATTCCTAGCGTATCGGTGTCCACTACTGACCGTGGGAAGGGCGGGGAGTTTTGCGGAGATAAATCTCAACGCTGAGGATTCTTTATGAGTTCCGTACTTAAATAGAAATGGAAACCGAAACATATTTATCGCTCTGCCCAAAGAAATGTAGATTATTCCATTCTCCCTTCCTATAAACTTGTTTCTGTTAGGGTTTCAGACTAAATAAACAGATATCGCTGCTGTTAAACATCTGAACTTACGTTACTAATTGAATACTGCATCAGTTGAAGTAGTAAAATAAAATAGATTTTCTACTGTTTGTGAATTATCTACGGTATTTTTTTGTGTTTTAAAATAAATTATTGTTCGTAAAAATTTATGCTGCGTCATAACTTAGCGAGTTGCGGAGTGTCATTTACTGCCTGTCTCTGACAGTCATAACTCATCAGGGAAATCAATGCACCCGCTCGAAATTTTCACAGAATGTTTCAGGTTACGGTACAGTTTGCAGTGCAAAATTTCAGGTCGAAAGTCCAAATAAGTTGAACTCTAACAAAAAAAAAATTCACATTTCCCCTCACCCAAAAAAGTGCCCTAAATTTATATTCCAACATACTATATGTGCTAATATTCAAATAGTGTTGATTAAAGTTTTGAAACATGAATGCATGAATATAACTTATGTACTTAATTAAATTCACACGTACGACAATTATTGCTAAATGAAATTCCTCTAGGTGGCGTTGATTTTGTTTCTAATGAAATATTTGCTTCTTACCGCCATTCCCAACGGTTGTTCGTGTTCCTCTTCTACGATTGGTCAAATATTTTACAATGGCACGTGCAGGTAGATAGCTTCACACGTGTCGCCCTTAGTTACGATAGCAACCATATATTCGCTTTAACTTCAGTGTCAAATTTTATTCTCAATTCATTTCTTCTTTTCCATAATATATTTTATTACGTATATTTAGAATAAAGTTCATAGACCACGTAAATTTTACCTACACAAGAATCGAACTACAGTTAGCAACGATTAATAGTAATAATATAATATTTCAGAAACGTTAATATTTAAAATATGCGAATGCAATTTAATATCAAAGCCGTAAATTACATACCATTCCACTATAACGTTTCAGCTTAAATAACTGGGATTGATTAATTTAATTATCAAACTTTACTGGTTTTGTTAACAATCTGACACCGTGGAGACAGGGGCGGGGGTGGCTCAGTCGGTAGCGCGCCAGGCTCGTAATCTGTAGTTCCCAGGTTCGAGTCCGAGCTGGTTCAGCGTTGAGATTTTTCTCCGCAAAATTCCCCGCCCCGCCCATGGTCAGTAGGGGACACCGATGGGCTTGGAAAGGCCGCCGTCCGTCGGATGGGACGTTAAGCCGTGGCCCCGTGTGCGGGAGAGCCCATACCCTGTGCACGTTAAAGAAGACGCTGGATGGCTTTGACGGGAGATGATACCTTGATATGCCCCCCAACAGCTGTTCCAGTGGGTCCCGTCCCCTAACCTTCTCTGAGCCTTCGGGGTCCATGTGACCTGGCCATTTAGCCCATGGTGTGCAAAAAAGTGCCGCTCAGAGGTAAAACAACCCAACCGTGGAGACATCCAATTCGAGAAATTAATTCATCGCGGAGATGATATCTGTTTCATAGCATTGCAAATAGAAACTCAAAACACAGAGGGGGGGGGGGGGGCTCAGTCAGTAGCGCACCAGGCTCGTAATCTTTAGTTCCCAGGTTTGAGACTTTGCTGGTTCAGATTTATCTCGGCAAAATTCCCCACCCTTCCCACTGTCAGTAGAGGACACCGATTTGCTTGGAAAAGCCGCCGTCCGTCAGATGGGACGTTAAGCCTTTGACCCGTGTGCAGGACACAAGTCATATCAAAATCTTGAAGTCTTTATTTCATTTTTATTAATTTTAAGACATTTTTAATTTTATAAACTTAGAAGTTTTCAAATTAAAATCCACCGGTTTCATTTTAAAGAAAACAAGTATATAAATAATTCTTAAACTTCTTTTAGTTTTCTTTATCTTTGTCGTGTTTTTTAACTCAGTCGGTAGCGCGCCCGGCTCCTAATTTGTAGTTCCCAGGTTCGAGTCCCAGCTGTGTCAGCGTTGAGATTTATCTCCGCAAAATTCCCCGCCCTTCCCACGGTCAGTAGGGGACACCGATGGGCTTGGAAAGGCCGCCGTCCGTCGGATGGGACGTTAAGCCGTTGCCCCATGTGTGGGAGACCCATACCCTGTGCACGTTAAAGAACACGCTGGATTGCCTTGACGGGAGACTACCATATGTCTCTCGACAGCTGTTCCAGTGGGTCCCATACCCAAACCTTCTCTGAGACTTCGGGGTCCATGTGACCTGGCCATTTAGCCCATTGTGTGCAAAAAAGTGCCGCTCAGAGGTAAAACAACCCAACGTATTAGATTATCTAAAAATTGTTTCAGGATGTTTCTCAAGTGTAAAATAATTCATTTATACTACAGAAAAGAAATGATCTAAATAAATGCACCAAATTCTGTTTTCAATTTTTAAAGGGTAAATATGTTCCGGAAAAAACCGTGTAAAAAAAAAAATTCTAAAAAAAAACGCAGTGCATATGAAAAAAGAGAAGATTGGTTTCAGACGTGAGAAAAAAAAAACATACCCCCTCAAGCAGCTGCTTGCCACAGAGATCTGACAGGAACCTGTCAGTTTATATGCCATAATAGAAGGTCTGTGAGGATGGAAGGACCTCAGCAGAAAAACGACACGTACGTCCATGCCTTACCCGGGACTCGAACCCAGGTCCCTTAGACGTTGATTTGAATTTCATAATATGTAGATCTGATGTGAATTATTTTCTTTATTAGACGGTGAAATTATTAATCAAGTGTAGATATTTGGTGAGAAAAAATTTCCATGTTCGAATAATGTTTAAATCTGATAATGAAAAGTGACAGTTTTGCAGAAAGGAAGCGGAAATGATCATAAGTTATGAGTTATGTAGCTCACTTGAATATAGTTTATTGTTGATTCTTTTTTTAATTTCCTTTGCTGTTAAGAGGTCTAAAAATAATTGATTCTGTGTAATTTATAGAGTTTTGCTTTGAGCTGTGTTTTCTAAATTTCTAATTGAGGTTTGGAGAAAAACTCTTTAAGAATAGCAGGATTGCTTTCTTTTTTTTTAAGTATGATGTTGTACTTTTTTTCTCTAGTTTTCCTCTCGGTATGTTGTGTGTATATATATAGGGTATTTGATATTTCTAGTGTTGAGGTGTATTTGGTGGCAATGTCGGAGTTAATATGATTTTGACTGATGAAAAGTGTACAGTGGTTTTTTTTTAAAGAATGTATTGTAAAGAATTGGAGCAAAGGATTTTAATTTAGTCGTTAGTAATATGTTTAAAAGTTTTCGTTATGTTGAAAGTGTTGTGATATTTATGTAAATTGAGAAGAATTTCGAGGTTGTTAGCGGGGTGGAAATGGGGGGACCTTCCAAAAGAGATACTCTCTTGTGGAAGTGAACCGAAGGGGAGGGCTGCCAGATTAGTGTGGCTTACTGATCTGGACAACTATGGCTACTTTTCTTATTTTTCCACCCTACTGAGGAGTGGTCAACCACACAGGGTCCTGGTGCTGACCATATACCCACTGGACTGGACAAATATATGGCTCTGAGCTTGATTATGGATCCTGATTTTGCTGCACTGGTGGGCTTCTGTGGAGGGATAATCTTCAGCTGTGTTTTCTGTTTGTTTGTGGGTTGACAGCCCCAAGTGAATAGATTCACAGGATATGTTTATCAGCTGGTGGATAATCCTGAGCAGAGGTCATCACAGCCACCTGAACTCTTTGCTTCTATTGGCATCGTCAAATTCTGAGGTGAATCAAGTTTAATAATATTCATAAAATGTTGGTGGTTCGTTTATAAATTCTTTCAGGTAAGTAACTTTGTAGTGAATAATTAATTTACAGTAGGGGTATTCTAATTTTCCACTTTTTAGCATGAGAGTTATGAAATTTCAACCGATAGCTACTATACAGCACATTAATCTGATTATGAGATATAAATTTTATAGTTAAACGCTATTTGTCGCTGTCGACCACAAACGACCCCTTTCATTTCGGCTCGGATTTTGTAAAGCTCGCTCAGTAGGACTAATGATTGTCCGAGGAAAAAAAATTCTTTGCTTAATTTTTGATTTCTTCATTTCGCCATTCGTCGTTACAGTATGCGTATAAATATTTCTATATCGTAAATGATCAAACGGCAGTATTTTTATGTACAGGCTTTCAGATCTATTTGCCGATTATCGTGGACGAAGTTTGAAACCAACGTCTGATATTCGCAACAGATATATCGAGCTGATAGGGTGACGTAACGAGCCCAAGAAATGTCAACTTGGCGATAAATATATAATTTACCCACTACACGGTAACGCATTGTTCAGAGCTAAGAAGAAGGTAATGTACAGTACGGCGAAATGTGTAATAGAAACCTTAGATTTAACCACAGGATTGTCTTTTGGGAACACAGGAAAAATCGTTATTTACCCCTAAGGACAAAGTTGCCTATGACATACGTAAGAGATTCACACCTAGCCTCGATCTAGGAATTTCTCGTTGGACACCATAGGGAAACGCATTTTGTGAAAGCCACCTAGTTACCGCCTGTCTGGACAGCTTTCAACAAAAAGAGCGAAAATAAATATGCCTTAAAAAGCAATTCCATTCATTGGTTTAAGATAACTTAAAGTTAATTTATTTTAATAACATTCAAAATAATTTTCTCATTAAGATTTTATTTAAATATTTCAGAATATTATAAAAATATTTACCAAAATTAAAAAAAAAAGGAAACAACTGCCAGTTAATATTTTAGGATTAGAAATTCTTTTCGATTTATACATACTTTGGTTTTGAAAGATCTTATAGAAATTATGGTGGCAACACTTGGGCATAGCAAAGATGACGTCATGTCCGTGTTTTCACGATAGGATTTGTAATTCTAATTTACCTGCTGAAATAATAATTCCAGTTTCTCACTGGCATACCACTGAAGATTGTTGTTAACCATTCCAGGTTCCGCAACCATTTATATACTAAAACAATGTTTTTTAAAACCGATTATTTAAAAAAATATTTGATTATGATCTTTCATTTATCATCAGTGACATTTTTCCATTAAATGCATATTTTAGAGCTTCCAAGTAACGTTTCTCACTTGCATAACAAGGAAATTCTGTAGCCGTTCCATAGGATACCTGAAAAGCATAGGATATGAATAATGTCCCTATGACGAGCCAAAATAAAGTGGTCGACACCGACAAATAGCGGTTAACTATCAATTTTATATCCCATAATCAGAATAATATGCTGCATACTATTTGTTGGTTCGAAACCGACCGAAATTTCATAGCTCTTAAGCTAAAAACTGCAGAATTAGATTACCTATACTCTTAACTAATTATTCACTACAAAGTTACTTACCTGAAGGAAAATATTAAAGAACCACAAACACTTCACGAATATTATTTAACTGGATTTAGCTGAAACTTTTCGACCACCAGAATTCTAAGTTACAGAAGGACAGGCTGACGTTATTTATCAAATGCAAGGGCCTTGCCTATGGCTCCTTATTATACTCGAAACTGTTCGCGATAGGCAAAGCTCTGATAACTACAAACCCTCAAAATAGGATAACTTCTTCGCCATATTTTAATAGCTAACGCGGCAAATGGAACAGCGGAAAAGCGTTGGACGAATTCAATAATAGGCGAATGATATCTGTCAGTGACGATTGAGGATGTATTGTTTGCACAATCCGGAGGAAATGACATTTACATTGTTTCGTATTCCCAACAGAGGGGTTTGTTTCCTCTTCCGCACTTAAATTTTTCGATATCTTCTATACCAAATTTACTAAAAATTATGGAGCAGAAATAAGATGCATTCCTTTTAACCTAGTACCTCTTTCAAAAGTTTTTCGGATTCACCGTGAGTATCTTAAATTTTCGGTGAAGAAAGACAATAAACATCACCAAGGCGTGACACGCTAGTGATGCTCTTCTAGGATATTAATGAAAGGTTGTTTACAGCAAAATTACAGACAAGCGTTAAGGACTTCAAACTTATCTACTGTTATGCCACCACTGTGAATGCCGATGACGATGAGAAAATAGGTTTTACAGACAACTTCAAGGTATTTCGAATTCTGTGAAGAAATGAGTTGTTACCCTTGTTCTACGTGACGTCAATGCCAATGTCCGTCGGATGGGACATTCAGCCGTGGCTCCGTGTGTGGGAGAGCCATACCCTGTGCACGTTAAACAACACGCTGGATGGCCTTGACGGAAGGCTACCATCTGTCTCAAAACAGCTGTTCCAGTGGGTCCCCTCCGCCAACCTTCTGTGAGCCTTCGGGGTAATAACCATCATTGAAGTCTTTATTTCATTTTTATTAATTTTAAGACATTTTTAATTTTATAAACTTAGAAGTTTTCAAATTAAAACCCACCAGTTTGGTTTTAAAGAAAATAAGTATATAAAGAAATTTTTAATATATCTTAATTCTATTATTTATGTCGTGTTTTTTAACTCAGTTGGTAGCGCGCCCGGCTCGTAATCTGTAGTTCCCAAGTTCGAGTCCCAGCTGGGTCAGCGTTGAGATTTATCTCCGCAAATTCCCCGCCCTTCCCACGGTCAGTAGGAAAACCGACGGGCTTGGAAAGGCCGCCGTCCGTCGGATGGGACGTTAAGCCGTGGCCCCGTGTGTGAGAGAGCCATACACTGTGCACGTTAAAGAACACGCTGGATGGCCTTGACGGAAGGCTACCATCTGTCTCCCAACAGCTGTTCCAGTGGGTCCCCTCCGCCAAACTTCTGTGAGCCTTCGGGGTAATAACCATCATTGAAGTCTTTATTTCATTTTTATTAATTTTAAGACATTTTTAATTTTATAAACTTAGAAGTTTTCAAATTAAAACCCGCAGGTTTCGTTTTAAAGAAAATAAATATATAAAGAATTCTTAAATATTTTGAATTTTTTTTTATTTTTGTCGTGTTTTTAATTCAGTCGATAGCGCGCCCGGCTCATAATCTGTAGTTCCCAGGTTCGAGTCCCAGCTGGGTCAGCGTTGAGATTTATCTCCGCAAAATTCCCCGCCCTGCCCACGGTCAGTAGGGGAGACCGATGGGCTTGGAAAGGCCGCGGCCGTCGAATGGGACGTTAAACCGTGGCCCCGTGTGTGGGAGAGCCATATCCTGTGCACGTTAAAGAACACGCTGAATGGCCTTGACGGAAGGCTACCATCTGTGTCCCAACAGCTGTTCCAGTGGGTCCCCTCCGCCAACCTTCTCTGAGCCTTCGGGGTAAATACCATAATCGAAATCTTTATTTCATTTTTATTAATTTTAAGACATTTTTAATTTTATAAAGTTAGAAGTTTTCAAATTAAAACCAACCAGTTTGGTTTTAAAGAAAATAAATATATAAAGAATTCTTCAATATATCTCAGATTCTTTTATTTATGTCGTGTTTTTTAACTCAGTTGGTAGCGCGCCCGGCTCGTAATCTGTAGTTCCCATGTTCGAGCCCCAGCTGGGTCAGCTTTGAGATTTATCTCCGCAAATTCCCCGCCCTTCCCACTGTCAGTAGGGAAAACCGACGGGCTTGGAAATGCCGCCATCCGTCCGATGGGACGTTAAGCCGTGGCCCCGTGTGTGAGAGAGCCATACACTGTGCACATTAAAGAACACGCTGGATGGCCTTGACGGAAGGCTACCATCTGTCTCCCAACAGCTGTTCCAGTGGGTCCCCTCCGCCAATCTTCTCTGAGCCTTCGGGTTAATAACCATAATTGAAGTCTTTGTTTCATTTTTATTAATTTTAAGACATTTTTAATTTTATAAACTTAGAAGTT
>JAWZYU010000029.1:40895130-40974130 GCA_038380435.1 Ryuthela nishihirai
ATTACATTGAATGTAGCATGCCAGTTGTGATTCTATTACATTGAATGTAGCATGCCAGTTGTGATTCTATTATTGAATGTAGCATGCCAGTTGTGATTCTATTACATTGAATGTAGCATGCCAGTTGTGATTCTATTACATTGAATGTTGCATGCCAGTTGTGATTCTATTACATTGAATGTTGCATGCCAGTTGTGATTCTATTACATTGAATGTTGCATGCCAGTTGTGATTCTACGACATTGAATGTTGCATGCCAAATGTGATTGTATGCCAGTTGTGATTCTATCATATTGAATGTTGCATGACAAATGTGATTCTATGACATTGAATGTTGCATGCCAGTTATGATTTTATAACATTGAACGTTGCATCTCAAATGCGTTTGTATGCCAGTTGAAATTCTATTACATTGAATGTAGCATGCCAGTTGTGATTCTATTACATTGAATGTTGCATGCCAGTTGTGATTCTATTACATTGAACGTAGCATGCCAGTTGTGATTCTATTACATTGAATGTAGCATGCCAGTTGTGATTCTATTACATTGAATGTAGCATGCCAGTTGTGATTCTATTACATTGAATGTTGCATGCCAAATGTGATTCTACGACATTGAATGTTGCATGCCAATTATGATTTTATAATATTGAACGTTGCATGTCAAATGCGTTTGTATGCCAGTTGTAATTCTATTACATTGAATGTAGCATGCCAGTTGTGATTCTGTTACATTGAATGTAGCATGCCAGTTGTGATTCTATTACATTGAATGTTGCATGCCAGTTGTGATTCTATTACATTGAATGTTGCATGCCAGTTGTGATTCTATTACATTGAATGTAGCATGCCAGTTGTGATTCTATTACATTGAATGTAGCATGCCAGTTGTGATTCTATTACATTGAATGTTGCATGCCAAATGTGATTCTACAACATTGAATGTTGCATGCCAATTATGATTTTATAACATTGAACGTTGCATGTCAAATGCGTTTGTATGCCAGTTGTAATTCTATTACATTGAATGTAGCATGCCAGTTGTGATTCTGTTACATTGAATGTTGCATGCCAGTTGTGATTCTATTACATTGAATGTAGCATGCAGATGTGATTCTACGACATTGAATGTTGCATGCCAAATGTGATTCTACGACATTGAATGTTGCATGCCAAATGTGATTGTATGCGAGTTGTGATTCTATCATATTGAATGTTGCATGACAAATGTGATTCTATGACATTGAATGTTGCATTCCAGTTATGATTTTATGACATTGAACGTTGCGTGTCAAATGTGTTTGTATGCCAGTTGTGATTCTATTACATTGAATGTTGCATGCCAGTTGTGATTCTACTACATTGAATGTTGCATGCCAGTTGTGATTCTATTACATTGAATGTTGCATGCCAGTTGTGATTCTATTACATTGAATGTAGTATGCCAGTTGTGATTCTACGACATTGAATGTTGCATGCCAAATGTGATTCTACGACATTGAATGTTGCATGCCAAATGTGATTCTACGACATTGAATGTTGCATGCCAAATGTGATTCTACGACATTGAATGTTGCATGCCAAATGTGATTGTATGCCAGTTGTGATTCTATCATATTGAATGTTGCATGACAAATGTGATTCTATGACACTGAATGTTGCATGCCAGTTATGATTTTATAACATTGAACGTTGCATGTCAAATGCGTTTGTATGCCAGTTGTAATTCTATTACATTGAATGTAGCATGCCAGTTGTGATTCTGTTACATTGAATGTTGCATGCCAGTTGTGATTCTATTACATTGAATGTAGCATGCAGATGTGATTCTACGACATTGAATGTTGCATGCCAAATGTGATTCTACGACATTGAATGTTGCATGCCAAATGTGATTGTATGCCAGTTGTGATTCTATCATATTGAATGTTGCATGACAAATGTGATTCTATGATATTGAATGTTGCATGCCAGTTATGATTTTATAACATTGAACGTTGCATGTCAAATGCGTTTGTATGCCAGTTGTAATTCTATTACATTGAATGTAGCATGCCAGTTGTGATTCTATTACATTGAATGTAGCATGCCAAATGTGATTCTACGACATTGAATGTAGCATGCCAAATGTGATTCTACGACATTGAATGTTGCATGCCAAATGTGATTCTACGACATTGAATGTTGCATGACAAATGTGATTCTATGACACTGAATGTTGCATTCCAGTTATGATTTTATGACATTGAACATTGCGTGTCAAATGTGTTTGTATGCCAGTTGTGATTCTATTACATTGAATGTTGCATGCCAGTTGTGATTCTATTACATTGAATGTTGCATGCCAGTTGTGATTCTATTACATTGAATGTTGCATGCCAAATGTGATTTTATGACATTGAATGTTGCATTCCAGTTATGATTCTATCACATTGAATGTTGCATGCCAAATGTAATTCTATGACAATGAATGTTGCATGCCAAATCTGATTCTATGACAATGAATGTTGCATGCCAAATGTAATTGTATGCCAGCTGTGATTTTACGATATTAAATGTTGCATGTCAGTTGTGATTCTATAACATTGAATGTTGCATGCAAGATGTGATTCTATCACATCGAATGTTGCATGTCAGGTGTGATTTTATCATATTGTATGTTGCATGCCAAATGTGATTCTATCACATTGAATGTTGCATGTCAGATGCGATTCTATGACATTGAATGTTGCATGCCAAATGTGATTGTATGACATAGAATGTTGCATGCCAAATGTGATTTTATATGACATTGAATGTTGCGTGTCAAATGTGATTGTATGGCAGTTGTGTTTTATGACATTGAATGTTGCATGCCAGTTGTGTTTTATGACATTGAATGTTGCATGCCAGTTGTGATTCTACCAAATTGAATGTTGCATGCCATACGTGATTCTATCACATTGAATGTTGCTTGCCAAATGTGATTGTATGCCAGTTGTGATTCTATCAAATTGAATGTAGCATGTCAAATGTGATTGTATGCCTATTATGATTGTGCGACATTAAATGTTGCATGCCGATTGTGGTTGAATCATTCTCACCGTCAAATTTTTTTTCCTAATTGTGGCCAATCTAATTTCCAATTGTTTGTTAAGTGGATAAGTGTTTGTGCGTTAAGTGAGGATTAAAGAACCTGGGTTGAGCCCCGATAAAGTACAGATATTTCTTATTGTGTTCGTTTCCAATTGGAGATACAATTTTGCACCAATAATCAATATAATAAAAACCAAAGCAATCAGAGAAAGTGTTCGAAAATTAACAAGCAAAGAAATCAAGAGGAAATGCAGAAATGATCAAATTAAACAAATACCGTCTGCAATCTTTTAACTTAATTTTTAGTTGTCCATCGTAAGTCTTAAATAATAAAGATACAAATTCACCTACTAAATTACACATTGACCAGATGGGAAATAGTGCTCCCTGATTTCAAAAATAAGTTTTTTTAATGTAAAAAAAAATGCGACTGAAGAAAATTACATCTCTAATAAAGATCTCTTAAAATTCAAGATTTCGATAAATTTGGTAAAGTTTTCAATCATTATTTAAAGAGTTATTGTAGCCGGAATATTTAATCGTCTAAGACAGTGGTTCTCAACCTTTTATGCTTCACGTACCCCCTGGAAATGTGTATGTAACTGGTGTACCCCTTGTATAGATAGATAAAACTATAATTGTAGTATAACAATGGGAGTAAAATAAAACATATATATCAGTGGTTCTCAACCTTTTATGCTTCACGTACCCCTTGGAAATGTGTATGTAACTGGCGTACCCCTTGTATAGATAATAAAACTATAATTATAGTATAACAATGGGAGTAAAATAAAACATATATGTCAGTGGTTCTCAAACTTTTATGCTTCACGTACCCCCTGGAAATGTGTATGTAACTGGTGTACCCCTTGTATAAATTGATAAAACTATAATTATAGTATAACAATGGGAATAAAATAAAACATATATATCAGTGGATCTCAATCTTTTATGCTTCACGTACCCCCTGGAAATGTGTATGTAACTGGTGTACCCCTTGTATAGATAGGTAATTAATAGATTGATTTGTTTATCAATTTAATTGAGATCTTTAATTTATCTTCAGTCCCATTTTTCCAGAAGAATCTTATATTGGAAGTTACTGAACATAGAATCTGCCTTGCCACTGACATTAAATGGAAACCCGTATTTTTTTTGTGCAGGCATTATGTAGATACATTGTGTTTAGTAACATGTCTTGGGTGGTCACCTAAAATATGTTTACGACTCCCACAAGTGTTGCTAAAAGAAAAACTGAACCCTCCGCGGGTTCTCCCCTCATATTCCCTCTAAAGGGGCAGAACACCACCAAGCAAGTGGTGGGTGGAACCACATGGAGTCCATCTATAGAAACCGCCCTTTAACACGCTTTGAGGCGAAAATCACAGGGTGGCAGTTATCACAATCGAACAGCGCAGTCACAACAAGGGCTGGTCGATGCTTGGGAGGATGTGGAGGCAGGAGACGGGTAGAAGCAACACATCCCATGTAGAAGAAGCGGACTCGACGATGAGGTAGCTTTGAGAACGATCTTTGATGTTTTGTTTATGTTTTCAGAGAAAGTTCGCACAATTTAAACTTCTTTCGATATATATATAAAAAAAATAAATACCCCCTCAAGCAGCTGCTTGCCACAGAGGTCTGACAGGAGCCTGTCAGTTTATATGCCATCGTGTGGGGTTTGTGTGGAATCCACACAACGAACTTGGAATACTCACAAAAACCTGGATCGTGTGGGCTCACTCACGGAAATATTGAGCGTGTGCAGTTACCGTTCGCAGCAAACTGGAGCGGTTGCGGTTAATGTTCACAGCACATTGGATCGTGTGAGCTCACATAGACCTGGATCATGTGGGCTCACTCACGGAAATATTGAGTGTGTGCAGTTACCGTTCACAGCAAACTGGAGCGGTTGCGGTTAATGTTCACAGCACATTGGATCGTGTGAGCTCACATAGACCTGGATCGTGTGGGCTCACTCACGGAAATATTGAGTGTGTGCAGTTACCGTTCACAGCAAACTGGAGCGGTTGCGGTTAATGTTCACAGCACATTGGATCGTGTGGGCTCACTCACGGAAATATTGAGCGTGTGCAGTTACCGTTCACAGCAAACTGGAGCGGTTGCTGTTAATGTTCACAGCACATTGGATCGTGGGAGCTCACAAAGACCTGGATCGTGTGGACTCACTCACGAAAATATTGAGCGTGTGCAGTTACCGTTCACAGGAAACTGGAGCGGTTGTGGTTAATGTTCACAGAACATTGGATCGTGTGGGCTCACTCACGGAAATATTGAACGTGTGCATTTACCGTTCACAGCAAACTGGAGCGTGTGCAGTTACTGCACACGCTCCAGTTTGCTGTGAACGGTAAATGCACTGGAGCGTGTGCAGTTACTGCACACGCTCCAGTTTGCTGTGAACGGTAACTGGAGCGTGTACAGTTGCAGTACACGCTCCAGATGTTTTTCCTGAATTCTGTAATCACGTGACACGAAGGTTGCCATACCCCCCTCAAGCAGCTGCTTGCCACAGAGGTCTGTCAGGAGCCTGTCAGTTTATATGCCATAGTAGAAGGTCTGTGAGGATGGCAGGACCTCAGACCTTTGCGATTATCTCAGTTGCCGATTGATTAAAGCTTTCGGCTAATGATTAAAGGGTCTTGGGCTTGAGCCCAGGATGAGGTATGGATTGCAGATGAGATTGGAATCAATTTATCGAGACCGAACTCTTTCGACAATTATTGAGCTCGATGGCAATTTGAGGAAAAAAAATGGTTTCTGACATACAGTCGCTCAAAAAAGTATCCGAAGACTATGGTTGATCACAGAATTCAGAAAAGAATATCTGGCAACGATTTTTTTAGAAATCAGTGAACCACATCACTAAAATAAACACGAAGGTAAGCCAGATCATTAAAAGTGCCGCTCAGAGGTAAAACGACCCAAAATACATTCTAGCAAAATATAACTATTTTTTTTTTCGTTTAAACCTGTTAAAAAAATTTTGATCTGAAAATTGATTCTTTTAAATACTGCAGTTCTAGGTCGGATGGGACGTTAAACCGTGACTCCTTGTACATTGGGTTGGGTTGTTTTACTTCTGAGTAGCACTTTTTTGCACACTATGGGTTAAATGGCCAGGTCACAAGGACCCCGAAGGCTCAGAGAAGGTTGGGGGAGGGGACCCACTGGAACAGCTGTTGGGAGACAGATGGTAGCCCCCCGTCAAGGCCATACAGCGTGTTCTTTAACGTTGGGTTGTTTTACCTCTGAGCGGAACTTTTTTGCACACCATGGGCTAAATGGCCAGGTCATAAAGACCCCGAAGGCTCAGAGAAGGTTGGGGGAGGGGACCCACTGGAACAGCTGTTGGGAGACAGATGGTAGCCCCCCGTCAAGGCCATACAGCGTGTTCTTTAACGTTGGGTTGTTTTACCTCTGAGCGGAACTTTTTTGCACACCATGGGCTAAATGGCCAGGTCATAAAGACCCCGAAGGCTCAGAGAAGGTTGGGGGAGGGGACCCACTGGAACAGCTGTTGGGAGACAGATGGTAGCCCCCCGTCAAGGCCATACAGCGTGTTCTTTAACGTTGGGTTGTTTTACCTCTGAGCGGAACTTTTTTGCACACCATGGGCTAAATGGCCAGGTCATAAAGACCCCGAAGGCTCAGAGAAGGTTGGGGGAGGGGACCCACTGGAACAGCTGTTGGGAGACAGATGGTAGCCCCCCGTCAAGGCCATACAGCGTGTTCTTTAACGTTGGGTTGTTTTACCTCTGAGCGGAACTTTTTTGCACACCATGGGCTAAATGGCCAGGTCATAAAGACCCCGAAGGCTCAGAGAAGGTTGGGGGAGGGGACCCACTGGAACAGCTGTTGGGAGACAGATGGTAGCCCCCCGTCAAGGCCATACAGCGTGTTCTTTAACGTTGGGTTGTTTTACCTCTGAGCGGCACTTTTTTGCACACCATGGGCTAAATGGCCAGGTCACATGGACCCCGAAGTCTCAGAGAAGGTTGGGGGAAGGGACCCACTGGAACAGCTGTTGGGAGACAGATGGTAGCCTCTCGTCAATACTATCCAGCGTGTTCTTTAACGTGCACGGGGTATGGCTCTACACACGAGGCCACGGCTTAACGTCCCATCCAAAGGACGGCGGCCTTTCCAAACCCATCGGTGTCCCCTACTGACCGTGGGCAGGGCTGGGAGTTTTGCGGAGATAAATATTCCTTCATTATTTAACGAGTCACGTGACACGAAGGTTGCCAGATCACTAATTTCTAAAAAAATCGTTGCGAGATATTTTTTCTGAATTATGTAATTGACCATAAATAATATCCCCTCAAGCAGCTGCTTGCCACAGAGGTCTGACAGGAGCCTGTCAGTTTATATGCCATAGTAGAAGGTCTGAGGATGGCAGGACCTCAGCAGAAAAACGACACACATCCATGCCTTACCCGGGGCTCGAACCCAGATCCCGTAGATCAGTAGCCAAGCATGCTAACCACTCGGCCATGGGACGGCAAAAAAAAAAATTGACCATAGTGTTCGAATATGTTTTTGAGCGACTGTCTCACGTTGTCTCAACGCTGACCCAGCTGGGACTCGAACTTGAGATTACGATTATGCAGATTAGAGTCTGGCACGCTACCGACTGAGTCACCTCTGCCCCCTTCTTGTACGTTAATGAAGAAACTGGATGACCTTGATGGGAGGATAGCGTGTCCTCCATCGAGTCCTCATCCCCAGCCTTCTCTGAACCCCTGGAGTCTTTGTGACCTGGCCATTGTGTGCAAAAAAAAGTGGCGCTCACAATTGAAACAACTCAACTTTAGCAATTGTGTAGGGGTCTCTCTTGCCCATCTCTGAATTGTTGGGGAGTCCTCGTGACCTTGGGGGCGGGGGTTGCTCAGTCGATAGCACGCCAGGCTCGTAATCTGTAGTTCCCAGGTTCGAGTCCCAGCTGGGTCAGCATTGAGATTTATCTCCGCAAAATTTCCCGCCCTGCCCACGGTTAGTAGGGGACACCGATGGGCTTGGAAAGGCCACCTTCCGTCGGATGGGACGTTAAGCCGTGGCCCCGTGTGCGGGAGAGCCATACCCTGTGCACGTTAAAGAACACGCTGGATGGCCTTGACGGGAGGCTACCATCTGTCTCCCAACAGCTGTTCCAGTGGGTCCCCTCCCCCAACCTTCTCTGAGCCTTCGGGGTCCATGTGACCTGGCCATTTAGACCATGGTGTGCAAAAAGTGCCGCTCAGAGGTAAAACAACCCAACCTCGTGACCTTGAAATTTAGCGCATTTTGTGTAAAAAAAAAGCTTCTCAGAAATAACACCTTTTCTTTATTATACAAATAAAACAAAAACTCAAGAACAGGTTGCTTTGTTATTTTTTTTTGTCTTTTATGATTATTAAGTTTCCACCGGACTCTATCGAAAATGAATGCAACCTCTAATGATCGCTCTTTTTACTGTTAAGAGCATTTCTTCTTTTAGATTATCATTCTGTATCTATATCTCTTCATAAACGATTTTTTAGAAGTGAGTTCGTAATTGATCTTCATCGCAAAGCATCAAGTTTTCGGACATCATTAAGCGAAAGCTCGTTAAGTATCGCGGCAGTCGCTGAGATATGATCTAACCACGATCGGTCAGACTTTCATCCCAGGAGAGTGCATCCCAGTTTGGGAGCAATTTCAAGGAGCTCCAAATAATTACCGGTCGTTAATGGAGACGGTGTTATCACCTGCGCCTTCTGTAATGATTATCATCCGATTCTTATGGATAACATCTTTCGGGATGGGAACGATTTACTGAACCTGAAGAAATGGTTGTAATTGGATATTTGGCATTTGATACGTTGGAAAAGGAAATTTCTTTTTCGCTTTAATGATGCTCGTGGTTGAGGGTGGGGGAAGAAAAATCTCTTCCCCTCATTGCAATTCAAACTTATATATCAATATCGCTTATCGTAGTCAAGAGGGGTGGCTCAGTCGGTAGCGCGCCAGGCTCGTAATCTGCAATTCCCAGGTTCGAGTCCCAGCTCGGTCAGCGTTGAGATTTATCTCCGCAGAACTCCCCGCCCTGCCCACGGTCAGTAGGGGACACCGATGGGCTTGGAAAGGACGCCGTCCATCGGATGGGACGTTAACACGTGGTCTGTGTGCGGGAGAGACATACCCTACGCATGTTAAAGAACACGCTGGATGGCCTTGATGGGAGGCTACCATCTGTCTCCCAACAGTTGTTCCAGTGGGTCCCCTCCCCCAACCTTCCCTGAGCCCTCGGGGTCCTTGTGACCTGCCCATTTAGCCCATGGTGTGCAAAAAAGTGCTGCTCAGTGGTAAAACAATCCAACGTTAGAGAACACGCTGGATGGCCTTGACGGGAGGCTACCATCTGTCTCCCAACAGCTGTTCCAGTCGATCCCCTCCCCCAACCTTCTCTGAGCTTTCGGCGTTCTTGTGACTTGGCCATTTAGCCCATGGTATGCAAAAAAGTGCTGCTCAGAAGTAAACCAAACCTCAGTAAAAAAGACAAAACACATCAGAAAGAACAAAAATCCCTTTATCCTGCAAAGAACCCTGCAGCCTAACCCCTCGCCAAGGAAACTCGATCAATAAAATGCTCCATCGAATTTCCCCTCTTGTAGCAAAGAATCATTTCTACTCGGTTTTCATCCTGATTTGCCAGACCCTAGAAGCTCCCAACTGGAGCTGAAGCTGACGTCAGCTCCTTTGCAAAGCGCCGCGTCCAAATTCTCAGCAAGACAACTTGGCCTGTCAGAGATGCATGGAGATGGCCTAGTGGTCGATGACACATGGCCCGCCACGTCGTTGGTCTGGCTTCGTCGTGACAAGGCAGACGTCTTCTTCGCTTGCCGGGGAAAGGAGCGGCAGATGCCCGCCTCGGAATGGCGGGAATGCCACCGCCACGTAGATGTCATAATTGTGGTAATTACTAGGAAACAATGGAAATAATTAGAAACAGTGTCACAGCTATCCCGAACCTCTCGTCCCATTACAGTCTTCTGCTGGTCAAATGACTTAATTACGCCTATCTGGATCTGCTGCTGCAAGGGCTGCGCAATACATCAGCATACTCGGGGCGTTGGATAATGTTAGGAGGGCTTCTCCGTTAATAAATGTGTGCTTCAAGAATGGTAGATAGGAGCCTGGCGTTGAATAACTCAAAACGAATACCCCACAGATCACAAGAACAGCGTAATAGAGTCTATGGTACGTTTCAGAACTTCGAATGTATTTTGTTTTATCTTTTAGTTGTTGAACGTCACATTACATTAAGTAAAATGGATTGCTTTTCAAACATTACTTGCCACAGAGGTCTGACAGGATTGGGTTGGGTTGTTTTACCTCTGAGCGGCACTTTTTTGCACACCATGGGCTAAATGGCCAGGTCACATGGACCCCGAAGACTCAGAGAAGGTTGGGGGAGGGGACCCACTGGAACAGCTGTTGGGAGACAGATGGTAGCCTCCCGTCAAGGCCATCCAGTGTGTTCTTTAACATACAGAGGGTATGGCTCTCCCACACACGAGGCCACGGCTTAATGTCCCATCCGACGGACGGCGGCCTTTCCAAGCCCATCGGTGTCCCCTACTGACTGTGGGCAGGGCAGGGAATTTTGCGGAGATAAATCTCAACGCTGACCCAGCTGGGACTCGAACCTGGGAACTACAGATTACGAGCCTGGCGCGCGACCGACTGAGCCACTCCCGCCCGGTCTGACAGGAGCCAGATCTGTTAAAAAGGCAACAACTTAGCAGGTAGACAAGAGGAGAAACTTCAATGCCTTATGTGGGGGTTCGAATCCAGGTCACTTTGATCAGTAACCAAACGCGCTAAACAGTCACCAAGGGTTGTGTTATACCTCCGAGAGGTATTTTTTCACTCAGTGGTCTAAATGGTCAGGTCATAAGAACCCCAAGAGCTCAGAGATGGTAGGGGAGAGAACACCCACACAACCCCAATATCCAGAATATATACATAAGATATCTATAATAACTAATGGATATCCATTGCCATCTTAGATATCTTCGAATTGATATAATGTTGAACATTATACGAATAAAAATGCTGCTTCTGCAATACAAATACTAGTTATTGATAGTTGTTATTGCTATATAGTTGTTATTGTTATTGCTATTATATATTATATTGACAGTTGTATATACAAATACTAGTTATTGAGTTGGGTTGTTTGACCTCTGAGTGGCACTTTTTTTGCACACCATGGGCTAAATGGGCAGGTAACAAAGACCCCGAAGGCTCAGAGAAGGTTGGGGGAGGGGACCCACTGGAACAGCTGTTGGGAGACAGATGGTAGCCTCCCGTCAACGCCATCCAGCGTGTTCTTTAACGTGCACAGGGTATGTCTCTCCCGCACACGGGGCCACGGCTTAACGTCCCATAAGACGGACGACGGTTGGGTTTTATTTCTGAGCGGCATTTTTTTGCACACCACGGGCTAAATGGCCAAGTCACAAGAACCTCGAAGGCTCAAAGAAAGTTGGGGGAGGGGACCCACTGTATTTCTGTTAGGAGAAAGATGGTAGCCTCCCGTCAAGGCCACCCAGCGTGTTCTGTAATGTGCACAGGGTATGACTCTCCCACACATAGGTCCACGGCTTAACGTCCCATCCGACGGACTTAGGCCTTTCCAAGCCCATCGATGTCCCCTACTGACCGTGGGCAGAGCAGGGAGTTTTGCGGAGATAAATCTCAACGCTGACTCAGCTGGGACTCGAACCTGGGAACTGCAGATTACGAGCCTGGCGCGCTACCGACTGAGCCACCCTCGCCCCTTTTTTAGCTGAGGAATCGACTTCTTCACGTATCATTTGTATGACGTACTAGATAGATCAAGTTGTTGAGTTGGATTATTTTATCCCCGAGAAGCACATTTTTCGCACACAATGGCTTAAAATCCAAGACAGAGGCATACGGTTCGTTCTGTCAGCAGCGCACCTGGACCATAATCTGATGTTTCGAGGCTCGAATTACGAATTTTCAATAAACGTTCAGATTTTTTCGGCTAATCCCCACTTCACCTTCGATCAGAAAGGGGGGCAGAGTTGGACCTGGTAGGGATTCATGTCGTCTAATGGGACAATGGACTTTAAGTCTGTCCGTGTCCTCTTTGAACCTTCCGTTAGATGAAATACTTCGCCGTGACTTCTGGAACAAATGAATCATACTTTATGCACAATATAAAGCTTGTTAGATGGCCTTGAATGATGGAGGCCTTTCATCTATCTCCTAATTGATTTCCCGTGACTCTCCTTGCCTTCACTGATGGAGGCCTTCCCTCTGTCTCCTAGTTGATGTCCGGCGACTCTCCTTGCCTTCACTGATGGAGGCCTGTCTGTCTCCTGGTTGATGTCCGGCGACTCTCCTTACCTTCACTGATGGAGGCCTCCCCTCTGTCTCCTAATTGATGTCCGGTGACTCTCCTTGCCTTCACTGATGGAGGCCTTCCATCTGTCTCCTAATTGATGTCCGGTGATTCTCCTTGCCTTAAACTATCAGTATTATCATCTAATTTTATCAACAACCGGTTGAGAGTAATCTCTTTTTTTTTCTACGAATCATGAAGAGAACGAACAATAACAACGGGTCACTTTTTATTTGGATATTAATTTCATTATCAATAACTAGTATTTGTATTGCAGAAGCAGCATTTTTATTCGTATAATGTTCAACATCATATCAATAAAAATGCGTAAAACCGTTCATCCCTCCTCCTCCATGCAGAGAAACAATTTAAAGGAGACCATCAACGGGTCACTTTAGGAAGCTACCAACTTTCCAGGTGAAAGGGAGGAGGGCAGTTACTCAATATAAAAAAATTTACAACTTGCGAACAAAAATATGTGCCTGAGATAAAAAGATTTGAATCATACAAATACAGAAATGGGAAAATATAATATGCATTAGAACCTAACTTGCACCTTCTTAAAAATAAGACAAGGTAAATATTTGTTGCCCTTTGTCGTTTATTCAGCGATAAATCGCATTACATTTGGTATTACCCTAAACAAAAAGGCTCAGTCGATAGCGCGCCAGGCTCATAATCTGTAGTTCCCAGGTTCGCGTCCCAGCTGCGTTGAGATTTATCCCCGCAGAACTCCCCGCCCTGCCCACGATCAGTAGGGGACACCGATGGTCTTGGAAAGGCCGCCGTCCGTCGGATGGAACGTTAAGCCGTGGCCCCGTGTGTGGGAGAGCCATACCCTGTGCACGTAAAAGAACACGCTGGATGGCCTTGATGGGAGGCTACCATCTCTCTCCCAACAGCTGTTCCAGTGGGTCCCCTTCCCCAACTCTCTCTGAGCCTTCGGGGTCCGTGTGACCTGACCATTTATCCCATGGTGTGCAAAAAAGTGCCGCTCAGAGGTAAAACAACCCAACCTAAGCAAAAACGCAGGATGTTTACATAAGAAATAGATTATACTGATTGTGAAATATTTTCGATAAGAGGAAGAATTGTCATTAGTCTGGTGGAGTCTATGAGCCCACTATAGCATCTGACATATTATCAGGAGTCTTGGGTTAGAATCCTACCCGGCTAATGGCAATTTTTTCATATTTACTTATCTAATGTATATCGCCTACGCTGTCCCGTGGCCGAGTGGTTAGAGCGCTTGGATACTTGATCTAAGGGACCTGGGTTCGAGCCCCGGATAAGGCATGGTTGTGCGTGTTGTTTTTTTTGCTGAGGTTCTACCATCATCTCAGACCTACTCTGGCATATAAACTGATAGGCTCCTGTCAGACCTCTGTAACAAGCAACTGCTTGAGGTTTTTTTTTTATATATTTTATATCCACCTCTTGGCTACTGATCTAAGGGACCTGGATTCGAGCCCCGGGTAAGGCATGGCTGTTTGTGTCGCTTTTCTGCTGAGGTCCTGCCATCCTCTCAGACCTTCTACTATGGCACACAAACTGACAGACTCCTGTCAGACCTCTGTGGCAAGCAGCTGCTTGAGGGGGTATTTAAAAAAAAATTTTTTTATTTAAAAATTTTTTTTAATTAACAGGGTGCTTACCTGTTATTGTCTATTATTGAACATGAGAAATATTTTGCTAAATGCTGGAAAAAAATTCGCATTTTGACTGTTTGTGAGACCCCATGAGTGTTGATCGCCTGTGCGGTAATCCGCCACTGGCTATATGATATCACAGAATGTTTCCCAGCTTTTGTCTAATTAGGTATTCAAAACTCTAGGTATCAAAGAACAGAATAAAAAAAGTCCCAAATGACTCCTTTAGACGGTCAAATTAAGGATCGGGAAAAGCCTCATCTTCATCTGATAATTTTTAATATCCTTACATATTAAATCCCATTTACTCAAGAAAAATCAAGTATTGAAAGGAAGTCTATCACTTTAAATACGTTCATTGAATATTATTATTATTTTTCCAAAGTATCTATTGCTCTAAGTGTCTTAACCCTTTCACGACTAAGGGAAACATTTTTCCCCATTTTAAAATTGGTGATTGTCGTATTTAATTATAACCTTATCTGCATTTTTTATACAGAATGTCAAAATAGAACGTATGCCGAACGCAATTACGTAAACGGGAAAGTTTAGAAGACAAAAACAGAACTGTCAGGACGCATAATATATGTACTATGTGCAATGTCCATCTTTGCCTCACTACCAAAAGAAATTGCTTCGCAGAATATCATAATTAGCACATCATTTTGTATAGTAATTTTATTTCATAATTTTGTATTATTTTAGTTAACATTTTGTTCTAATAAACCAATAAATAAAAGACATTGCATAATAAGCCTAACTATAATTTGTGTTACCTTTATAGTCCATTGGGAAAAATATTGCCCATAAAATTCCAAAAAAACTACACATTGTTATGTATTTTTCTTATGATTTTTATTTATTTTACGTCTAAACAAACTAAAATAAACAGTTACATACTAATATTTACTCTTAGAAACCTTATGGTCCTCAAAGGGTTAACCCACCAGGAACTTCGCTTCCCAATGGTTGACATCGAAATGGCGACAGGAAAGCGCGACTTGATGAAGTTAATTCTGCGAACCCTTTTGCCTGTAATTGTGTTCGCTTCTGGAAGAAGAAAACTTGGTCGATAATTCAGAGTAGAAACGAATCGATTTATTGGCTTTCACCAGCTGAAGGCAGTTGATTGCGAAGCCTCGGCGAGCCTCTATCCAGAAGCCTCCTTTGCCTAATTCAGGCAATTCTCTCTCTCAAAATCAGGAGCACGTGTCACGTGACGCGAAGGTTGCCAGATCACTAATTTCTAAAAAAAATCGTTGCCAGATATTTTTTCTGAATTCTGTAATCAACCATAGTGTTCGGATATTTTTTAATATATATAATGCGTATGAATATATAATGCAATGAATATGGAGCGTGTGCAGTTACCGTTCACAGCAAACTGGAGCGGTTGCGGTTAATGTTCACAGCACATTGGATCGTGTGAGCTCACAAAGACCTGGATCGTGTGGGCTCACTCACGGAAATATTGAGCTTTGGGCAGTTACCATTCACAGCAAACTGGAGCGGTTGCGGTTAATGTTCACAGCACATTGGATCGTGTGCGCTCACAAAGACCTGGATCGTGTGGGCTCACTCACGGAAATATTGAGCGTGTGCAGTTACCGTTCACAGCAAACTGGAGCGTGTGTAGTAACTGCACACGCTCCAGTTTGCTGTGAACGGTAACTGGAGCGTGTATAGTTGCTGTACACGTTCCAGATATTTTTCCTGAATTCTGTAATCGCGTGACACGAAGGTTGCCAGATCACCGATTTCTAAAAAAATTCGTTGCCAGATATTTTTTCTGAATTCTGTAATTAACGATAGTGTTCGGATACTTTTTTGAGCGACTGTACAAGAAAAAACTTACTGTAATTATAACTTGATACTTTGAACTGTTCAGTGCTATAGATAGGCAAACAGAAGAGTAGGGTGGCATTAGGAAAAAATTTTTCTAGCTCAGGAACACCTAAAATATACTCCTAATAGGAAAATTTAACGTATTTTGTGTTTTTTACGAGAAGGTGGGAAAAAGAATGATGTGATAAAAAATGCATTATTTGGTTTAAGTTTGTTTAATAGGTCGCTAAATTGTTACCAATTTTCTCTTCTAAGTGATCACAATGCTCGGTATACATTAATGAATGGGGGCGGGGGTGGCTCAGTCGGTAGCGCGCCAGGCTCGTAATCTGTAGTTCCCAGGTTCGAGTCCCAGCTGGGTCAGCGTTGAGATTTATCTCCGCAAAATTCCCCGCCCTGTCCACGGTCAGTAGGGGACACCGATGGGCTTGGAAAGGCCGCCGTCCGTCGGATGGGACGTTAAGCCGTGGCCCCGTGTGCGGGAGAGCCATACCCTGTGCACGTTAAAGAACACGCTGGATGGCCTTGACGGGAGGCTACCATCTGTTTCCCAACAGCTGTTCCAGTGGGTCTCCTCCCCCAACCTTCTCTGAGCCTTCGGGGTCCATGTGACCTGGCCATTTAGCCCATGGTGTGCAAAAAAGTGCCGCTCAGAGGTAAAACAACCCAACCCAACAACATTAATGAATACTTTGTGTGACTAAGATAATTTTTAAAAAATCGTTTTTTTTTTCAGTCATATATCAAATCTGTTGGCAAATAAAATATTCGTTAATAGATAAAATGACCAGAACATTTTGGAGATGAAAAAGGCTATGCAGTTACGGAACCAGACCGAGGCAGTGCCCGGATCCTTGGATATGTGTGTGAGATGTCCACTTAGTTATTGTACGATTAATTCTATACTAACATAAATAGATGACTCCAGAACAGTGCCATCTTTAACACTCGACCGTATTTCTCATTTTCCAATTAACTTTTGAATTGTGTGGAAATTTTGCGTCTCAATACATACATACATACTGCACACGCTCCAGTTTGCTGTGAACGGTAACTGCACACGCTCAATATTTCCGTAAGTGAGCCCACACGATCCAGGTCTTTGTCAGCTCACACGATCCAATGTGCTGTGAACATGAACCGCAACCGCTCCAGTTTGCTGTGAACGGTAACTGCACACGCTCAATATTTCCGTAAGTGAGCTCACACGATCCAATGTGCTGTGAACATTAACCGTAACGGCTCCAGTTTGCTGTGAACGGTAACTGCACACGCTCAATATTTCCGTGAGTGAGCCCACACGATCCAGGTCTTTGTGAGCTCACACGATCCAGGTCTTTGTGAGCTCACACGATCCAATGTGCTGTGAACATTAACCGCAACCGCTCCAGTTTGCTGTGAACGGTAACTGCACACGCTCAATATTTCCGTGAGTGAGCCCACACGATCCAGGTCTTTGTGAGCTCACACGATCCAATGTACTGTGAACATTAACCGCAACCGCTCCAGTTTGCTGTGAACGGTAACTGCACACGCTCAAGATTTCCGTCAGTGAGCCCACACGATCCAGGTCTTTGTGAGCTCACACGATCCAATGTGCTGTGAACATTAACCGCAACCGCTCCAGTTTGCTGTGAACGGTAACTGCACACGCTCCATGTTCATTGCATTATACATTCATACGCATTATATGTATTAAAAAGTATCCGAACACTATGGTTGATTACAGAATTCAGAAAAAATACCTGGCAAAGATTTTTTTTTTAGAAATTAGTGATCTGGCAACCTTGTGTCACGTGACACGAATGAGAACAGAAAAACTCTCTCATAGGAGAACAGAAATCACAGCGGTAGATTTTTTTCCTCGCCAGAGGCCTGCTGGTGTAGCAGTGCGGGAATCGGCAATGCTAGAACGGATAGAAAACGTTCTTTTCGACATTCCAATATATAAAAACAGCAACATTTTTGCGTTGACCTTTGTGTGATTCGATCTCTTTTCTGATCGGATGAAGCCAGAAAAAATCGCCTCCTCCATCTTCCCATCGACACGCGCTTTTAAGTTGGCTGTGGTGAAGAAATTGGATCACTCTTTTAAGGGAAGCAGGTGCGGGTTTGTGTCTCGGTTCAGTGATGCTGTTGCAGCTGATTCTTGGCCAGATAAGGAACCACTTTTCAATAGGATTGGCCTCATCCTCCAGAAGGGATGGTGATTAATGATGGTAGGATTGGTTTCATACAGGTCCATTCAGTTACTAAGTGCAATTCGTTTATGAAGAGGATTTTTTCGCTAACTTGCATGAAATTTACACGACATCCTTATACTCATCGCTACCGCGTCAATCATCTACTTCAATACATGAATATGGAATTAACATATGGAATTTTAGTCTGGGGTAATACTTTTGACTATAACCTGAATGCTATATATCGTCTTCAGAAAAGAATTGTTAGATATATTGTTGGTAAAAGATATTATGATCCCGTGGCACATTTATTTTCTGAGGTTGAAATTCTTAATGTCTATAATAATTACAAACTGATATCAGGAAACTTTGTGTATTCGATTACAATGAGATTGATTAAATTGGATAGATTTAAAGACTATTTTCAGAGTCTTTCGAATTTTCATAATTATGAAACACGTCATAGAGAGGTGGGCAGAGATCTATCAAATACAATGCAGTAAACATTTGGTCTGAATTTCCTGATGATGTTAAAAATGCAAAATCTTTAAAATTATTTAAAATCAAATGTAGAACGTTTCTTCTTACAAAGCAATGAAATCTTCCATGTATCAGTGTAATATGTCTCATAACCATTTGACCTTTTATACTATTGAATTATTGTACTATTTGAATTATTGTATACTTTACTGTTGTCATAATTGAACTTTAAAGGAAATAGGGAGCATTAACTAAAAATAAGCGTCAGCTTAATATGCTCTCCTTTTTTGTTTCGCCTTTACTATTAAACACTAACATTTAATATGATTGTTATTTACCTTTTCTGATGCAATTGATATTTATCAGCTATTTCACTTCTCAATTTTTCTCATGTATATATTAATTGTTATTAGATAATTATGCTATGTAAATGTATATTGTATTGACTGGCGGAATAAAATAAAGATTATTATTATTATTTGAATATTTAAATATTTTGTCGTAAATTTTTTTTAATTCAATTTTATTACAACTTTCTTGATGATACCTTTAAAGCCAAGATCCACAATAAAAAAAAACACAAGATTTCAGAGTATTTGGGTTGTTTTGCCTCTGAAAGGTACTTTTTTGCACACCATGGGCTAAATGGCCAGGTCACATGGACCCCGAAGGCTCAGAGAAGGTTGGGGAGGGGACCCACTGGAACAGCTGTTGGGAGACAGATGGTAGACTCCGGTCAAGGCCATCCAGCGTGTTCTTTAACGTGCACAGGTTATGGCTCTCCCGCACATGAGGCCACGGCTTAACGTCCCATCCGACGGACGGCGGTCTTTACAAGCTCATCGGTGTCCCCTACTGACCGTGGGCAGAGAGGGGGAATTTTGCGGAGGTAAATTTCAGAGTAATAATAGCTATTTCGTATCAAGATATACTCTGATGGATTCATTTGAAAATGCATTTCTCGTGGAGAATTTTTATGATAAATAAAAACTATTATTTAATCCTCTCTTTTTTTTTAAATTTCAGCTATTGAAATCTTCTGATGACCACATATGACCAGAGTGGTCGCCTTTCAAAACCAGTTTTAGATTGTGTTTTGGGACCTTTGCATTCTTCCTACATACGGGTACAATCGCTCAAAAAAGTATCCGAACACTGTGGTTGATTACAGAATTCAGAAAAAATATCTGGCAACGATATTTTTTTAAAAATTAGTGATCAGGCAACCTTCGTGTCACGTGATTACAGAATTCAGGGAAAATATCTGGAGCGTGTACAGCAACTGTACACGCTCCAGTTACCGTTCGCAGCAAACTGGAGCGTGTGCAGTTACTGCACACGCTCCAGTTTGTGTGGACGGTAACTGCACACGCTCAATATTTCCGTGAGTGAGCCCACACGATCCAGGTCTTTGTGAGCTCACACGATTCAATGTGCTGTGAACCGCTCCAGTTTGCTGTGAACGGTAACAGCACACGCTCAATATTCGCTTCAATATTCGCTAGAATATCAATTCGTGTCACGTGACACGAAGGTTGCCAGATCACTAATTTCTAAAAAAATCGCTGCCAGATATTTTTTCTGAATTCTGTAATTAACCATAGTGTTCGGATACTTTTTTGAGCGACTGTATCACTTCTCCACGCATTTCTTTCCTTATAATTATCCTAATCCATTTGAATTATTTCTTCCGCAACCGCCACTAAGATACGACTCGACAATACTTACCTCTTCGGGGTCCTGCCCACTTTTCTCAGACACTTCCACAACTACCCTTCAAAACAGAGAATTTCCCAATTATTCCTGCAGTGTTCCTTTTCAAACTCCCCAGGCCGTGTTCCGTCCCTAATGGGCCAAGAAATGCCATTCATGCGACTACAGTGCCCCAGTTCGCCGTCGTAGGAGGCCCATTACGGGCCAGTAGGGGGTGTTGGCATCCCCTGGTTCCGTGCTGTAAATGTTCCTTTGTTTTGGGGTGACAAAAGTTTGTACCCATTCATTGAACCCCCTCGGCAGAGAGCGGTTGGCCGCGTCTGTTGCGGCACCAGTCCGGCTTTCAAAGTGCTTGGCTGCCGGGGTCCACGACTGGCAACGCGGGGGACGATGGGAAACGGGAGCCTTAGTGGTCAGCATTGCCCAAGTCCAGCATGTGTATTACAACACAAAAACGTTTTTGGCACTCCTGCCGTCCCGTGGCCGAGTGGTTAGCGCACTTGGCTGCTGATCTAAGGGACCTGGGTTCGAGCCCTGGAGTTAAGGCATGGATGTTCTTGTCGTTTTTTCTGCTGAGGTCCTGCCATCCTCACAGACCTTCTACTCTGGCATATAAACTGACAGGCTCCTGTCAGACCTCTGTGGCAAGCAGCTGCTTGAGGGGGTATTTATTTTTACAGCCGTCCCATGGCCGAGTGATTAACATGCTTGGCTACTGATCTAAGGGACCTGGGTTCGAGCCCCGGAGTTAAGGCATGGCTGTTTGTGTCGTTTTCTGCTGAGGGCCTGCCATCCTCTCAGATCTTCTACTGTGGCATATAAAACTGACAGGTTCCTGTCAGACCTCTGTGGCAAGCAGCTGCTTGAGGGGGTATTTATAATAGCCGTCTCGTGGTCGAATGGTTAGCACGCTTGACTACTGATCTAAGGGACCTGGGTTCGAGCGCCGGGTAAGGCATGGATGTATGTGTCGTTTTTCTGCTGAGGTCTTGCCATCCTCTCAGACCTTCTACTATCGCATATAAACTGACAGGCTCCTGTCAGACCTCTGTGGCAAGCAGCTGCTTGAGGGGGTATTTATTTATATTTTTATTATTATAAAAACCTAACAGAATAAAGCTTATAGAAATAAAGCAGAAACACATGCAATATACAAATTTGATCAGAAATAAATTGTTTGGACATTATAATACATGCTAATAAAAAATAAAATAAATACCCCCTCAAGCAGCTGCTTGCCACAGAGGTCTGACAGGAGCCTGTCAGTTTATATGCCATAGTACACTGCTCACAAAAATTAGGGGATATTTCTTCGCTTCATATTCATTTTGAAATATCCCCTAATTTTTGTGAGCAGTATAGATCTGAGAGGATGTCAGGACCTCAGCAGAAAACAACAAGCTCATTCGTGCCTTACCCGGGGCTCGAACCCAGGTCGATTCAATTATTATATTGCAAGGGGTTGGGTTGTTTTACCTCTGAGCGGCACTTTTTTGCACACCATGGGCTAAATGGCCAGGTCACAAGGACCCCGAAGGCTCAGAGAAGGTTGGGGGAGGGAACCCACTGGAACAGCTCTTGGGAGACAGATGGTAGCCTCCCGTCAAGGCCATCCAGCGTGTTCTTTAACGTGCACAGGGAATGGCTCTCCCACACACGGCGCCACGGCTTAACGTCCCATCCGACGGACGGCGGCCTTTCCAAGCCCATCGGTGTCCCCTACTGACCGTGGGCAGGGCGGGGAATTTTGCGGAGATGAATCTCAACGCTGACCCAGCTGGGACTCGAACCTGGGAACTACAGATTACGAGCCTGGCGTGCTACCGACTAAGCCACCCCCGCCCCAATATTGCAAGGGGATCCATTCTCTTCTTCCCTCTTCTTTCTATTTCCCCCCCCCTTCCCAACCTTTATTTTTATACTACCTCCTCATTTGAATGCATTTGTTAATGCCTCGCATTACTCCATCAATTATCGAATGGCTATTCCCGTTAAATTCTCATTGGACACGTGTGGAAACGAATCCAGTTTCATGTTGAATCCATCCGAAGTTGGAGCCAACTTCGTGTTGAATATCCAGTATCCATATTCAATACACCTAAAGCTGTTGCTTGCTAGAGAATGCCGGAACCTTAATATGGAGCAAACTCTAATGAATACATGTCAAGCTAGAGCCAAATTCGCATTGTGGACACACTTGAGAACTAAACCAATTTCGTAATGAATACATCTCCTACCAACTCTCTTTTGAACACCGGGTATTACACTAAACAAACTAAAATGAACCCAATTTCATATTTTTCCCCAATTCCAAGTTTTGAGCCCCATTTGGCTCACCGACAGCGCACCAGTCTTTATAATCTGGTGTTCATCTCTGCTGAGATTTATCTTCGCTGATCCCCATCCTCCCTTCGGTGAGAGACATGTGAGGACACCTTACTGAGAAAGGGGCATCGTAAGGAACTTCAGTGAGAAAGTTAGGGAAGCCAGCATCAGCTATCAATAGCTGTCCAGTGAGTCCCTGGCCTTGACAGGAGGCCAGCATCAGCTACCAATAGCTGTCCAGTGTGTCCCTGGCCTTGACAGGAGGACAGCATCAGCTACCAATAGCTGTCCAGTGAGTCCCTGGCCTTGACAGGAGGCCAGCATCAGCTACCAATAGCTGTCCAGTGTGTCCCTGGCCTTGACAGGAGGACAGCATCAGCTACCAATAGCTGTCCAGTGAGTCCCTGGCCTTGACAGGAGGCCAGCATCAGCTACCAATAGCTGTCCAGTGTGTCCCTGGCCTTGACAGGAGGACAGCATCAGCTACCAATAGCTGTCCAGTGAGTCCCTGGCCTTGACAGGAGGCCAGCATCAGCTACCAATAGCTGTCCAGTGTGTCCCTGGCCTTGACAGGAGGACAGCATCAGCTACCAATAGCTGTCCAGTGAGTCCCTGGCCTTGACAGGAGGCCAGCATCAGCTACCAATAGCTGTCCAATGAGTTCCTGGCCTTGACAGGAGGCCAGCATTAGCTCCCAATAGCTGTCCAGTGGGTCCCTGGCCTTGACAGGAGGCCAGATCAGCTACCAATTTCTGTCCAGCGAGTCCCTGGCCTTGACAGGAGGCCAGCATCAGCTACCAATAGCTGTCCAGTGAGTCCCTGGCCTTGACAGGAGGCCAGCATCAGCTACCAATAGCTGTCCAATGAGTTCCTGGCCTTGACAGGAGGCCAGCATTAGCTCCCAATAGCTGTCCAGTGGGTCCCTGGCCTTGACAGGAGGCCAGATCAGCTACCAATTTCTGTCCAGCGAGTCCCTGGCCTTGACAGGAGGCCAGCATCAGCTACCAATAGCTGTCCAGTGAGTCCCTGGCCTTGACAGGAGGCCAGCATCAGCTACCAATAGCTGTCCAGTGAGTCCCTGGCCTTGATAGGAGGGCAGTATCAGCTCCCAATTTCTGTCCAGTGAGTCCCTGGCTTTGACAGGAGGCGAGCATTAGCTAGCAATAGCTGTCCAGTGGGTCCCTGGCCTTCACAGGAGGCCAGCATCAGCTACCAATTTCTGTCCAGCGAGTCCCTGGCTTTGACAGGAGGGCAGCATCAGCTCCCAATAGCTGTCCAGTGGGACTCTGGCCTTGACAGGAGGCCAGCATCAGCTACCAATTTCTGTCCAGTGAGTCCCTGGCCTTGACAGGAGGCCAGCATTAGCTCCCAATAGCTGTCCAGTGGGTCCCTGGCCTTCACAGGAGGCCAGCATCAGCTACCGATTTCTGTCCAGCGAGTCCCTGGCTTTGACAGGAGGCCAGCATTAGTTCCCAATAGCTGTCCAGTGGGACCCTGGCCTTGACAGGAGGCCAGCATCAGCTCCCAATAGCTGTCCAGTGAGTCCCTGGCCTTGACAGGAGGCCAGCTTCAGCTACCAATTTCTGTCCAGTGGGTCCCTGGCCTTGACAGGAGGCCAGCATCAGCTACCAATTTCTGTCCAGTGGGTCCCTGGCTTTGACAGGAGGCCAGCATCAGCTACCAATTTCTGTTCAGCGAGTCCCTGGCCTTGACAGGAGGCCAGCATCAGCTACCAATTTTTGTCCAGTGGGTCCCTGGCCTTGACAGGAGGCCAGCATCAACTACCATTTTTTGTCCAGTGGGTCCCTGGCCTTGACAGGAGGCCAGCATCAGCTACCAATTTCTGTCCAGTAGGTCCCTGGCCTTGACATGAGGCCAGCATCAGCTACCAATTTCTGTCCAGTGAGTCCCTGGCCTTGACAGGAGGCCAGCATCAGCTACCAATTTCTGTCCAGTGAGTCCCTGGCCTTGACAGGAGGCCAGCATCAGCTCCCAATAGCTGTCCAGTGGGTCCCTGGCCTCCCAACAGTTGTCCAGTGGGTCCCTTTCCATCAACCTTCTCTGGGTCCTTGGGATCCTTATAACCTGGAAATTTAGCCCATTGTGTGAGTAAAACAACCCAACAACACTGAATTCAAACGATACTGTACTTTTTCCCTTCTAAATCACGTGACAGTCTTCACCCCACTTCCCACTCTATGGAGTTCCCATTTTTCCCAGAATTCAATGAGTGGCATGCATCCGGTGCCTCGGCCTGTTCGATGTCTTCCCATTTTCCCAATCTGTGAGCGTCCGTTTTTAATCTGCCGTTACAGGGGGTGTCAGGACTTCGGCGTCGCCCTCACCACCCACTAAACCGGACTGATAATTAAATTTCAAAGGCTAATGAAAAATTGTAATAGGCTTTCCTGTTGTCGGGATCCAGTCTCTCGGGAAAAGGAGGGCGAACGCGGCGCGTTTTACAAATGTAGTGGCGAAATGGGGTGGCTCGTCTCTACGCGTGCGGGGCTCGTTTGCTTCCTCACTTAGGCAACGAACATTCCCAACCCGAATGCAAATTAGCGAGTCGCGTTACTCGGCTCTTCGAAAGTCGACGACGATTGAATCGGTGAATGGAGTCGATTCCCTACTCATTCTTAAGATCAGCTTTTGCTCAATTGAGGAGACTTTTTTTTTTTTTGGTATTTGTTGCTCTCGAAGATTAAAACATTGCGATCAAGTCTACTTTTAAAGTTAAACTGTTTAACTTTGCGCAAAATGGGACAAGTTACAAAGACCCCCAAGACACAAAGAAGGTTGAGGATTGGGTTGGGCTGTTTTACCTTTGAGCGGCACTTATTTTGCACACCATGGGCTAAATGGCCAGGTCACATGGACCCCGAAGTCTCAGAGAAGGTTGGGGGAGGGGACTCACTGGAACAGCTGTTGGGAGACAGATGGTTGCCTCCCGTCAAGGCCATCCAGCGTGTTCTTTAATGTGCAGAGGTTTTGACTCCCGCACACGGAACCACGGCTTAACGTCCCATCCGAGACGGCAGCCTTTACAAGCCCATCGGTGTCCCCCACTGACGGAGATAAATCTCAACGCTGACCCAGCTGGGACTCGAACCTCGGAACTGCAGATTGCGAGCCTGACGCGCTATCGACTGAGCCACCCCTGCACCAAAGCTTGAAGGAAGGGGTAAAACAACCCAACAACATTGAATCCAAATAACACTTACGTTTTCCCTTCTGAATCCACATGAGGGTGGAATCCCCCCCCCCCTCACCTCCCACTCTACGGAGTTCCCATTTTTCCCAGAATTCAATGAGTGGCAGGCATCCGGTGCCTCCTCGGTCCTTTCCATGTCTTCCCATTTTCCCAATCTGTGCGTTTGAATCCTAACAGCTGTTAGGATTCAGATGAAAGTCTCCTGTCAAGGGGGCGGGGGTGGCTCAGTCGGTAGCGCGCCAGGCTCGTAATCTGTAGTTCCCAGGTTCGAGTCCCAGCTGGGTCAGCGTTGAGATTTATCTCCGCAAAATTCCCCCGCCCTGCCCACGGTCAGTAGGGGACACCGATGGGCTTGGAAAGGCCGCCGTCCGTCGGATGGGACGTTAAGCCGTGACCCCGTGTGCGGGAGAGCCATACCCTGTGCACGTTAAAGAACACGCTGGATGGCCTTGACGAGAGGCTACCATCTGTCTCCCAACAGCTGTTCCAGTGTGTCCCCTCCCCCAACCTTCTCTGAGCCTTCGGGGTCCATGTGACCTGGCCATTTAGCCCATGGTGTGCAAAAAAGTGCCGCTCAGAGGTAACCCAACTCCTGTCAAGGCCATCCAGTGTGTTCTTTAACGAGCACAGGGTATGGCCCTCATGTACACGAGCGACGGCTGTACGAGGCATGCTGACCGACCGACGGCGGCCAAGACGATCTCTCCAAGCCCATCGCTATTCCCTTTCTGACCGAGAGTAGGGTTGGAGTTTGAATGCAGGTTGATGAAGAGGTTGATGAATCTCAATGCTGTCATAGGCAGGACTCGAACCTAGGAACTGCAGATTACGAGACTGGTGCGCTGATACCGGCTGAGCCAACTCCTACCCTTTTGATTGGTTAGTAATCCCCAGCCGTTTAGGTTCTTTTTTTTTATCCTTTTTTTTTTATCTTTAGTCTTCTATCTTTTTTTTTACGTAATTTCATTTGTTAGTGCATTTTTTCCTAATATGTGGTTCATAATATATAATGGGTAATATGGGTTATTTTCCTAACATGGGTTTCATAGCACAACCGTGTTTCAAAGTGATGTATTTTATAGACAAGTAGCAAAAGTAATTGTCTATAAAAAAAAGTCAAGAAACCCTCAAAATTTCGTTTTTAATAGACTTCAATGTACAGTCGCCCAAAAAATACATTCTTTCAATGTGGGTAATCCTCATCGATTACCCAAATTCTAAAAATTCAACCTCATCGATTACCCACATTCGAAGAATTCAATCTCATCGATTACCCAAGTTCAAAGGATTCAGTCTCGTCGATTGCCCACATTCAAAGGATTCAATCTCGTCGATAGCCCACATTCGAAGGATTCAATTTCGTCGATTGTCCACATTCGAAGGATTCAATTTCGTCGATTGCCCACATTCAAAGGATTCAATCTCGTCGATTGCTCACATTCAAAGGATTCAATCTCGTCGATTGCTCACATTCAAAGGATTCAATCTCGTCGATTACCTATATTCGAAGGATTCAATCTCGTCGATTACCCACATTCGAAGGATTCAATCTCGTCGATTACCCACATTCAAAGGATTCAATCTCGTCGATTACCCACATTCAAAGGATTCAATCTCATCGATTACCCACATTCAAAGGATTCAATCTCATCGATTACCCACATTCAAAGGATTCAATCTCATCAATTACCCACATTCAAAGGATTCAATCTCATCGATTACCCACATTCAAAGGATTCAATCTCATCGATTACCCACATTCAAAGGATTCAATCTCATCGATTACCCACATTCAAAGGATTCAATCTCATCGATTACCCACATTCAAAGGATTCAATCTCATCGATTGCCCACATTCAAAGGATTCAATCTCATCGATTACCCACATTCAAAGGATTCAATCTCATCGATTGCCCACATTCAAAGGATTCAATCTCATCGATTACCCACATTCAAAGGATTCAATCTCATCGATTACCTACATTCAAAGGATTCAATCTCGCAGTGTGACCTCGTAAGAAAAATTCCACCTCACCAACTGACCACAATTCCAAGGATTCAATCTTATCGCGTAATCATATACGTCTTCCTAATCTTGTCGCAATTTTGGGATATATAGTTCGAATCGGATACTCCGTAGAAAACAGGGGGATGTTTTATGCACTTCATCTCAAAATTCTAAGACGGTTTAAAGTTTTTTAAGGAATTAAGATTAAAAAAAAAATCTGTCTACATGTAACAGTATACTTTACCAGCAGTAAATCAACAGATACGCACCTATATTGATTGTTTTAAACTATAGCTCATCATATTGAATAATGATGATCTTGGATTACTCCTTCATCGAAGCTCATCATTATTCAAATGATCAAGGTAATAAAGCTCATGATATTAAAATTAAGTACTTAAGAACATGCTGGACAATTTTAGACTTTTCGAAATCTTTTTGTGTGCGAAAATTTCTTCTTAGATATGTGGTTCAAGTAGTTGACGCTGAGAAAGTTCACAAAAGGAATATTTACAGAGAAACAGAAATGTGAAAGATGAATTTTCATATTTTTTATTAAAATATCACCAGCTCATTTGTCGACAAGTTGGCCTGAATGCATATTAATCAATTGAAATGAAAAATTCGTATAAATTAATAATAACAAGAATAACAATACCAAGGGTCTCATATTCAAATCATGTAAATGCGAAATCAGTTGCTTCACATATTGGCTGATCGCATTTTAGACAATAATAAGCAAAAGACGATTACTGATATCATTATTTTAAATTTAAGTGTTCATACTTTTAATACCAAACAATAAACCTAAATTTCATTTGTAGTGACGTCACTTCTGCTGAATGTCATCATTATAATCTCCATACTCGCGTGAGATCGTCGTAGTCGAGCCAAGCCGGTAAACAGTAAAGGTTCGTTTTCTTGATTATATTGGAAAGTATGCTTGTGGGCCTCACAAAACGACCTCGAGGTTGGAAAGTATGCTTGTGGACCTCACAAAACGACCTCGAGGTTGGAAAGTATGCTTGTGGGTCTCACAAAACGACCTCGAGGTTGGAAAGTATGCTTGTGGGCCTCACAAAACGACCTCGAGGTTGAAAGGTATGCTTGTGGGTCTCACAAAACGACCTCGAGGTTGGAAAGTATGCTTGTGGGCATCACAAAACGACCTCGAGGTTGAAAAGTATGCTTGTGGGTCTCACAAAACGACCTCGAGGTTGAAAAGTATGCTTGTGGGTCTCACAAAACGACCTCGAGGTTGGAAAGTATGCTTGTGGGCCTCACAAAACGACCTCGAGGTTGGAAAGTATGCTTGTGGGCCTGACAAAACGACCTCGAGGTTGGAAAGTATGCTTGTGGGCCTCACAAAACGACCTCGAGGTTGGAAAGTATGCTTGTGGGTCTCACAAAACGACCTCGAGGTTGGAAAGTATGCTTGTGGGCCTCACAAAACGACCTCGAGGTTGGAAAGTATGCTTGTGGGTCTCACAAAACGACCTCGAGGTTAGAAAGTATGCTTGTGGGCCTCACAAAACGACCTCGAGGTTGGAAAGTATGCTTGTGGGCCTCACAAAACGACCTCGAGGTTGGAAAGTATGCTTGTGGACCTCACAAAACGACCTCGAGGTTGGAAAGTATGCTTGTGGACCTCACAAAACGACCTCGAGGTTGGAAAGTATGCTTGTGGGCCTCACAAAACGACCTCGAGGTTGAAAGGTATGCTTGTGGGTCTCACAAAACGACCTCGAGGTTGGAAAGTATGCTTGTGGGCCTCACAAAACGACCTCGAGGTTGAAAAGTATGCTTGTGGGTCTCACAAAACGACCTCGAGGTTGAAAAGTATGCTTGTGGGTCTCACAAAACGACCTCGAGGTTGGAAAGTATGCTTGTGGGCCTCACAAAACGACTCGAGGTTGGAAAGTATGCTTGTGGGTCTCACAAAACGACCTCGAGGTTGGAAAGATGCTTGTGGGCCTCACAAAACGATCTCGAGGTTGGAAAGTATGCTTGTGGGCCTCACAAAACGATCTCGAGGTTGGAAAGCATGCTCGTGGGTCTCACAAAACGACCTCGAGGACGCGTTTTGATGCCCCTGGGCTAAGAAGTTTCCTTGTTGTAACGACATCGAGTCAGTATCACATGTAGTATAATGTAATGTCTAAATTCAAAACGCTGGAGTAGTAATGAACCGATCACGTGGCCTCAAGAAGCCCAAATTGATACCATATGAATTTTTTAAGGGATATTTTATTTCAAAAAAATTCGTAATTTATTTACAGCATTTAAAGAAAAGATTCGCTGTCAGAAGAGTTACAACAGACGTGCTGAACGGAGTATGAAAGGAAATTTAATATCACGTACAGTCGCTCAAAAAATATCCAAACACTATGGTTGATTACAGAATTAAAAAAAAAAACTGGCAACGATTTTTTTCTATAAATTAGTGATCTGGCAACCTTTACCAGATCACTAATTTATAAAAAAAAATCGTTGCCAGATGTTTTTTCTAAATTGTGTAATCAACCACAGTGTTCGGATATATTTTTGAGCGACTGTACATGTATTTGATATTTTTCTTATTTCTGTTTTAGTGATAAAAATACTTCGAGAGGGCCATGTTCCCGTTGTCTCTCTCCCCCTGTTGCCATGGTAACAGTAATTCTTCTTCACACTCCGACCTACCCCCCTCTAGCAACCCCCAACATCACTGGTTACGTCCATCTCGGTGTAGATGGCAGAGCCATCAGTTGCCATCACATTTGCATATTTAACTACCGTGCTCCGGAAGCGCCAGCTTATTAATGCTGGAAATGACGTTCTTGCCATCGCTCCTGGGATTTCGAAGCGCCTCCCTGAAACAGGAAAGCTATTTCACCGCAGACGATGTCGCAGGTAATTACTGACTGCGGTGGGTGGTGACGGCAGACGATGCTTGCAGCTGCATAGCTCATCTTCAGAACAGCAGATGATGATGATGATGATCTAGAAGATGACAATCACCGTTCTGACTGCAGAATATCGGATGAATATGTCACAATGGGAAGTAGGTTTTTTTTTCTGGTAGGATGCAGAAATGTTCTGTCTATGATCTTCAAAACTGCGAAGATTTGTTTTATTATTCGTGATAGTTTCACTGTTTAACTTATAAGTTAACTTTTTGTACACCCAAAAAATAGACTAATGGCCAGGTCACAAGACCCAATGGTCAGATGAGGTTGACGAATAGAACCCACTGGACGACTGTTAGGAGACAGACGGAGTCTCCCGTCAAAGCCATTCAGCGTGTTCTTTAACGTGCAGAGGGTATGGAGGAGGAGATGAAGAAAAGAGATCTGCGAGAGGAAGATAGGAGAGATGGATTTGATTGTGTGGAGGAGGAGATGTGGAAAAGAGATTTGCGAGAGGAAGATAGGAGAGATGGATTTGATTGTGTGGAGGAGATTAGGAAAAGAGATCTGAAAGAGGAAGATAGGAGAGATGGATCGATTGTGTGGAGGAGGAGATGAGGAAAAGAGATCTGCGAGAGGAAGATAGGAGAGATGGATTTGATTGTGTAGAGGAGATTAGGAAAAGAGATCTGAAAGAGGAAGATAGGAGAGATGGATCGATTGTGTGGAGGAGGAGATGAGGAAAAGAGATTTGCGAGAGGAAGATAGGAGAGATGGATTTGATTGTGTAGAGGAGATTAGGAAAAGAGATCTGAAAGAGGAAGATAGGAGAGATGGATCGATTGTGTGGAGGAGATGAGGAAAAGAGATTTGCGAGAGGAAGATAGGAGAGATGGATCGATTGTGTGGAGGAGGAGATGAGGAAAGGAGATTTGCGAGAGGAAGATAGGAGAGATGGATTTGATTGTGTGGAGGAGGAGATGAGGAAAAGAGATTTGCGAGAGGAAGATAGGAGAGTTGGACCGATTGTGTGGAGGAGGAGATTAGGAAAAGAGATCTGCGAGATGAAGATAGGATGGATCGAAAGCTTGTGTGGAGGGAGGAAGGACAGATAGAAAGAAGATTTAAGAAAAGCAGTTCTTTAGGGGATGGGGACGAGTTTACGTAGCGGAATGAGACTTAATGCGCTTCTCCGGCTTCATAACGTGGAATGGAACTTTTGTACATGATATTTATTGACTTGATGCCTTATAAGGTTTCTCATCTAAGAAGCACAACATCCGAATTATGCACATCAAAACATTAGTTTCTCGTGTTACCTTATTGAATTATTTTTCTAAAGGATGGCCATCTGACGATGCATATATATATAGACGCCAGCACGTACCCAGGATTTAATTTTAGGAGTGGGTTTGAGATTTCGTATAAGACTACCAGAATTTTTTTTTTTTGGGGGGGGGGGAGGATTCGGACTTCCTGGATAGGTCCCTGTATATACACACATTGATGTAAATAAAAACTTTGTTTTAGTTATGCTTTCGATATCTGAGTTCTACATGCTGGCTCATAAGTTTCACGCGCTCATAAGATTTTCTTTATGGATTGTTTTCATCAAATAACGGCATGACCTGTATTGACCACTTTATGAAAATTATGTGTAACACATTTGAAAAAAAATCTGAATAATGTAGAATCATATATTATGATCCAGATATTATGATTTTTTGCTTATTGTCTTTCTGATTCTAAATTGAGATATGCTTTTTGGTATCAACTGTTATTCATCGCTCTTCGGTCTGTTGGAAAGTATTGACAAGAAAAGATTGCAAAGGAAATTGCATTGACATTAATGTTATTGGAAAGGAGTTCCACAGAGTTCCCTACTAGGACCACTAATTTGATTTATGTTAATAATTTGAAAAATGTCCAACCATGTGGCATTCTACTCATTAATCCCAACAGCATATTGAATGTCAGCATTCAATTGCTAACTTAAAAATAGTTCAAAGAGATATGTAGGAAGACTAAAAATATTAAATAAGAAATAAAAAAAAATAATAAAATACTCCCTCAAGCAGCTACTTGCCACAGAGGTCTTGACGGGAGCCTGTCAGTTTATATGCCACAGTAGAAGGTCTGTGAGGATCGCAGGCCCTCAGCAGGAAATCGACACATCCATGCCTTAATCCGGGGCTCGAACCCAGGTCCTTTAGCCGTAGCCAAGCGTGCTAACCACTCGGCCACGGGACGGCTAATTGAATAAAGAAATTAATTAATAATAATAAATAACGCCAAGCAGGCTTAAAAAAGTCCACCAAAACGCAAACAAAAGTTAAAACCTATATTTTCTTTACCAGTGTGACCGTATAAAGTTCAAAGATAATGGATTTGGGTTGTTTTACCTCTGAGCGGCACTTTTTTTGCACACCATGGGCTAAATGGCCAGGTCACTAGGACCCCGAAGGCTCAGAGAAGGTTGGGGGAGGAGACCTACTGGAACAGATGTTGGAAGACAGATGGTAGCCTCCCGTCAACATCCAGCGTGTTCTTTAACGTGCACAAGGTATGACTCTCCCGCACACGGGGCCACGGCTTAACGTCCCATCCGAAGGACGGTGACATTTCAAAGCCCATCGTTGTCCCCTACTGACCGTGGGCAGGGCGGGAAATTTTGCGGAGATAAATCTCAACACTGACCCAGCTGGGACTCGAACCTGGGAACTACAGATTACGAGCCTGGCGCGCTCCGACTGTGCCACCCCCGCCCAGGACATTACGAACGGAAAACCGACAAAGGATGCTCAATTCCATTTGGCGCCAAATGACTTTGGTTGGCCCCTTGTGTGGCCAGAGTAGACCAAAAATTAGCAATAAGAGCCATTTACGCTAATTGGTAATAGGGAAGTCAAATATTAAGGTGTGGCCAGGTTGATGATGAGCTTCACATGATGTGGAGGGGGGGAATGGGGGGGGCATTGCTTTGTACAATGTGGGGGGGAGGTGGACAGAGCGTTTAATAACGACAAAAACTCGTGCAGCATAGAGAAGCGACCTGCGTTGTGCGTGCTTTGCTGTATCATGTCCGTTGCTCCCTAGAGAGAAGACAGCAGCGGTTGGAGGATATATATCCTCTACACCAGCCACATAGGGGTGGAACTAATTCGTCAGAAATAGGCTGTCGGACATAGCTCGATTGTTCCGAGTGGCAACAATTCCCTAGAGTTGGGTGGGCTTGTTTTATTCTTGAGTTTGTTTTTTTTTCCTCCTCCGTGATCAGGTTACAAGGACTCCAACGATTTTAGAAATATGCTTTTGCTAAGCCTGAACCTGTCTTTCCCTCTGAGCGGCAGTTTTGTGAACACAATGGGCAAGTCACAAGGACCCCAAGGGCTCAGAGTCGGTAAAGGGACGGGGAGATTCACTGAACAGCTGTTAAGGGACAGGTGAAAGCTTCCCATCAAGGCCACTCAACGTATACAGAATATGGTTTTCCTGCGCACGGGGTCACGGCTTAATGTCCCATCCTATAGATGGCAGTCTTTTCACGAGAGCAAGTTGGGGGTTTAGCGGAGATAAATCTCAACGCTTGAACAGTTGGGACTCGAATCTAGGAATTGAAGATTACGTTCCTGGCCAGCTACCGATTGATCCAACCAATTCTCTGTGACTCATGGAAGTATGTTGGGACGAGTGCGGACGCCGTCATAGGCGCAGACTGAGAAGTGTGGGAAACGAATGCAGAGATGGGTTGTTTTACCTCTGAGCGGCATTTTTTTTTGCACACCATGGGTTAAATGGCCAGGTCACAAGGACTCCGAAGGCTCAGAGAAGGTTGAGGGAGGAGACCTACTGGAGCAGATGTTGGGAGACAGATGATAGCCTCCCGTCAAGGCCATCCAGCGTGTTCTTTAACGTGCACAGGGTATGGCTCTATCTCACACGGGACCACGACTTAACGTCCCATCCGACGGACGGTGGTCTTTCCAAGCCCATCGGTGATCCGACTGACCGTGGGCAGGGCGGGGAATTTTGCCGAGATAAATCTGAATGCTGACCCAGCTGGGACTCGAACCTGGGAACTACAGATTACGAGCCTACCGACTGAGCCACCCCCCATTCAGGGATTCAGGTATCGAATAGGTAATCTACCATTGCTGAAAACTTCTCTATCTCCTTAAAGGTTATATATACAAAAAGAAGGGATTTTATTTCATCTTAATGTCTAATAGTTTAAGGGGAGGGGGGTGACAGTCAGTAGCGCGCAGGCTCCTAATCTGACCTGGGCCAGCGTTGAGATTTATTTCCACAAAAAAAACCACCCTGTCCTCGATGAGTAGGTGACATTGATGGGCCTCCGTCCGTCGGTTGGGACGGAACTCCGTGGTTCCCTGTTCGGAAGAGCCATACCCTGTATATTTGTGTATGTTAACTGTGTATGTTAAATCTCAACCTGGATGGCCATGACGGTATGCTTCCATTTGTCTCCTAACAGCTATCCAGTGGGATTTCTTTCCCAAATCTTCTCTGAGCCCATGGAGTCCTTGTGACCTGGCCATTTAGCCCATTACAGCAAAAAGAGTGCCGCTCAGAGGAAAAACAACCGACAACCGTCGTTGAGGTTTTTTATTTGAATCCCTGTTCTACCCTATATGAAAAAGAATCCCATCGAATGAGACATTAAAACGAGCCTTACTCTATGCACGTTGGAGAGCATGCTGGATAGTCTTAATCAGAGGATCTCATCTGTCTCTTAACGCTTGTTCGGCTTCTTCTAAACAGCTGAAAGACCGGGGTCTTTGTAACGTAGCCATTCAGTCCATTGTGCGCATAAATGTTTAATTTGCTCCCCGTAAATTTTTCTATCCTTCCATTCAAAGTGGCTAACAGCTAAACAGATTTTTAGCTAACTCTAATGAGAAGAAACATAGTTGATGGGACTCGTCCCAGGCATCAAAATACTTAGCTGTGTCTCTGCAAAGCATTGCTAGTAGTAAATCAATGAAGATTTTAAAAAGGATCTGGTATTGGTTCTGATCATTACCATGTTTTCTAGAGGAAACTTGGAAATTTTAATTATTTTCAAAACTTAATTCATATAATTTTAAGGTTTTTATGAGATTCAGAAATAGCCAAGCCTTCCATCATGGCTCTCCCGCACACGGGGCCACGGCTTAACGTCCCATCCGACAGACGGCGGCCTTCCCAAGCCCATCGGTGTCCCCTACTGACCGTGGGCAGGGCGGGGAATTTTGCGGAGATAAATCTCAACGCTGACCCAGCTGGGACTCGAACCTGGGAACTACAGATTACGAGCCTCGCGCGCTACCGGCTGAGCCACCCCCGCCCCAGCAATTTTGGCAACACGGCTTGCTTATTACTGAGATTGAGGAAGAATAGAACCTAGACTAAAGCGATAAATTTGGAGCCGATTATTCTGATCCCGTTAAAGAGATGATTGAAAAATCACTTGAGTGATAATCGAGCTCACTTCTGACAAAACAGTTCAGGATAAAACGGGAATTTAAGTAACAGGCAAAAATAAAGGTATATCAGAAAGCTTTTCAAAAGCAGATAACCCTTTTAGGTTTCATTGCTTTACGGGGTACGCGAATAAAGTTTAATGATTCTAATTTATAACTTTTTTTTACAAAGATTTTAAATTTCCGAATGAAAATAGTCGGCTAATATATTTAAATGTCGCGGTGATTTCACGTATGCGAGACTGTTCACTTTCATAAAGATGTCGTAAAATCGAATCGCTCTATCACGAGGTGCTAAACGATGAGTTTTAGAAATTATGAACCATCTTCAGTCACACTGTTCAAATATAAAATTATAATGTTCTGATTAAATTAGGGGCGGGGGTGGCTCAGTCGGTAGCGCGCCAGGCTCGTAATCTGTAGTTCCCAGGTTCGAGTCCCAGCTGGGTCAGCGTTGAGATTTATCTCCGCAAAATTCCCCGCCCTGCCCACGGTCAGTAGGGGACACCGATGGGCTTGGAAAGGCCGCCGTCCGTCGGATGGGACGTTAAGCCGTGGGCCTGTGTACGGGAGAGTCATACCCTGCGCACATTAAAGAACACACTGGATGGCCTTGACGGGAGGCTACCATCTGTCTCCCAACAGCTGTTCCAGTGGGTCCCCTCCCCCAACCTTCTCTGAGCTTCGGGGTCCATGTGACCTGGCCATTTAGCCCATGGTGTGCAAAAAAGTGTCGCTCAGAGGTAAAACAATCCAACTGATTAAATTATAATTTTATATTTATTTTCATCGTATCTTATTTCAGTTGTATACTTTTATATATCTTCAGAGATATTCGGGTAAGTGCTAGTTGATTTTTCTGCTGTAGGGATGCGTGTTATTTTTTTTTCTAATATAGGGATGCATGCTATTTCTTTCTGATATAGGTCTACATGCTATTTTTTTCTGATATAGGTGTACAGTCGCTCAAAAAAGTATCCGAACACTATAGTTGATTGCAAAATTCAGAAAAAATATCTGGCATTGATTTTTTTAGAAATTAGTCATCTGGCAACCTTCGTGTCACGTGACACGAAGGTTGCCAGATGACTAATTTCTAAAAAAATCAATGCCAGATATTTTTTCTGAATTTTGCAATCAACTATAGTGTTCGGATACTTTTTTGAGCGACTGTACATGCTTTTTTTTTTTTTTTTTTTTTGAGTGCATTCATTTTTCTATCTCCGATATAGGGATGAGTGTTATTTTTTTCTGATAAAGGGGTGCGTGCTATTTTTTTTTCTGGTATAAGGGTGGGTGATCAGAAAAGTTTGGAGACCATTAACTTAATGGAACAATATAAAATACTGCCAGACAACACAAGGATGGAATCGCACCAGATAGTAAATATTTTGTGTGGGAAAAACAGGGTTGGGTTGTTTTACCTCTGAGCGGCACTCTTTTGCACACCATGGGCTAAATGGCCAGGTCACATGGACCCCGAAGGCTCAGAGAAGGTTGGGGTAGGAGACCCACTGGAACAGCTGTTGGGAGACAGATGGTAGCCTCCCGTCAAGGCCATCCAGTGTGTTCTTTAACGTGCACAGGGTATGGCTCTCCCGCACACGGGGCCACGGCTTAACGTCCCATCCGACGGACGGCGGCCTTTCCAAGCCCATCGGTGTCCCCTACTGACCGTGGGCAGGGCGGGGAATTTTGCGGAGATAAATCTCAACGCTGACCCAGCTGGGACTCGAACCTGGGAACTACAGATTACGAGTCTGGCGCGCTACCTACTGAGCCACCCCCGCCCCGGGAAAAACAGGATAAAATTGGTAAGGCTATAAGAAAGTGAAGGTTTTATCATGATAAAGTCGGATGAACATTTTAAAGATGGCTGTGGTAGTTTCGCTTGCAATGAAGGCAGATGCATTATTAGTTTTAATGTTGGTAATCTCAAAATTTTGTCGCTACGCCGTGAGAGCTCAAAAGTCGCTAGATATAAAATTTTATTCCCATTGTTATACTATAACTATAGTTTTATCTATCTATACAAGGGGTACAGTCGCTCAAATAAATATCCGAACACTATGGTTGATTACAGAATTCAGGAAAAATATCTGGCAACGGCTTTTTTAGAAATTCGTGATCTGGGAACCTTCGCCAACCAACGTGAAGTATAAAAAGTTGAGATCCACTGCCATATAGAATATCACTAACATTTCCTGTTCGATGGAATATTTTAGCAAGTGGGAAACCCTACTCAAGCCTTATTCACTTTTCACTTCCTACCCCCCCCCCCCCCAAAAAAAAAAAATAAAAAAATCCTAAATTCTCGGATCACCTCGAGACTAAATCTTGGGTCCGTGCCCAGATTAAAAAAAAAAATTTGCATATTTTAAGAGCATGCTTTATCTATTGACTAATGTTGTTCGCTTGACACTGATTGGGGGGCGGGGATGGCTCAGTCGGTAGCGCGCCAGGCTCGTAATCTGTAGTTCCCAGGTTCAAGTCCCAGCTGGGTCAGCGCTGAGGTTTATCTCCGCAAAACTCCCCGCCCTGCCCACGGTCAATACGGGACATCGATGGGCTTAGAAAGGCCGCCCTCCGTCGGATGGGACGTTAAGCCGTGGCCCCCGTGTGCGGGAGAGCCCTACTCTGTGCACGTTAAAGAACACGCTGGATGGCCTTGACGGGAGGCTACCATCTGTCTCCAAACAGCTGTTCCAGTGGGTCCCCTCCCCCAACCTTCTCTGAGTCTTCGGGGTCCATGTGACCTGGCCATTTAGCACATGGTGTGCAAAAAAGTGCCGCTCAGAGGTAAAACAACCCAACCCATTGACACTGATTGTTTTAATATTGTGTAAACAAAGTTCCGAACCGTAGCATTACACAGCTTAAAATGGTACCAATTAGGTGGCGAAAACACTGAAAATAACATTTCTAAAAGACAGATAGAATATGTACAGTTATTATGCATTTTATTTAAATCGTTTTTAAATCATTTCAAGTTATGCGTCAGCACTTTTCCTCCGCCTGGAGAAGGATAGTTGTCAGTGATGTGTTTGTATTGACTTTTGAAACCATGACTCTGCATTTCATCTTTATTTCCAGTCATATGTCCGAAATCGTTTCAAAGGTGTTTGTCATTATGCCGACGAATTGGCTTATAACCTAATGATGCTTTTCTTCCATTGCAATTTGAAAGGCAACTCAATAAATTCTTGTCGAAGGAAAAGTTGGGTTGTTTTACCTCTGAGCGCCACTTTTTTGCACACCATGGGGTAAATGGCCAGGTCACATTGACCCCGAAGGCTCAGAGAAGGTTGGGGGAGGGGACCCACTGGAACAGCTGTTGGGAGACAGATGGTAGCCTCCCGTCAAGGCCATTCAGCTTGTTCTTTAACGTTGGGTTGTTTTACCTCTGAGCGCCACTTTTTTGCACACCATGGGCTAAATGGCCAGGTCACATTGACCCCGAAGGCTCAGAGAAGGTTGGGGGAGGGGACCCACTGGAACAGCTGTTGGGAGACAGATGGTAGCCTCCCGTCAAGGCCATCCAGCGTGTTCTTTAACGTGCACAGGGTATGGCACTCGGCACACGGGGCCACGGCTTAACGTGGCCTTTCCAAGCCCATCGGTGTCCCCTATTGATCGTGGGCAGGGCGGGGAATTTTGCGGAGACAAATCTCAACGCTGACCCAGCTGGGACTCGAACCTGGGAACTACACATTACGAGCCTGGCGCGCTACCGACTGAGCCACCCCCGCCCCACTGCTTTTGAAAATTCTTGAGTTCTTTCAAAATGCAAGTATTCTTACTGTAAAAAACAAAAACCTTAAAAACTAAGCTTTTTTTTTTCCGACTGAGAAAGTAAGTGGATTATGTATTAAATGGGATTAATGAAGGTGCCAATGTATCGCTGGGAAGTACAGTCGATGCATCACTTTGAAATAGATTTATAAAAAAAGTAAAAAGATTATTTTAAAGACATTTGAAAACCTTTACATGGTTAATAGGTGTACATAGAAAAACCTATAAATATTTGCGATGTACGCAGAGCAGGAAAAAAAGTTGATTTTGAAGATTAGTGACATTTATTTTGAAACTGAAAGAAAATAATCGAAAGTACATATCAAAGTGGAGTCCGTATAAGCATGTTAACTACACTTTTGCTTTCTTAAACGAATTAAGAAGAAAAATTGTGAAAAAAAAATGGCTCTTTTTTTCGTTCAGAAGCATCATTTCTTGTTTATGGGAGATCTGAACAACAGACTGATAACAGGACAGCTCCTGTTAATCAGTCTTTTGTTATTCGCTGAAGCCGTTTTCGATGAAGGTTGGGTTGGGTTGTTTTACCGCTGAGCGGCACTTTTTTGCACACAATGCACCCCGAAGGCTCAGAGAAGGTTGGGGGAGGGGATCCACTGGAACAGCTGTTGGAAGACAGTTGGGAGACTCCTGTCAGGGCCATCCAGCGTGTTCTTTAACGTTGGGTTGTTTTACCTCTGAGCAGCACTTTTTTGCACACCATGGGCTAAATGGCAAGGTCACATGGACCCCGAAGGCTCAGAGAAGGTTGGGGGAGGGGACCCACTGGAACAGCTGTTGGGAGACAGATGGTAGCCTCCCGTCAAGGCCATCCAGCGTGTTCTTTAACGTTGGGTTATTTTACCTCTGAGTGGCACTTTTTTGCACACCATGGGCTAAATGGCCAGGTCACATGGACCCCGAAGTCTCAGAGAAGTTTGGGGGAGGGGATCCACTGGAACAGCTGTTGGGAGACAGATGGTAGCCTCCCGTCAAGGCCATCCAGCGTGTTCTTTATCGTGCACAGAGAATGGTTCTCCCGCACACGGTGCCACGGGTTAACGTCCCATCCGACGGACGGCGGCCTTTCCAAGCCCATCGGTGTCTCCTACTGACCGTGGGTAGGGCGGGTTTAGATGAAGAAAGTTCATTATAAACGAAACATGATTACTTATATTGTTGTTTTGACATTTGAATGTTACTTTAAATACTAAGATGTTACACACTAAATTTCATTTGTGGTGATTTCATCCTCGGCTGAAGGCGACACTATATCTTCAAAAAAAAAAAAAACATTTAAATTATCTTAGAAAAGAGGATGTCCATCTGTCTCTTGACAACTGTCCAATACTCTTGCTCTTCAACAAACATTGAGATTTGAAACACTTTGTGAATTAGCCCATTTAGCCCATTCTGCTAAAGAAAGGAATCGCTTAAACAGCAAATTGTTTATGTGAATAATAAAAGAAATACTACTAAGCACCAATTAAGTTCCTTGTTTTTACTTCCATAGAATTGATTTCGGCATCTGTTAAGCAGTATTTGTTTTTATTAAGAAGTTGTTCTCACAGTCTGGGTTGAATATTTACAAACTTTCAGAAAGTATCATAACGTATGCACTTAGAAAAACTGGTGAATGTATTCAGGACTGATAAGTTGGGTTGAGTTGTTTTACCTCTTAGCCTCACTTTTTTTGCACACCATGGGCTAAATGGCCAGGTCACATGGACCCCGAAGGCTCAGAGAAGGTTGGGGGAGGGGACCCACTGGAGCAGCTGTTGGGAGACAGATGGTAGCCTCCCGTCAAGGCCATCCAGTGTGTTCTTTAACGTGCACAGGGTATGGCTCTCCCGCACACGGATTGGGTTGTTTTACCTCTGAGCGGCACTTTTTTGCACACCATGGGCTAAATGGCCAGGTCACATGGACCCCGAAGGCTCAGAGAAGGTTGGGGGAGGGGACCCACTGGAATAGCTGTTGGGAGACAGATGGTAGCCTCCCGTCAAGGCCATCCAGCTTGTTCTTTAACGTGCACAGGGTATGGTTCTCCCGTACATAGGGACACGGCTTAACGTCCCATCCGACGGACGGCGGCCTTTCCAAGCCCATCGGTGTCCCCTACTGACCGTGGGCAGGGCGGGGAATTTTGCGGAAATAAATCTCAACGCTCACCCAGCTGGGACTCGAACCTGGGAACTACAGATTACGAGCCTGGCGCGCTACCGATTGAGCCACCCCCGCCCCAGGATTGATAAGATTCATCTTTTACATTGGTTGGAAAAGTTTTTAGTGGAGAGTTACAACTTTTTCTGCACTATCGATCGACATTTCCTAGTGGGAAAAAAGGGAACATTCGTTGAACAATTAAGAATCGGTTGTTTTACCTCTGAGCAATATTTCTTTTGCACACAGTGAGTTAAATGGCCAGGTCATAAGGACCTCAAAGGTTCAGAGAACTTTTTGCGAAGGGATTACAAATGGAAGTCTCTCATCAAGGCCACCCAGCGTTTTGTTTAACGTGCACAGGGTATGGATTTCCTGAATACAGGACTACGGCTTAAAATTCCATCCGACGAACGGCGGTATTTCCAATCCCAAAGTGTCTTTTTTTCCACCGTGGCCGGTGGATGTGGGAGGGGGGGGGGGGTTAACCTCTGAGCGGCACTTTTTTGCTCACCATGGGCTAAATGGCCAGGTCACATGGACCCCGAAGGGTCAGAGAAGGTTGGGGGAGGGGACCCACTGGAACAGCTGTTGGGAGACAGATGGTAGCCTCCCGTCAAGGCCATCCAGCGTGTTCTTTAACGTGCACAGAGTATGGCTCTCCCGCACACGGGGCCACGGCTTAACGTCCCATCCGACGGACGACGGCGGCCTTTCCAAGCCCATCGGTGTCCCCTACTGACCGTGGGCAGGGCGGGGAATTTTGCGGAGATAAGTCTCAACGCTGACCCAGCTGGGACTCGAACCTGGCAACTACAGATTACGAGCCTGGCGCGCTACCAACCGAGCCACCCCCGCCCCTAATCGCATCAAGAACATCGGGAGTCTAGCCAAGCCAATAAGCCACAGTTCGCTACAGTGATTACTGTATAGCAGAACCCATCGCTAGAGGGCAGCACAGAAAATTTTCGCGAGTCCCATTGTTTCAGCACTGTGGAATAAAAAGTTTAATAGCTTCTCTAATAGTAACAGAGGACTTTTAGAGGTAAAAAAAATCCTCTAGTTTTTTAACTGGTATATATATATATTGAAATATTTTAAAAAAATCATGAGGTATTTACTACAGAAACACCTGGAAACAAGTTTTAATCGATTACGTCCAGCTTTTAAACTGCGAATGTCATCTTTAATTCTTATCACTTGCTAATTGTCTTTAATTCTTATCACTTGCCGAACCCTTATACTCGCACACTTTTTATTCGACGACTCGTTTTCTCATTTTTACGTTTTACTGAGTATTTTTAATCACCCGTGATAGTTTACAGTCGCTCAAAAAAGTATCCGAACACTATGGTTGATTACAAAATTCAGAAAAGAATATCTGGCAACGATTTTTTTACAAATTGGTGATCTGGCAACCTTCGTGTCACGTGATTACAGAATTCAGAAAAAATATCGGGCAACGATTTTTTTTTTAGAAATTAATGATCTGACAACCTTCGTGTCACGTGATTACAGAATTCAGGAAAAATATCTGGAGCGTGTACAACTGTACACGCTCCAGTTACCGTTCAGAGCAAACTGGAGCGTGTGCAGTAACTGCACACGCTCTAGTTTGCTGTGAACGGTAACTGCACACGCTCAATATTTCCGTGAGTGAGCCCACACGATCTAGTATCAAAATAATATGACCACCTACAGTCGCTCAAAAAAGTATCCGACCACTATGGTTGATTACAGAATTCAGAAAAAATATCTGGCAACGATTTTTTTTAGAAATTAATGATCTGGCAACCTTCGTGTCACGTGACACTGTTTCTACTGTTTGTTATTTTACACTCTTCTTTATTGCTATGTCCTACCCTATTTGAATGCTTTGATTTTAACTCTGGTTGTGGGTTACGTGTCTTTAATCCTCTTTTTTTATCTCCTTTATCGCATTATCGTTTATAGATCCCTTTATATATCCTTTATAATCTCTTTTATATCTCCTTTATAGTCTTAGTTGCAACTGTGGCATAAAACCCAAAACAAACTACCGCAGAAAAGAACTGTAAGCAAGTCAAGTACCCAGCCAAAAAGATAACATTCATCAGTTGTTGGGTTGTTTTACCTCTGAGCGGCACTTTTTTGCACAACATGGGCTAAACGGCCAGGTCACATGGACCCCGAAGGCTCACAGAAGGTTGGGGGAGGACCCAGCTGGGACTCGAACCTGGGAACTACAGATTACGAGCCTGGCGCGCTACCGACTGATCCACCCCCGCCCCCTCAAATACGATGATAACTGCTGTGCCACCTGAAATGAATTTGCCATCTGCGGAGCGTTATTTTTGTCATAAGTAATTTCAATTTATGTACAAGTAATATTTATTTATATATTGTCAGACAAAATATATCGAAGTTATCAACAAAGAGTTATATTAAGCGACAAATGGATTAAAAATATTAGAATTTTTTCCCCCGTTAACTTCAGCAATTTTTTAAAATCTTTTTTACAGATCCAGTTTTCGTTTTTGCTTTTTAATATTGGGTCTCTTTACAACCTAGTGACGAAGATAGAAATATACACGTCTGAGAGGTCAAGAGATAAACATACACGTCTCAGAGGTCAAGATACAACATACACGTGTCAGAGTTCAAAGAGATATACACGTCTCAGAGGTCAAGATACAACATACACGTGTCAGAGTTCAAAGAGATATACACGTCTCAGAGGTCAAGAGATAAACATATACGTCTCAGAGGTCAAGAGATAAACATACACGTGTCAGAGGTCAAGAGATAAACATACACGTCTCAGAGGTCAAGAGATAAACATACACGTCCCAGAGGTCAAGAGATAAACACACACGTCCCAGAGGTCAAGAGATAAACACACACGTCCCAGAGATCAAGAGATAAACACACACGTCTCAGAGGTCAAGAGATAAACACACACGTCTCAGAGGTCAAGAGATAAACACATACGTCTCAGAGGTCAAGGATACACACACACGTCTCAGAGGTCAAGATACACACACGTCTCAGAGGTCAAGATACACACACACACACACACATCTCAGAGGTCAAGAGATAATCACACGTGCATCAGTGGTCAAGAGATTAACACAGATGGACCAGAGGAAAAGAGTAACATAAGCAGGTCAAAGGTGAAAGAAGAGGTCAGAGAGAAGAGTAATATATATAGTCAGTAGTGAAGGTAAAAACATAGAAGGGTCAGAAAAAAAGACAGCATACGCGGACCAAAGGTTAAAAGTACACGAGCTATAGGTGGAAGTTGGAAACCTAAACAGATCAGACAGAAGTGAAAATAAACACATACACAATCAGAGGTGAAGACAAAAAAAACATGCAGGGGAAAGAAGTAAAAGAGATACATAATAAGAGGGTTGGGTTGTTTTACCTCTGAGCGGCACTTTTTTGCACACCATGGGCTAAATGGCCAGGTCACATGGACTCCGAAGGCTCAGAGAAGGTTGGGGGAGGGGACCCACTGGAACAGCTGTTGGGAGACAGATGGTAGCCTCCCGTCAAGGCCATCCAGCGTGTTCTTTAACGTGGGGTTGTTTTATCTCTGAGCGGCACTTTTTTGCACACCATGGGCTAAATGGCCAGGTCACATGAACCCCGAAGGCTCAGAGAAGGTTGGGGGAGGGGACCCACTGGAACAGCTGTTGGGAGACAGATGGTAGCCTCCCGTCAAGGCCATCCAGCGTGTTCTTTAACGTGCACAGGGTATGGCTCTCCCGCACAGGGGGGCCACGGCTTAACGTCCCATCCGACGGACGGCGGCCTTTCCAAGCCCATCGGTGTCCCCTACTGACCGTGAGCAGGGCGGGGAATTTTGCGGAGATAAATCTCAACGCTGACCCAGCTGGGACTCGAACCTGGGAACTACAGATTACGAGACTGGCGCGTTACCGACTGAGCCACCCCCGCCCCTAATAAGAACGTAAAAACATGCACAGGCTAAAGGGGAAAGGAAGAACATATATGGGTCAGAGGCGCAGATAAAAAACATGCACATTCAGAGGTGAAGGCAAAATCATTCATATGCTATAAACGAATTAAAAATATACAAGAAGCAAAGATGAAAGTTATTTATGGTAGAAAAACCCCATTAAAAGTAAATATTATTTTCAGATATTCTCGATTAATGCGTAATTAAATAAACATTTACAATTATTTGGTACATTATATCTTAATATTAAAATTAATAACAGATTTAAAAGAACTCTGCTGATTTGAAATTAAATAAGTAATTTATTAGTAGTGATTTTTATTTAATAACTTACTGATGTGATTAGGTTTTTCAATTCACAATTTTATTCGCATTTTGAGTAAAAAAAATGAATGATCAGAGTACCTTTTTTTTTCCTTATCATAGATCACTACCTAGTGAATATTCTTTTCACAAATACCTGTAACGTTAATAATGATTCCCGGCCTATTTTTACTTCTTGACAATCTATTGTAATACTGGACTTAAAATGGGACAATTAAGTTGGTTTAATTTCTTAGTGATTTGTGGCTTAACGCTTTGTGGGTTGAGGAATTCTACAATTATATAGTGAGTGCAAAAATCAAAACATTTTTTAAAACTCTATAAATTCTTTAGTATATCACTAAATACCTCATATTTGTAACATTATTACAGACTACATTGCTAGCAAAGCATAATTGTAGTATTGGGTGAGGAGATTAAGAAAAATTCCGTATTTGGTACTCATCTTGTTAGAAGAATAAAAAGTTCTTAAGCAGCCGTTGGCTACAAAGTTCTGATAGGCAAAGGCTTGGGTTGTTTTACCTCTGAGCGGCACTTTTTTGCACACCATGAGCTAAATGGCCAGGTCACATGGATCCCGAAGGCTCAGAGAAGGTTGGGGGAGGGGACACATTGGAACAGCTGTTAGGAGATAGATGGTAGCCTCCCGTCAAGGCCATCCAGCATGTTCTTTAACGTGCTGAGGGTATGTCTCTCCCGCTCACGGGGCCACGGCTTAACGTCCCATCCGACGGACGGCGGCCTTTCCAAGCCCATCGGTCTCCCCTACTGACCGTGGGAAGGGCAGGGAGTTTTGCGGAGATAAATCTCAGCGCTGACCTAGCTGGGACTCGATCCTGGGAACTACAGATTACGAGCCTGGCGCGCTACCGACTGAGCCACCCCCGCCCCATAGGCAAAGTATCAGCAGGGAGACAACGTAAAGGAAAAGAACATCTTGCCTTGTCTAGTACTCGAACCCGGGTTCCTTTGGGTTGCAATCAAGCACACCAACCACGCGGGCACCAGGACCCGGAAATTGTACGAAAAATACTTTGAGGGATGGCTGCAAAACTCAGATGAAAACCAATTCCTCCAAACTTCCAATACCACTTTTAATTTTATATGAAAAAGAAATAGACTTCGATTTCCAATCCCAAAGCTCTTATAAACTATATTCAACAGCTGTTTAATCAAACTAGGTTTCCAATATATACTTTTCTCCGCGCGAGGGAAGAAAATGGACTGTCGAAATGTCGGTGTTTTCATCGCCGAGGATCGTCCCACTGTGGTGCGGCCAACTTCGGCTTCACATTACGGCATTGTCGGAGCAGATCGCTGCGGGGTCTTGGCCGGCGCTGCTCCGCTAACAGAAGCCACACAGTCGGGGCACTTCAGTGTTACTGCGACGTCGATCCGTAAATGGAAACAGAATTCTGTTCCTATTGTATGGGATTCTTGTTAAGCGTACAAATTTTCTAACTGAAATAGTGCGCACATTACTTGGTACGTGTAGGGTAGTACGAAATGATTAGATAATTTTCAATGCTTCTTTACCTTATAAATAGGCATTTGAACTCAAAATGAGGCAGAAGATATACAGCGGCTGCCAACGGAAGTCAGTCATTTCCGATACTAAAAGGTCTATGGGAAAAGCAAGATCAAGAACCAACACACTCTCAGGTGTAGGATATAAGAGTGTGTGTTTTATCGCACTATATATTTCATTTAATATAAGGTTTATCGCACTATATATTTCATTTAATATAAGGTTTATCGCACTATATATTTCATTTAATATAAGGTTTATCGCACTATACATTTCATTTAATATAAGGTTTATCGCACTATATATTTCATTTAATATAAGGTTTATCGCACTATATATTTCATTTAATATAAGGTTTATCGCACTATACATTTCATTTAATATAAGGTTTATCGCACTATACATTTAATTTAATATAAGATTCATCGCACTATACATTTCATTTAATATAAGGTTTATCGCACTATACATTTCATTTAATATAAGGTTTATCGCACTATATATTTCATTTAATATAAGGTTTATCGCACTATACATTTCATTTAATATAAGGTTCATCGCACTATACATTTCATTTAATATAAGGTTTATCGCACTATACATTTCATTTAATATAAGGTTTATCGCACTATATATTTCATTTAATATAAGGTTTATCGCACTATATATTTCATTTAATATAAGGTTTATCGCATTATATATTTCATCTTACTCTACACTAAAAAAACAGCCGAAAAGAAGTCTAAGTAAATACAGTACTGATGAAAATGAAATGCCTGATATGATATAAATCATTATTTATCAGTACTCCATATAACATAATAGTGATAGCGAACTGTGGTTTACTACCTGGGCTGCGATGACCTCACGCGAGTAGGGATATATAATCAAGTCAGGTGAAGATGAAGTCGTTACAAATGAAATTTAGATTTATAGTTTGCAATTTAAAGTATGTCAAATTTAAATACTAAAACAACAGTCGTAGGCTTTCAGATTTATCTCCGCCTTGCCCTCGATGAGAAAATGGACACCGAGGCGCTTCGAAAGGCCGCAGTCCCTCGGATGGGGACGTTAAGACGTGGTCCCTGATGAAGGAGAGTGTGCATGTTAAAAAAACACACTAGATACGCTTCCATCTGTTTTCTAACAGCCGTCCAGTATCAGTTTGGTTGGTTTGGTGAAAATCCTGTCCGTCTGTCAGTTTGGTGAATATCTGAAAATGAAAGTTCTCTGTCAGTTTGGTGAGGATGTAAAATGAAAGTTCTCTGTCAGTTTGGTGAGGATGTAAAATGAAAGTTCTCTGTCAGTTTAGTGAGGATGTAAAGTGAAAAGTCTCTGTCAGTTTGGTGAGGATGTAAAATGAAAGTTTCCTGTCAGTTTGGTGAGGATGTAAAACGAAAGCTCTCCGTCAGTTTGGTGAGGATGTAAAATGAAAGTTCTCTGTCAGTTTGGTGAGGATGTAAAATGAAAGTTCTCTGTCAGTTTAGTGAGGATATAAAGTGAAAGTTCTCTGTCAGTTTGGTGAGGATGTAAAGTGAAAGTTCTCTGTCAGTTTGGTGAGATGTAAAATGAAAGTTCTCTGTCAGTTTAGTGAGGATGTAAAGTGAAAATTCTCTGTCAGTTTGGTGAGGATGTAAAATGAAAGCTCTCTGTCAGTTTGGTGAGGATGTAAAATGAAAGTTCCATGTCAGTTTGGTGAGGATGTAAAGTGAAATTTCTCCGTCAGTTTGGTGAGGATGTAAAATGAAAGTTCCCTGTCAGTTTGGTGAGGATGTAAAATGAAAGTTCCATGTCAGTTTGGTGAGGATGTAAAATGAAAGTTCTCTGTCAGTTTGGTGAGGATGTAAAATGAAAGTTCCCTGTCAGTTTGGTGAGGATGTAAAACGAAAGCTCTCCGTCAGTTTGGTGAGGATGTAAAATGAAAGTTCTCTGTCAGTTTGGTGAGGATGTAAAATGAAAGTTCCATGTCAGTTTGGTGAGGATGTAAAACGAAAGCTCTCCGTCAGTTTGGTGAGGATGTAATATGAAAGTTCTCTGTCAGTTTGGTGAGGATGTAAAATGAAAGTTCTCTGTCAGTTTGGTGACGATGTAAAGTGAAATTTCTCCGTCAGTTTGGTGAGGATGTAAAATGAAAGTTCTCTGTCAATTTATGGGATTCTCCTTCCCAGCCATTTAGCCCATTGTGTGCAAAAAAGTGCCCTCAGAGGTAAAACAACCCAACAATATTATTGTTGTTTGGTGAGGATGTTTTTATCCATGTTTTCCCTATTATTACTTAGAATAAAATACGGCCAGCTATATATATATTGCGAAGTAACTCTCTGTACGATTTGAGTTTGGAATTCCTTATCTATACAGATGATGGTGGTGGTGAGATTCTGCTGGCGTAGATTAGGAGGTTGCCAGATCGTATTAAATGTCGCCAGGGAGCGACAGATACTTCTATGGAATCTGCAAGAGGTTGCGAAGGGGTAACGGCGTTTGCAAGCAAGCTTAGACCTTTTCAGCTATCAGGATATTAAATGCACAACCATTTATCTTTTAAACGGAAATCTAGTGCATTCGGCGAGCTTTACAGTCGGTAGTGTAAAGATCAAACATTCTCCACCTATTATTTTTTCTTCTGGATTGGAATTAATTTTATTCGTAATGCGAACATTATATAATCGTTATTAATTATATCGTACGTTATATAATCGTTATTAACGTACGATCTGTAGCTTTATAAACTGTTATAAGAGAGTACAGTCGCTCAAAAAAGTATCCGAACACTATGGTTGATTGCAGAATTCAGAGAAAATATCTGGAAACGATTTTTTTTAGAAATTGGTGATCTGACAACCTTCGTGTCACGTGACACGCGTGACACGAAGGTTGCCAGATCACCAATTTCTAAAAAAAATCGTTTCCAGATATTTTCTCTCAATTCTGCAATCAACCATAGTGTTCGGTTCCTTTTTTGAGCGACTGTACATTAAGAATGATAAATATTCAAAAAATATAATTTTGCGTCGTATTTCAAGTGAATATTTAAACCTTACTTCTAACTCGATCAATGTGAACTTTATGAATTTGGATATAAATAGAGTTACTACAAAGTAGTTTTATGTTTATTGTTACAATAATGTAAACATCACATTTACATTAGGGTATGTGTTTGGAAAAATCTCATCTAGTTTAGTAATGAATATAATCAAATCGCTAAGGCTTAAGATTCAAATAAGCGCTTTTCCTATAATTCATATTTTTCAACTTAAACAGTTTCGCAGCCATAATTGCCGACACAAATTTTACGTGAATCTTAATAATTTCAAACAACAAGTCGCATAATCAAAGTTTTTAAATATTGAATAATATAGCTAATTATTAAATTTGAGGAAGAATTCTGGTGAAACTTTTAAATTTACGTTAAAGACAATATATTCAAGGGATATTTTATATAACAATGCTTTGACTGATCCTTGAATAGTTGTGTTTCTCACCGGCGAATTAGGACTCAAAATATTGAAGTCAATATGTATAAATTATGGCTTTAAACCTTATTTATTTGTGGGTTGAATTTTATCAATGGAATAAATAATTAAGTCAGAGCAGTAGTACCAGGCGGGGGAGGGGGTGCTAACGAAATTCTGGGGCAAAAAAACCTAAAAGATACAGACGTACACAGTCGCTCAAAAAATATCCGAACACTATGGTTGATTACAGAATTCAGAAAAAATATCTAGTAACGATTTTTTTTTTTAGAAATTAGTGATCTGGCAACCTTCGTGTCACGTGATTACAGAATTCAGGAAAAATACCTGGAGCGTGCACAGCAACTGTACACGCTCCAGTTACCATTCACAGCAAACTGCACACGCTCCAGTTACTGCAACCGCTCCAGTTTGCTGTGAACGGTAACTGCACACGCTCAATATTTCCGTAAGTGAGCCCACACGATCTAGGTCTTTGTGAGCTCACACGATCCAATGTGCTGTGAACATTAACGCAACCGCTCCAGTTTGCTGTGAACGGTAACTGCACACGCTCAATATTTCCGTGAGTGAGCCCACACGATCCAATGTGCTGTGAACATTAACCGCAACCGCTCCAGTTTGCTGTAAACGGTAACTGCACACGCTCAATATTTCCGTGAGTGAGCCCACACGATCCAGGTCTTTGTGAGCTCACACGATCCAATGTTCTGTGAACATTAACCGCAACCGCTCCAGTTTGCTGTGAACGGTAACTGCACACTCTCCATATTCATTGCATTATATATTCATACGCATTATATATATTAAAAAATATCCGAACACTATAATTGATTACAGAATTCAGAAAAAATATCTGGCAACGATTTTTTTAAGAAATGAGTGATCTGGCAACCTTCGTGTCACGTGACACAAAGTTTGCCAGATCACTAACTTCTAAAAAAAATCGTTGCCAGATATTTTTTCTGAATTCTGTAATCAACCATAGTGTTCGGATATTTTTTTGAGCGACTGTACATCCTCACAAGACCTTCTACTATGGCGTATAAACTGACATACTCCTATCAGACCTCTGTAGCAAGCATCTGCTTGAGAGGGTATTTATTTACGTGTCTGATTAAAACATTACATTGATTACATGGTATAAAATATTAGAAAAAGCTCTTGGTTACAGTTACTACAAGATTTAATCGTCATTTTCCATAGAGTTGATGGAATTCAGAATCAATATAGACTTCTTTAAAATTGAATGCCAGTTCGTAATGATTTGTAACAGTTTTTAAACTGAAATTTCTCTGCAGCAGTTTGTTTGAATGTCGGCTGCACTTCAGAACAGTTTCGCCGAGAGTTGCACGCGCTTTTCCGATTGAAATTTTGATTTTTCAGCAGTCCTCGCTCACTGCTTTAAACAGTTATGGAATCTCGACCATTTTACAGAGCTGTGCCGATCTTTCTAAAAACATCATACGAAGTTAACGAAAATTGATGGAATTTTTGCTGAAATTCTTCTAAATTCCGTTATTTAGCAAAAGGTTTGAGATAGCACTAACTGCTTAGATTTTAATTAACCACAATTATTTCACATTATTCCACAGGGTTGGGTTGTTTTACCTCTGAGCGGCCCCTTTTTTGCACACCATCGGCTAAATGGCCAGGTCACATGGACCCCGAAGGCTCAGAGAGGGTTTGGGGAGGGGACCCACTGGAATAGCTGTTGGGAGACAGATGGTAGCCTCCAGTCAAGGCCATCCAGCGTGTTCTTTAACGTGCACAGGGTATGGCTCTCTCGCACACAGGGCCACGGCTTAACGTCGCATCCGACGGACGGCGGCCTTTCCAAGCCCATCGGTATCCCCTGCTGACCGTGGGCAGGGCGGGGAATTTGGCGGAGATAAATCTCAACGCTGACCCAGCTGGGCATTATTCCACAGAGAGGCGACTTTTCTGTGGAAAGCAGCTGCTTGAGGAGGTATTTATTTATTTTTATATTATAACTTGAGTGACAGTGCTGTTGTTACACATTCCACATTCTGTAATTCTTTAAATACTGAATGACTGTTGATGCAAGTCAAAAAATTGGCAGGAATTTTTTTTCAATCTTCGATTTGAATTTTTCCGGCAAGGGCTTATTTTATAATCTTCAAATCTGATTATTCGCTGGTGCAACCAATTAATTCCCTTAATAATTTGCAGGGCCCTGAAACACAACAGTTTGTAACCATTTAGCAGTACCTTGTAACGTGAAAGCTCACAATCAGTTTGGTGGGATCTGTAAAAGGAAAGTTATCTATTAGTTTGGTGGTAATCTGTAACATGAAATTCCTCTATCAGTTTGGTGGTAATCTGTAACATGAAATTCCTCTATCAGTTTGGTGGTAATCTGTAACATGAAATTCCTCTATCAGTTTGGTGGAATTCTGTAACATGAAACTTCTTTATCAATTTAGTGGAATTCTGTTAAATGAAAGTTCTCTGTCAGTTTGGTAGGGATTTAAAATGAAAGTTCTCTGTCAGTTTGGTAGGGATTTAAAATGAAAGTTTTCTGCCAGTTTGGTGGGAATCTGTAAAAAGAAAGTTATCTATCAGTTTGGTGGGAATCTGTAACATTAAAGTTCTCTATTAGTTTGTGGTAATCTGTAACATGAAATTTCTTTATCAATTTAGTGGGATTCTGTAACATGAAACTTCTCTGTCAGTTTGGTGGGAATCTGTAAAATGAAAGTTCTTTGTCAGTTTGGTGGGAATCTGTAAAATGAAAGTTCTTTGTCAGTTTGGTGGGAATCTGTAACAGGAACATTATCTAATGATTTCGTAGAGCTGTGTAACATGGCAGTCCTCCAACCATTTTGTAATATAGCTTTGTAGCATGAAAATTCGAGCCGGAAGACGAAACAGAAAAGAAACGGATTAACCAATCAAGCAAACACTTGAGCTGGACATCACATTTCAACATAACTGGGAAATGCTTATTTCAGATCAAAATCTGAAAGAAACTGAACCGATGAAAAACTTGGAATAAGATTGCTTCTTAAGGAACCTTACAGAAAAGAGGCGAAATTCGGAGTCGTATGTTGTTTTGGCCCAGCTACATCAAAGGCTCAAGGGTTGTTTTGCAGAAGAAAAATCTATGTATCGCATTAACTAGAGATTATTATAAACGCAAAGAGCCATTCATTTATTAAAAATAGAGAATACGTGAAAAAAAGAAGTCGAAAGCAGCATGATGTTTATTTTTAATTACTAAATACTGATTAAAAAGGGTGTGCAAAAAAGTGCGCTCAGAGGTAAAACAACCCAACCTGATTAAAAGGAGAAAATTACAATAAAAAAATTATATATATTTACACATTATTTTCACAATTACAAGAAATGCTCGAAATTTGAACGATTTCTGAGGAAGAACCCGAATTGTGCTATTTTGAGTCAGGGTTTTGATCAGCAGCTAATTACTCGAAGTACGAAATCAATCTGATGGCCTTGCATAAATGTAACTAAGTGAAAGTTTTTCTCCAGCTCAAGCCTTTTCTTCTTTTCACTAGCTCCTCCCCACCTGGGTCTCAAAAAGGGCCAGAATTTGATGGAAATTAAAAGCATGTGGCCCGCTTGAAATTCTAATTGTAACAAATGTTGGAAAAACCATATTACCTTTCACCGAATTGCCTTTCCAATTAGAATTTCAAACGGGCCACATGCTTTCAATTTCCATCAAATTCTTGCATGGAAATTGAAAGCATGTGGCCCGCCCCAAAATCTAATTGGAAAGGCAATTCGGTAATCAGGTAACTCTTGTATCTAATTTCGGTAACAAATGTTGGAACGAGTTTTTTTAAGGTTACAAAATATCTATTGGATTTTCATTCTTGTTCGTAGTGAAAACGTTTAAAGTTCAAAAAGGAAATCATTTTCCGATTTTTTTTGTAAGAAGTTTTACCTAATAATAAAGAGGAAAGTTACCTCAGTCGGTAGAACACCAGGCTCATAGTCGGCAGTTTCCACGTTCGAGTGACAGCTTTGAGAGTTATCTCCGCTAATCCCTGCCCTCGGTATGAAAAGAATCATCGATAGACTTGGAAAGGACGCCATCCGTTGGATGATACGTTAAGCCGTGGCCCCGTGTTCAGGAGAGCCATACCCTATGCACATTAAAAAACACACTGGCTGGTCTGGATGACCTTGACGGGAGGCTTCCATCTGTCTCTTAAAAGCTGTCCAGAGGGTCTCCTTCCTCCAACCTTCTTTAAACCCTCGGGGTACTTGTGACTTTTTGCCCATTGTGTGCAAAAAAGGTGCCGCTACTAAGTCGTAAAACTAACTGTAGCAATATAAAATGATACTCATTTTGAAATAAATTGCTTTTAAAATAAAATGCTCTTTTTTTGCACTCAACTGGTATTTCCCCGCCCTGCCCACGGTCAGTAGGGGACACCGATGGGCTTGGAAAGGCCGACGTCCGTCGTAAGGGACGTTAAGCCGTGGTTCAGTGTGCGTAGAGCCATATCTTATGGACGTTAAAGAACACACTGGATGGCCTTGACGGGAGGCTGCCATCTGTCTCCCAATAGCTGTTCCAGTGGGTCCCCTCCCCCGACCTTTTCTGAGCCTTCGGGGTCCTTGTGGTCTGGCCATTTAGCCCATGATGTGCAAAAAAGTGCCGCTCAGAGGTAAAACAATCCAAAACAATGTAGAGATAAACTTCAAACATTAGTTAAAAACTTCTGGAAAAAAATTCATCGCCGTGAGTCGAACCCGCAACTCTCCAGATTCATGCCAGAGCTCTGGCATGAATCTGGAGAGTTGCGGGTTCGATACCCGCCGTGTCGGGGATGAATTTATTTTCAGCAGTTTTTAACCTGGTCTGTTATTTCGTTTATTGATATTGAAAGTCATGTATGAAGTATTTACAATTTCAACCCCATAGTAGTTTTCAGATTGAATTATTTTACCTCTGAGAGGCAAATTTTTGGGGCACAATGGGCTATATGCCAGGTCACAAAGATCCCCAAGAGCTTCTAGAATGTTGGAGGAGGAAACCCACTGGACTGCTATTAGCAGACAAATGGGAGCCTTCCATTAAAACCATCCAGTGTGTTATTTAACCTGTTAAAAACAAAGAATATACTGGATAGTTTTATTGGAAGGCTTCCTTCTGTCTGCTAACACTGGATTAAAGAACACACTGGAAACAAGTTAAAAACAGGTATGGCTCTGCTGTATACGGATCAAGGCTTAACCTCTCATCTGAAGGACGGTGGCCTTTCCAAGCCTAAAGAGGGCTATTTACAGGGAAAAATTTAGAAATTGATAGAAAACACATGGGCAAGATATTTAAATTAATAGTACAAAATTATGTCCCTTATCTGCCATTGATGCACGCTCTTCAAACTGGCTCTTAATTTCAAATAAATCTTTATTGCTTTCAGACAAAACTGATTTCTTTCTGCACGAGATTTCAGAGTCACATGTTGATTTGAACACTGTTTGAACTCCTTAGTCTTAATTTACATTACAATACGGCAAATTCTGGTTTTAGTTTAGTGATGGCGTTTCGTTTTATTAAAATGATGCAACGGCGAATCGTGTAGGGCTATTTTAAAAGCAACTTTGAAAATGAGACTATGCAGTCTCATTTTCCATCCAGTATGACATCGAAAGTTCTTGTAGCTTATTGGACGATTGACCTATCAATCATTCTTCGATAAACTAATTACTTATGATATCATTGGCTGATCTCTAAGAATTTATAATTGCACCAGAATTTATTGTCGAACTGTTCCTCAACCAAAATATTTTGAATTCAGGCAACAGCTATTTCTATCAGAAAATAAATTCAAATTCCATAAATAAAATTACTGTTTCCATGGCCGAGTGGTTAGCACGCTTGGCTACTGATCTACGGGACCTGGGTTCGAGCTCCGGGTAAGGCATGGATGTGTGTGTCGTTTTTCTGCTGAGGTCCTGTCATTATCTCAGATCTTCTACTATGGCATATCAACTGACAGGCTCCTGTCAGACCTCTGTGGCAAGCAGCTGCTTGAGGAGGTATTTATTTTTTATTTGTAGGCAAAGGCGTAAGCTTACTCTCTTGGATCCTTATACAAACCCCACATAATATAAAAAAAAAATAAATACCCCCTCAAGCAGCTGCTTGTCACAGAGGTCTGACAGGAGCCTGCCAGTTTATATGCCATAGTAGAAGGTCTGAGAGGATGGCAGGACCTCAGCAGAAAAACGACACATACATCCATGCCTTAATCCGGGGCTCGAACCCAGGTCCCGTATATCCAGGAATAAAAAACTAGAACCGAGACTTTATCAAAAGTCGTAGTCGTTATTAACAGTGAACGATACTTACAAGATGGTGCAAATTCTAGGTCTTACACATACCTTATCATTCATAATACGTCCTTGTTTTTACAGTTAGTATCTTGATTTTTTAATTTGCAGTTCACACTAAAATCTTCTGCGAACTTTACGATCAGCAAACTCATCCACAATTTTGTCGACGTTTATTTTTCTCGCCCGTGCGTTTCCAGTGGCCAAAAGTAAGATTGGGTTGTTTTACCTCTGAGCGGCACTTTTTTGCACACCATGGGCTAAATAGCCAGGTCACATGGACCCCGAAGGCTCAGAGAAGGTTGGGGGTGGGGACCCATTGGAACAAGCTGTTGGGAGACAGATGGTAGCCTCCCGTCAAGGCCAACCAGCGTGTTCTTTAACGTGCACAGGGTATGGCTCTCCCGCACACGGGGCCACGGCTTAACGTCCCATCCGACGGACGGCGGCCTTTCCAAGCCCATCGGTGTCCCCTACTGACCGTGGGCAGGGCGGGGAATTTTGCGGAGATATATCTCCACGCTGATCCAGCTGGGACTCGAACCTGGGAACTACAGATTACGAGCCTGGCGCGCTACCGACTGAGCCACCCCGCCCCCCAAAAGTAAGAAGTCATTCAATAGCTCAGCACAGAACTGCTTCTGAGATAATATTTTTTTTTTTTTTTTTTTTTTAGGATCCGTTCTGCGCTGGCCACGTGACAGGAAGAGTTAAGAAATTTTGCATAATAGTGCACACATCCGCAAATGCGCTACAAAGATTCAAATGATCTATAACATTGGCTTAAAGCAATTCTTGAATTGATGACGAAAGAACATCTTGTGCTATATTCAGTTCACTGTGTGTTCAATAAACTCTGTGATAAAGTGATGAAAAGAAAATTTATTTTTCATTTCAAAAATTTGATTTTCACTTTAGTGGCGTTGGGTTGGGTTGTTTTACCCCTGAGAGGCACTTTTTTGCACACCATGGGCTAAATGGCCAGGTCACAAGGACCCCGAAGGCTCAGAGAAGGTTGGGGGAGGGGACCCACTGGAACAGCTGTTGGGAGACATATGGTAGCTTCCCGTCAAGGCCATCCAGCGTGTTCTTTAACGTTGGGTTGTTTTACCTCTGAGGGACACTTTTTTGTACACCATGGGTTAAATGACCAGGTCACATGGACCCCGAAGGCTCAGAGAAGGTTGGGGGAAGGGACCCACTGGAACAGTTGTTGGGAGACAGATGGTAGCCTCCCGTCAAGACCATGCAGCGTGTTCTTTAACGTTGGTTGTTTTACCTCTGAGGGACACTTTTTTGCACACCATGGGCTAAATGACCAGGTCACATGGACCCCGAAGGCTCAGAGAAGGTTGGGGGAGGGGACCCACTGGAACAGCTGTTGGGAGACAGATGGTAGCCTCCCGTCAAGGCCATCCAGTGTGTTCTTTAACGTACAGAGAGTATGGCTCTCCCGCACACGGAGCCACGACTTAATGTCCCATCCGACGGACGGCGGCCTTTCCAAGCCCATCGGTGTCCCCTACTGACCGTGGGCAGGGCGGGGAGTTTTATTTCCCTTTAGTTAAGCTTCTAGTTGTAGGTAAGTTTATATTGGAAAAGTTATATCCGTCGATCCTTTCTATAAAAATGCGCTACGACGATAATTACCACAGCCGTTTTTTAAAACTTTTTTTTTTTGTCTATGTGTTTGAGTCTTTTTTATGCAGACGGTTTTGAAAAAATTCAGTTCCAGTAATCATTACCAGGTATTATTTAATCAAACGCAACAGTGATTGGTTGACTCGATTCTAATCTCAATGTTTCGTGTTTTAGAGCACCCCGATTTCGGAGGTACAATTTAAGGAGAAAAGTACAAATAAATACGATCAGATTCGTTCCTCGAAATCCCGTCTGTTAATTCGCAGTCCGATTAAAACAGATGTCGGATAAGTGAGGTCACATTGTCAACTAATGGAAGACTAAGATCTAAAAATGAAATTTAAAACCTATTTTTTTGAGTAGTCGGGCATTAACTAATATCGCGATATAACTTAAAATGGTAAAAGAAAGTTTCATAAAAAGACTGCTAATACAGTGAATCCTGGATTTAACAGAATAATAGAAGGGAACGAGTGTCTCTTATAACGTCGAAAGTCCGTTAAATCCGAATGTTTACTTGGCGATGCACAGAGTACGTGGTCATGTCACATAACATCCATTGTAGCACGTTAGGAACACCATGAAACAGACTAATGAGAGTATCTAATACCTGTAACAGCAACAAAATATAGATACTGTACACTCAACAGAAAAACTTTTATTATGAATCTGAGGAGCCATCATATTCCCGTGCCTTTACTAGTTGAGAGTTGTGGTGATGTGATAGAATCCTCCTATTGTCTCTTACTAATAGAGGGCAGTGATAGGGGTATAGAATCACCCCTTTGCCTCTTACTAATAGAGGGCAGTGATAAGGGTATAGAATCATCCCTTTGCCTCTTACTAATAGAGGGCAGTGATAGGGGTATAGAATCACCCCTTTGCCTCTTACTAATAGAGGGCAGTGATAAGGGTATAGAATCATCCCTTTGCCTCTTACTAATAGAGGGCAGTGATATAGAATCATCCCTTTGCCTCTTACTAATAGAGGGCAGTGATATAGAATCATCCCTTTGCCTCTTACTAATAGAGGGCAGTGATAAGGGTATAGAATCATCCCTTTGCCTCTTACTAATAGAGGGCAGTGATAAGGGTATAGAATCATCCCTTTGCCTCTTACTAATATAGGGCAGTGATAAGGGTATAGAATCATCCCTTTGCCTCTTACTAATAGAGGGCAGTGATAGGGGTATAGAATCACCCCTTTGCCTCTTACTAATAGAGGGCAGTGATAAGGGTATAGAATCATCCCTTTGCCTCTTACTAATAGAGGGCAGTGATAAGGGTATAGAATCATCCCTTTGCCTCTTACTAATAGAGGGCAGTGATAAGGGTATAGAATCACCCCTTTGCCTCTTACTAATAGAGGGCAGTGATATAGAATCATCCCTTTGCCTCTTACTAATAGAGGGCAGTGATATAGAATCATCCCTTTGCCTCTTACTAATAGAGGGCAGTGATATAGAATCATCCCTTTGCCTCTTACTAATAGAGGGCAGTGATAAGGGTATAGAATCATCCCTTTGCCTCTTACTAATAGAGGGCAGTGATAAGGGTATAGAATCATCCCTTTGCCTCTTACTAATATAGGGCAGTGATAAGGGTATAGAATCATCCCTTTGCCTCTTACTAATAGAGGGCAGTGATAGGGGTATAGAATCACCCCTTTGCCTCTTACTAATAGAGGGCAGTGATAAGGGTATAGAATCATCCCTTTGCCTCTTACTAATAGAGGGCAGTGATAAGGGTATAGAATCATCCCTTTGCCTCTTACTAATAGAGGGCAGTGATAAGGGTATAGAATCATCCCTTTGCCTCTTACTAATAGAGGGCAGTGATAGGGGTATAGAATCACCCCTTTGCCTCTTACTAATAGAGGGCAGTGATAAGGGTATAGAATCATCCCTTTGCCTCTTACTAATAGAGGGCAGTGATAAGGGTATAGAATCATCCCTTTGCCTCTTACTAATAGAGGGCAGTGATATAGAATCATCCCTTTGCCTCTTACTAATAGAGGGCAGTGATATAGAATCATCCCTTTGCCTCTTACTAATAGAGGGCAGTGATAAGGGTATAGAATCATCCCTTTGCCTCTTACTAATAGAGGGCAGTGATAAGGGTATAGAATCATCCCTTTGCCTCTTACTAATATAGGGCAGTGATAAGGGTATAGAATCATCCCTTTGCCTCTTACTAATAGAGGGCAGTGATAGGGGTATAGAATCACCCCTTTGCCTCTTACTAATAGAGGGCAGTGATAAGGGTATAGAATCATCCCTTTGCCTCTTACTAATAGAGGGCAGTGATAAGGGTATAGAATCATCCCTTTGCCTCTTACTAATAGAGGGCAGTGATAAGGGTATAGAATCATCCCTTTGCCTCTTACTAATAGAGGGCAGTGATAGGGGTATAGAATCACCCCTTTGCCTCTTACTAATAGAGGGCAGTGATAAGGGTATAGAATCATCCCTTTGCCTCTTACTAATAGAGGGCAGTGATAAGGGTATAGAATCATCCCTTTGCCTCTTACTAATAGAGGGCAGTGATAAGGGTATAGAATCATCCCTTTGCCTCTTACTAATAGAGGGCAGTGATAGGGGTATAGAATCACCCCTTTGCCTCTTACTAATAGAGGGCAGTGATAAGGGTATAGAATCATCCCTTTGCCTCTTACTAATAGAGGGCAGTGATAAGGGTATAGAATCATCCCTTTGCCTCTTACTAATAGAGGGCAGTGATAAGGGTATAGAATCATCCCTTTGCCTCTTACTAATAGAGGGCAGTGATAAGGGTATAGAATCATCCCTTTGCCTATTACTAATATAGGGCAGTGATAAGGGTATAGAATCATCCCTTTGCCTCTTACTAATAGAGGGCAGTGATAAGGGTATAGAATCATCCCTTTGCCTATTACTAATATAGGGCAGTGATAAGGGTATAGAATCATCCCTTTGCCTCTTACTAATAGAGGGCAGTGATATAGAATCATCCCTTTGCCTCTTACTAATAGAGGGCAGTGATATAGAATCATCCCTTTGCCTCTTACTAATAGAGGGCAGTGATATAGAATCATCCCTTTGCCTCTTACTAATAGAGGACAGTGATATAGAATCATCCCTTTGCCTCTTACTAATAGAGGGCAGTGATAAGGGTATAGAATCACCCCTTTGCCTCTTACTATTAGAGGGCAGTGATAAGGGTATAGAATCATCCCTTTGCCTCTTACTAATAGAGGGCAGTGATATAGAATCATCCCTTTGCCTCTTACTAATAGAGGGCAGTGATATAGAATCATCCCTTTGTCTCTTACTAATAGAGGGCAGTGATATAGAATCATCCCTTTGCCTCTTACTAATAGAGGGCAGTGATATAGAATCATCCCTTTGCCTCTTACTAATAGAGGGCAGTGATATAGAATCATCCCTTTGCCCCTTACTAATAGAGGGCAGTGATATAGAATCATCCCTTTGCCCCTTACTAATAGAGAATTGTGGTGAGAGAGACTTAGGAGGGGCAGCAATAAGTTTCAAACTTCTAAGAGCGAATTGTGACTTTCGCGGGAAAAAAGCATATTAAATAAATATTGATTGGGCAGCTGGATGCTGTCAATAAAATCCGAAGTACGTAGAATCGAAGTTTAACAGTTTACAGAAACAATTCATAGTCAGAGTGAATGGAACCATTACCAATGAAATTTAAGATTTGACTTTTGAAATTTAGGTCATTTTTAAGATTCACTATTGAAATTTTGGTCATTTTAAAGATTTGACTATTGAAATTTGGGTGTTTGTAAGATTTGTATTGAATTTTTGGTTACTTTTAAGATTTGACTATTGAAATTTAGATGTTTTCAAAGATTTGATTATTCAAATTTAAGTGTTGTTTGTAAACAGAAAGTGAAAATGAATAATTGAATATTGATAATAATATTGGCTTTTACTGTATGCCAAACTGCCACCTATAGATATCTTTTTGTAGAGGTGTCGTGATTTTTAGTTTTGCAATGTTTGTCCTGCATACATGTCCTAACATAACATAAGTCCATTAACAATGAAGTAAAGTCACATTTTGGGGAAAAACTTTAAATTATCTTTATAAAATAAATAAAAATAAATACCCCCTCAAGCAGCTGCTTGCCACAGAGGTCTGACAGGAGCCTGTCAGTTTATATGCCATAGTAGAAGGTCTGAGAGGATGGTAGGACCTCAGCAGAAAAACGACACATACATTCATGCCGTAATCCGGGGCTCGAACCCAGATCTTTATATTATCTTTAAATTATCTAATGGTTCCATTCAAATTATCTAAAAATTATTCAAATTATCAAAATTATCTAAAAGTCCTAGTCAATATTTGTTTAATTGCGGAATTGGTTATTGCTTTTTTTTTTACAAACTTTTAGAGCCATTATTGAAACTGATGCCTTAATTATTCCAATTTCCTTAACTATGTAAATACAAAACAAAATTTTTTGAAAATCGAGATTGAAATAGATTTGATTGAGATCTTTAAATTATCTTGTCACATTTTTTCATAAAAAAAAACTCATTTAAGAAATTACTGAATTTTTTATCTGCGTTACCATTGACATAACATGGAACGATACAGTCGCTCAAAAAAAAAGTATCCGAACACTATGGTTGATTACAGAATTCAGAAAAAATATCTGGCACGATTTTTTTTTAGAAATTAGTGATCTGGCAACCTTCGTGTCACGTGACACGAAGGTTGCCAGATCACTAATTTCTAAAAAAAAACGTTGCCAGATATTTTTTCTGAATTCTGTAATCAACCATAGTGTTCGGTTACTTTTTTGAGCGACTGTAGGTGGTCATATTATTTTGATACTAGATCGTGTGGGCTCACTCACGGAAATATTGAGCGTGTGCAGTTACCGTTCACAGCTAACGCAATGAATATGGAGCGTGTGCAGTTACCGTTCACAGCAAACTGGAGCGGTTGCGGTTAATGTTCACAGCACATTGGATCGTGTGAGCTCACAAAGACCTGGATCGTGTGGGCTCACTCACGGAAATATTGAGCGTGTGCAGTTACCGTTCACAGCAAACTGGAGCCGTTGCGGTTAATGTTCACAGCACATTGGATCGTGTGAGCTCACAAAGACCTGGATCGTGTGGGCTCACTCACGGAAATATTGAACGTGTGCAGTTACCGTTCACAGCAAACTGGAGCGGTTGCGGTTAATGTTCACAGCACTTTGGATGGTGTGAGCTCACAAAGACCTGGATCGTGTGGGCTCACTCACGGAAATATTGAGCGTGTGCAGTTACCGTTCACAGCAAACTGGAGCCGTTGCGGTTAATGTTCACAGCACATTGGATCGTGTGAGCTCACAAAGACCTGGATCGTGTGGGCTCACTCACGGAAATATTGAACGTGTGCAGTTACCGTTCACAGCAAACTGGAGCGGTTGCGGTTAATGTTCACAGCACTTTGGATGGTGTGAGCTCACAAAGACCTGGATCGTGTGGGCTCACTCACGGAAATATTGAGCGTGTGCAGTTACCGTTCACAGCAAACTGGAGCCGTTGCGGTTAATGTTCACAGCACATTGGATCGTGTGAGCTCACAAAGACCTGGATCGTGTGGGCTCACTCACGGAAATATTGAGCGTGTGCAGTTACCGTTCACAGCAAACTGGAGCGGTTAATGTTCACAGCACTTTGGTGGTGTGAGCTCACAAAGACCTAGATCGTGTGGGCTCACTCACGGAAATATTGAGCGTGTGCAGTTACCGTTCACAGCAAACTGGAGCGGTTGCGGTTAATGTTCACAGCACATTGGATCGTGTGAGCTCACAAAGACCTGGATCGTGTGGGCTCACTCACGGAAATATTGAACGTGTGCAGTTACCGTTCACAGCAAACTGGAGCGTGTGCAGTAACTGCACACGCTCCAGTTTGCTGTGAACGGTAACTGGAGCGTGTACAGTTGCTGTACACGCTCCAGATATATTTCCTTAATTCTATAATCACGTGACACGAAGGTTGCCAGATCACTAATTCCTAAAAAAAATCGTTGCCAGATATTTTTTCTGAATTCTGTAATCAACCATAGTGTTCGGACACTTTTTTGAGCGACTGTACTGTCTATCTACTGAGGCTCGCTTTCATCATAGACCTTCTACTATGGCGTATAAATTGGCAGCCTCCTGTCGGACCTCTGTGGCAAGCAGCTGCTTGAGGGGGAAATTTTGTCCCAAAAGACTTTAAATTTTTTACTTTATTAGCTTTTTTTTTAATTCCTATCTTTCAAAATTTTTAGGGAGAGTTCAGTCAAATTGAGCAATTGTGGCATTTCGCGATTCTGTTTCAGTTTTATTCAGAGAAAAAGAGGTCTTACTCAAACGTAAAACTACGAGATAATTGTAATTTAGAGCTAGATAATTCTGTTGATGTCCCATAGCCAAGTGGTTAGCACGCTTGGCTACTGATCTAAGGGACCTGGGTTCGAGCCCCGGCATTAGGCATGGACGTATGTGTCGTTTTTCTGCTGAGGTCCTGCCATCCTCTCAGATCTCTTACTGTGGCACATAAACTGACAGGCTCCTGTCAGACCTCTGTGGCAAGCAGCTGCTTGAGGGGGTATTTATAATAGCTGTCCCATAGCCAAGTGGTTAGCACGCTTGGCTACTGATCTAAGGGATCTGGGTTCGAGCCCCGGCATTAGGCATGAACGTATGTGTCGTTTTTCTGCTGAGGTCCTGCCATCCTCTCAGATCTCTTACTGTGGCACATAAACTGACAGGCTCCTGTCAGACCTCTGTGGCAAGCAGCTGCTTGAGGGGGTATTTATAATAGCTGTCCCATAGCCAAGTGGTTAGCACGCTTGGCTACTGATCTAAGGGACCTGGGTTCGAGCCCCGGCATTAGGCATGAACGTATGTGTCGTTTTTCTGCTGAGGTCCTGCCATCCTCTCAGATCTCCTACTGTGGCACATAAACTGACAGGCTCCTGTTAGTCCTCTGTGGCAAGCAGCTGCTTGAGGGGGTATTTATAATAGCTGTCCCATAGCCAAGTGGTTAGCACGCTTGGCTACTGATCTAAGGGACCTGGGTTCGAGCCCCGGCATTAGGCATGGACGTATGTGTCGTTTTTCTGCTGAGGTCCTGCCATCCTCTCAGATCTCCTACTGTGGCACATAAACTGACAGGCTCCTGTTAGTCCTCTGTGGCAAGCAGCTGCTTGAGGGGGTATTTATAATAGCTGTCCCATAGCCAAGTAATTAACACGCTTGGCTACTGACCTAAGGGTCCTGGGTTCGAGCCCCGGGTAAGGCATGGATGTATGTGTCGTTTTTCTGCTGAGGTCCTGCCATCCTCTCAGATCTCTTACTGTGGCACATAAACTGACAGGCTCCTGTCAGACCTCTGTGGCAAGCAGCTACTTGAGGGAATATTTATTTTATTATTTTTTATTCTGTGACAAATGGATCTTTGTATAATGTGATTGGGACTGAATATAAACAAAGTCTTTTCTAAAAGAAATTTTTATTGTGTTGTTCTTTCATTTGAAACGTTTCACCCTCAGAAACTGGGTTGTAAACTCCTTGGGAAAATTATTAACTATTAATTAAAAAAATAATAAAAAGATTATAATTATTGATTATTAAAAAAACTCCTTGGGAAAATTGTTACTCTAGTGGAAGAATTTCTGAAATATTAATTATAGTTTTTCCAGTTCTTTAATTAAAACTTTTTCGCTATTACTTTATTTACATAACAAAAAAATTACAAAAGTATGCCACAAATATGCAAATGAATGCGATGATAATTGGCAAAATAATCTAAGTAGAATCGGATAATATTTGAATTGCCAATAATTTATTTAAATTATATTTATTAATAATAGTTAAGTCAGTAATTATAGAAAGCTCGCCGTTAGAATGAGTACTAATAAAATAATTAATACATATCTGTATGGTAATTATATAGTGAGAGAAAATATTAATACATCTGAGTACTATATAAATAGATATTAGTATATATGTCTTTTTCTAACAATATTTGAAATAGAAATGTCCCAGGTACAGTCGCTCAAAAAAGTATCCGAACACTATGGTTGATTACAGAATTCAGAAAAAATATCTGGCAACGATTTTTTAGGAATTCGTGATCTGGCAACCTTCGTGTCACGTGACACGAAGGTTGCCAGATCACTAATTTCTAAAACTATTAACCGCAACCATAGTGTTCGGATACTTTTTTGAGCGACTGTACCAACCATGTAATATCATCATGCAGATAAGCCCTAGCAAAAACGTTATATATTATATTATTGCTTTAAATAACAATAAATATTATTAAAAATTGAAAAAAAAAATACTCCTCAAGCAGCTGCTTGCCACAGAGGTCTGACAGGAGTCTGTCAGTTTAATAGGCCATAGTAGTAGTCTGTCTGAGGAAGGCGAGACCTCAGCAGGAAGACAACACGAACATCGATGTCTTACCCGGGGCTCGAACCCAGGTCCCTTTGATCAGCAGCCAAACGAACTAACCACTCGACCACGGGATGGACAATATTATTATCAGAGTCCTAAAAAAAAAGATTTAAAGGAGTTTTAGCCGTCCCGTGGCCGAGTGGTTAGCGCGCTTGGCTACTGATCTACGGGACCTGGGTTCGAGCCCCGGGTAAGGCATGAATGTTCGTGTTGTTTTTTCTGCTGAGGTCCTGCCATCCTCTCAGACCTTCTACTCTGGCATGTAAACTAACAGGCTTCTGTCAGACCTCTGTGGCAAGCAGCTGCTTGAGGGGGTATGGCAACCTTCGTGTCACGTGATTAAAGAATTCAGGAAAAACATCTGGAGCGTGTACAGCAACACGCTCAATATTTCCGTGAGCCCACACGATCTAGGTCTTTGTGAGCTCACACGATCCAATGTGCTGTGAACATTAACCGCAACCACTCCAGTTTGCTGTGAACATTAACAGCAACCGCTCCAGTTTGCTGTGAACGGTAACTGTACACGCTCCATATTCATTGCATTACATATTCATAGCCGTCCCGTGGCTGAGTGGTTAGCGCGCTTGGCTACTGATCTAAGGGACCTGGGTTCGAGCCCCGGGTAAGGCATGGATGTTTGTGTCGTTTTCCTGCTGAGGTCCTGCCATTCTCTCAGACCTTCTACTATGGCATATAAACTGACAGGCTCCTGTCAGACCTCTGTGGCAAGCAGCTGCTTGAGGGGGTATTTTTTTTTTAAAGGAGTTTTTCTTTTCAGTAGGCGTTTCATGACAATAACCACTTGTTTTAATTCATTGCGAGTCCAACTCCGTTGTTGGTGATGGTTTTGTTCCACGATAAGAATCCTTACTCTTGTTTGCGAGTGAGAGAGGTTTTTCTCATCTAAATGCTGATATTTCCTGAAAATTTACCGAGCCTGTAGAAAACTCTGATGAAAAGTTATTGTTGCACTGTTAATGGAATAAGTAGACATCTAAGTTCGATAATTGCAAACAGTGTTTATATGCAGTATTACCCATGGTACAGTAGCTCAAAAAAAAGTATCCGAACACTATGGTTGATTACAGAATTCAGTAAAAATATTTGGCAACGATATTTTTTTTTTAGAAATTAGGGATCTGGCAACCTTCGTGTCACGTGATTACAGAATTCAGGAAAAATATCTGGAGCGTGTACAGCAACTGCACACGCTCAATATTTCCGTGAGTGAGCCCACACGATCTAGTATCAAAATAATATGACCACCTACAGTCGCTCAAAAAAGTATCCGAACACTATGGTTGATTACAGAATTCAGAAAAAAATATCTGGCAACGATTTTTGTAGAAATTAGTGATCTGGCAACCTTCGTGTCACGTGACACGAAGGTTGCCAGATCACTTATTTCTACAAAAATTGATGCCAGATACTTTTTCAGAATTCTGTAATCAACCGTAGTGTTCGGATATTTATTTGCGCGACTGTACGTATTAACCATTTTAATTAATTGTATATTTATATGTTAACTATTTCCCTGCCTAAAAGATTTAATTTCTGATCTTTCAAGATTAAAAGAAACTTCGATATCCCAATTTATCAGTCGGTTCATTCAAAAGGCTGAATTAATAACTGAATGTGTTTATTGATATCGTCATACTCCAACTCAAAAGGAAAAAAAAAGATTTCTGATGTTAAACATTCTGTTAAATTGTAGCTTTCTGAAAATAGGTGCATATATGCTGATTTATATACTATGAGAAAAACGTCAACTGTATCCATACTATAAACTTTGTCTTTGCTGTAGAGGTTTCAAAGTGCAGCACACTGAAAACTTTTCATTCGAAATAAATTGCATTTTGATTACAACTGCGCAATGGCATTTGGTCTACTGTAATTATATTCTTGCGTTATATGCTTCTTGGAATTCTAATAACATATTAAAAAATTATGAAATGGAATATAGATAAGCATTAAAAGAATGTGAACAGATTTATAAACTCACAGAAATTGTTGTAAAGATCTGAAATAGATTTCACATTTTATTCATCACTTAGCGATCATATTTTGATCTTCATCCCAAGGGATCATAAGAGACAAGAAACCACCTACCTGGTGCATCTGGTCTTCCATGTCCTGGGGGTTGATCGAAACCCAACATGGGCATTGTCGGAGGGGTCATGCCTGTCATTCCATGCATGCCTGTCACTCCAGGCATTGCACCAGGTACAGTCATATTAGGCATGAAAGCGGTACCGAAATACATTCGGCTGGGATCGGGGAAACACTGAGTCGGTTGTGTAACGATGGGGCGTGGTTGGTAAGGGGTGCAATGGGGCACGGCCCCAACTGGAGGGGCCGTCACCCCCACCGCAGAACTCACCGCCGGAGCTCGATGAGCCGGTGAGGATGCTGGGGAACTGTCACTGTTTCCTAGGCCGAGAAGTTCTTGGATGGCGAACGGCGATCTCTGGTGGGTGGTGTGAGAGGCGAGCGTCCCTCCACCGGTCGAGGTGCCGCCACTGCTGCTGCTCGGCTGCGAGAGGACCGAGAGGTGCGGGTGGGTGAGCCCTGGCCGGTGATGGTGCTCCCCGTGCAATAGGTTCATAACAGACACCATGACTCGGCCGTACGGCTTACCGCAGCCCGCCAAGTTCACTCCGTACTCCAGTGCGACCCGCTACTCGCTTCAGCACCTCGACGTCCGACAGGAAGTCTTGTTTTTCTTCTTCGCTTTGCACTTCCGGTGGTCCTATCAGCGACAGAAATGGTCGTTAAGAGAAGCAGACACCTCCAAGTGGCCGTGCAAGGCTCGCAAGAGCAGGTCACGAGCAGCCGCCGAAGGCCATCGACAAAGTCGTCTACTCTTCTCGTCGCCCAGGGGGAGGGGGCGGCCAATTTGCTAGTGACAAGAATCGTCCAGCACCGCCACTGTCAGCAGCACACGTAATACTGGGCCCCTCGAGCCTTTCACACTTGCCCACAGGCGGCCCCGAGCACCTCCCTCCCTGTGACGTCAGTCGTCCCTCGGCTGGCCAATCAGAAGCCGTCAACACAAGGCGGAGCGGACGACGCGAGACTTCGCCCTGCGGCCGTCCCCGTTGCACACCTTCTGTCTGTTCGCTCTGGCTGACATGGAGAGGCGGTTGAACGCGGGGTCACCAGTCTCCGCTAGTTCGGCAGAGGTCGTCAGATATTCTTCCCCCGAAGAGTCGTTCGGCTACTGCCCGCCTCGTCTCGCTGCCCCCCCAGCGCGAGCAGGTAAGTGATTGGCCGGCTGAGTAGCTTTGTTATCCAATAGCAAACGTTACACTCAAAGAACGTGCAGCCCACATTGTTGTAATATTATTATGACAGGATTTGCGAGGCTCATTACTGGTCAGATGAAGAGAAGGTTTTTGGTGCCGATGGCACGAGGGGTCAGAAGGTGGCCTCCACAGTCGCTCGGACGGTTCAAGTCACACACGTCCAGACAAGATGAGAAATTTAATATCAAGGGAATGTGCACGTGGGCCAAAATCGATCTCCAAGGGACTAAGTTGTTATAATTCTGAGCTCCACTTTTCTTTTGCACACGTGGATTTAATGAGCAGGTCATAAGGATCCCAAAGGCTCAGAGATGGGTTAGGAAAAGAGATCCACTAGATGTCTATGAGGCATTGGGGTTCGGATGAATCATTTTCTCGTAAGAATCATTCAATTTGCATGTGGTGTACCTCTCCTGCACACGGACCCGTGGCTTAACGTTCCATTCGACTGGAGGTGGGGGGGGGGCTCAGTTGGTAGCGCGCCAGACTCGTAATCTGCAGTTCCCAGGTTCGAGTCCCAGCTGGATCAGCTTTGAGATTTATCTCCGCAAAACTTTTCTCCCTGCCCTCAGCAGCAGACACCGATGGGCTTCGAAAGGACGCCGTCCGTCGCATGCGAGATAAATCCGTGGTTGCCTGTGTAGGAGAGCCATACCCTGTGCACGTTAAAGAACACTCTGGATGGCCTTGACGGGAGGCTACCATCTGTCTCCCAACAGCTGTCCAATGGGCCACCTCCCTCAAACTTCTCTGAGCCTTAGGGGTCCTTGTGACCTGGCCATTTAGCCCATTGTGTACAAAAAGTGCCTCTCAGAGGTATAACAACCTAAGCCATTGGACTGATGGCCATCAACCCCCTCAGTGCTCTTTTCCCACCAATGAGAGAGTTGGGGTGAGTGAAGAAAATCTCCATGTGGACACAATTTGGGCTCGAACCCGGGTACATCAGGGTTACAAACCAAGCGCAGTATCGACTGAGCAAACTGCCGCCATAATGGGGGTACGAGGCGAGATACGATAAAACAAGGCCGAGAGAGATAAAATATTTTGTTTGGAGTGCCGCTTAATCTGTGCCGATCATTCGGAGTGCCACCTAGGGAGGAAAGCAGGAATCACGGGAGAACGGCTTAAGCCTCTCTGTTTGACATTCTAATAACGTTATTCAGAAATATATAAAATATTATATATTTGAAATGTAAATAAAAATATTTTCTAAATACACTTATCCCTCGATTTACACGGTACTCAGTTCACACAATCTTGGCTTTGCACGGTCAAAAAATGCAACCAGTTTCGATTTACACGGTACTGACTGAGACGTACGTAGAAAGGAGATCTCAGTCAGTACCGTGTAAATCGAAACTGGTTGCATTTTTTGACCGTCTAAAGTCAAAATTGTGTGAACTGAGTACCGTGTAAATCGAGGGATAGGTGTATTATTTTAAATATAATTTTATTTTCCCACTAATCGCCTCTATGGCGTATTTGGCTCCTGTCAGACCTCTGTGGCAAGCAGCTGCTTGAGGGGATGTTGTCTCATTTTATTCTTCAATTTACAAAAGTAATTTATATTTTAAAAATTCTTCACTTTTCAGCTATCTGCAGAGATCTATTTTAGCGCGAGATCTCAGGGAATATTAGTGATTGGATGATTATTGCACCAAATGGTTTGCAATTTTGCGTATTGGGTTGTTTTACCTCTGAGCGACACTTTTTTGCACACCATGGGCTAAATGGCCAGGGATGGTAGCCTCCCGTCAAGGCCATCCAGGTGTGTTCTTTAACGTGCACAGGTTTAGGCTCTCCTGCACATGGGGACACGGCTTAACGTCCCATCCGAAGGACGGTGGCCTTTCCAAGCCCATTGGTGTCCCCTACTGACCGTGGGCAGGGCGGAGAATTTTGCGGAGATAAATCTCAACGCTGACCCAGCTGGGACTCGAACCTGGGAACTGCAGATTACGAGACTGGCACGCCACCGATTGAACCCCCCCCCCCCCCCCCCCAATTTTGCGTAAGACTGGATCGTTTGCCTTGCACTATACGTAGATACTAGGTGAAAAAAACTTTTCAGAAGTTACATTCGGAGGAAAAAACAATTACTTATAAAAATGGGAATTTATTTCCTCAATTTACGATTCGTTTCCAAGTTTTTTGACCTCCCCCCCCCCGATCTAAGCCTTCATAAATAAAATATTCTGAAGAAAAAAATGAATTCAAAAATTTTGCCATTTTAAGGAAGACAAAGAAAGTTTTGAAAGTCGTTTAAGTTCCACTTGTCCGCATGATTATTTAAAGAAGCTTTCTTTGATTTATTTTATATTTAATAACAGATAATTTAAGGTACAGTCGCTCAAAAAAATACCCGAACACTATGTTCATTACAGAATTCAGAAAAAATACTGGGCGACGATTTTTTTTTAGAAATTAGTGATCTGGCAAGCTTCGTGTCACGTGATTATAGAATTCAGGAAAAATACCTGGAGCGTGTACAGCAACTGTACACGCTCCAGTTACCGTTCACAGCAAACTGGAGCGTGTGCAGTTACTGCACACGCTCCAGTTTGCTGTGAACGGTAACTGCACACGCTCAATATTTCCGTGATGAGCCCACACGATCCAGGTTTTTGTGAGCTCACACGATCCAATGTGCTGTGAACATTAACCGCTACCGCTCCAGTTTGCTGTGAACGGTACCTGCACACGCTCAATATTTCCGTGAGTGAGCCCACACGATCCAGGTCTTTGTGAGCTCACACGATCCAATGTGCTGTGAACATTAACCGCAACCGCTCCAGTTTGCTGTGAACGGTAACTGCACACTCTCAATATTTCCGTGAGTGAGCCCACACGATCCAGGTCTTTGTGAGCTCACACGATCCAATGTGCTGTGAATATTAACCGCAACCGCTCCAGTTTGCTGTGAACGGTAACTGCACACTCATTCATACGCATTATATATATTAAAAAAAGTATCCGAACACTATGGTTGATTACAGAATTCAGAAAAAATATCTGGCAACGATTTTATTTAGAAATTAGTGATCTGGCAACCTTCGTGTCCGTGACACAAAGATTGCCAGATCACTAATTTCTAAAAACAATCGTTGCCAGATATTTTTCTCAATTCTGTAATCAACCATAGCGTTCGGATACTTTTTTTGAGCGACTGTACCCAGGTCCTTTAAATCAGTAGCCAATTGAATAAAAAATGAACATCAAACCCAACATTTGGTAAAAGCAAAATTAATCGTAATAAAAAATCAAAACCAGAGTTGACTTGTCAAAGTAGTGTGTTAAAGATGGGAGTGGACGCACCCTATAAAATTTCATAGAGACCTCTGTCCTGTACTCGCCCCCCCCCCCCAAAGAAAACTCTCATGGCCGAGTGGTTAGCGCGCTTGGCTACTGATCTAAGGGACCTGGGTTCGAGCCCCGGGTTAAGGCACGGCTGTTTGTGTCGTTTATCTGCTGAGGTCCTGCCATCCTCACAGACCTTCTACTCTGGCATATAAACTGACAGGCTCCTGTCAAACCTCTGTGGCAAGCAGCTGCTTGAGGGGGTATTTATTTATTATATTTATTTATTATTAATGGAAATGCATTGGACATGGCATACTCAAACTCGGAAAATTTAGGTGAAACCCGAATAGGTGGTAACTCTACCTGTGAATCACTTTAGGGGGGTATTTATTGAGGAGGTATTTATTTTAAATTTTTTTTAAAATTAAATAGCGTATGCTCTGCCAAAATAGAGAATTTACATATTACGTAAATGGAAATAAAACTTCAAATTTGTTTATCCTCTAAAATATGCATTTAGTGGAAAAATGTTACTGAAAATAATATTCAACGTCATTATCAAATATATTTAAATTTTGATTTTTCACAATATTTATGCAATTATGGGTGCTAGAATATTTCACAACAGGTGCACCTCATAAGCCTTTACCACAGAAATTATTTAATTGTTTTAATTAAAATTTAATCTAATAATTTAAATTATTAATAAGTGTTGTTTAAAACTATTGAATGAAATAAATACATTTTAGAAATTTGCTCAAGGAATTTTTTTTTTCAATGTTAGATATTATGCATGATTTTTATAAAACAATTTATAGTTAAATATTCCAGCTTCCATAAATCTTTAAATACTGACCGAATATTGTTTGAAATCGAGATTTAAATAGATTTGGTTATGATGTTTAATTTGCCACATTTTTCCATTAATGCAAATTTTAGTTTTCATTCTATCTATCTAAATTGGAATAAACGTTACACAAATTTTTAAATGTATATTCATTTTATTAAGAGGTTTGAAACTATATTTATTAAGTTTTATTTGATATCTGAGATAAAATGTCATGAAGCATTACTGTTGGGGCATAGCATAGCTTCCATAATTCTTTAAATGCTGAAAAATTTTCGTGAAAATTCAGATTTTAATGAATTTCATTCTGATCTTTATCTTCAGACGCATTTTTCCACTAAATGCATGTTTTGGAAGTTGCATAGCTTCGAAGCTAAGATCCCATTGGGATAGCATTAGAAAATTTTTCAATAATTTGGTAGGACAGCATATATACTTATGGGATGTATGTGTTACCGTTAAAGTGCAGAAATCAGTTATTCTACAGATTATCTAGGTATTGTGCAGATTAACTAGGGTGATCCGTTAACGTGCGGAAAATTGTTTCATTTCTCAAATTACCTAGGTAATCTGCAAATTGCCTGGATAATCTGCACATTACCTACTAGGCACTCGTTAAAGTGAAAATAAGATCTTTGCTGGAACAACAGGAACGTTTCTGTACGCTTAAATTAACATAATGTTATTTATCTAGTGTCCGAGACTAGAGTTGAAACCAGGGTCATCCCTCTGTCAACATGAATCAGTCGTCCGAATTATAAAAAACGCCCCCAAAATGAGCAGGCTAAGTGAGAACGAATCATTTTAGTGATTCGTTATCAAGAATGAATAACTTTACCGATTCGTTCTCACTTGGCCTCCGCTCATCCGGGGCGTTTTTTATAATGCGGACGAGTGAATCACGTGACACGAAGATTCATATTCAAGAGATTCACCACTATGAGAGAAAAAACTTTTGAACTTTAACGATACGGAAGCCGTTAATGTGCACATTACCTAGGTAAAATGCGGAAAACTCTTGATTCCGCACGTTAACGGAGCAAATCAGTTAATCTGCAGATTAGCTAGGTTGTTGGGTTGTGTTGTTTTACCTCTGAGCGGCACTTTTTTGCACACCATGGGCTAAATGGCCAGGTCACATGGACTCCGAAGGCTCAGAGAAGGTTGGGGGAGGGGAACCCACTGGAACAGCTGTTGGGAGACAGATGGTAGCCTCCCGTCAAGGCCATCCAGCGTGTTCTTTAACGTGCACAGGGTATGGCTCTCCCGTACACGGAGCCACGGCTTAACGTCCCATCCGAAGGACGGCGGCCTTTCCAAGCCCATCGGTGTCCCCTACTGACCGTGGGCAGGGCGGGGAATTTTGCGGAGATAAATCTCAACGCTGACCCAGCTGGGACTCGAACCTGGGAACTGCAGATTACGAGACTGGCACGCCACCGATTGAGCCCCCCCCCCCCCCCCACCCAATTTTGCGTAAGACTGGATCGTTTGCCTTGCACTATACGTAGATACTAGGTGAAAAAAACTGTTTTCAGAAGTTACATTCGGAGGAAAAAACAATTACTTATAAAAATGGGAATTTATTTCCTCAATTTACGATTCGTTTCCAAGTTTTTTGACCTCCCCCCCCCCGATCTAAGCCTTCATAAATAAAATATTCTGAAGAAAAAAATGAATTCAAAAATTTTGCCATTTTAAGGAAGACAAAGAACGTTTTGAAAGTCGTTTAAGTTCCACTTGTCCGCATGATTATTTAAAGAAGCTTTCTTTGATTTATTTTATATTTAATAACAGATAATTTAAGGTACAGTCGCTCAAAAAAATACCCGAACACTATGTTCATTACAGAATTCAGAAAAAATACCGGGCGACGACTTTTTTTTAGAAATTAGTGATCTGGCAAGCTTCGTGTCAAGTGATTATAGAATTCAGGAAAAATACCTGGAGCGTGTACAGCAACTGTACACGCTCCAGTTACCGTTCACAGCATACTGGAGCGTGTGCAGTTACTGCACACGCTCTAGTTTGCTGTGAACGGTAACTGCACACGCTCAATATCTCCGTGAGTTAGCCCACACGATCTAGTATCAAAATAGTATGACCACCTACAGTCGCTCAAAAAAGTATCCGAACACCATGGTTGATTACAGAATTCAGAAAAAATATCTGGCAACGATTTTTTTTAGAAATGATTGATCTGGCAACCTTCGTGTCACGTGACACGAAGGTTGCCAGATAGATAGATAGATAGACATTAAAGAACATAACCAAATCTATCTCGATTTAAATAGATTTGGTTATGCTATTTAATTTGCCACATTTTTCCATTAATGCAAATTTTAGTTTTCATTCTATCTATCTAAATTGGAATAAACGTTACACAAATTTTTAAATGTATATTCATTTTATTAAGAGGTTTGAAACTATATTTATTAAGTTTTATTTGATATCTGAGATAAAGTGTCATGAAGCATTACTGTTGGGGCATAGCATAAATAAAAATAAAAAAATAAATACCCCCTCAAGCAGCTGCTTGCCACAGAGCTTCCATAATTCTTTAAATGCTGAAAAATTTTCGTGAAAATTCAGATTTTAATGAATTTCATTTTGATCTTTATCTTCAGACACATTTTTCCATAGGCGGGGGTGGCTCAGTCGGTAGAGCGCCAGGCTCGTAATCTGTAGTTCCCAGGTTCGAGTCCCAGCTGGGTGAGCGTTGAAATTTATCTCCGCAAAATTCCCCGCCCTGCCCACGGTCAGTAGGGGACACCGATGGGCTTGGAAAAGCCGCCGTCCGTCGGATGGGACGTTAAGCCGTGGCCCAGTGTGCGGAGAGCCATACCCTGTGCACGTTAAAGAACACGCTGGATGGCCTTGACGGGAGACTACCATCTGTCTCCCAACAGCTGTTCCAGTGGGTCCCCTCCCCCAACCTTCTCTGAGCCTTCGGGGTCCATGTGACCTGGCCATTAAGCCCATGATGTGCAAAAAAAGTGTCGCTCAGAGGTAAAACAACCCAACGTTAAAGAACACGCTGGATGGCCTTGACGAGAGGCTACCATATGTCTCCCAACAGCTGTTCCAGTGGGTCCCCTCCCCCAACCTTCTCTGAGCCTTCGGGGTCCATGTGACCTGGCCATTAAGCCCATGATGTGCAAAAAAAGTGTCGCTCAGAGGTAAAACAACTCAACATTAAAGAACACGCTGGATGGCCTTGACGGGGAGGCTACCATCTGTCTCCCAACATCTGTTCCAGTGGGTCCCCTCCCCCAACCTTCTCTGAGCCTTCGGGGTCCATGTGACCTGGCCATTAAGCCCATGATGTGCAAAAAAAGTGTCGCTCAGAGGTAAAACAACTCAACATTAAAGAACACGCTGGATGGCCTTGACGGGGAGGCTACCATCTGTCTCCCAACATCTGTTCCAGTGGGTCCCCTCCCCCAACCTTCTCTGAGCCTTCGGGGTCCATGTGACCTGGCCATTTTGCCCATGGTGTGCAAAAAAGTGCCGCTCAGAGGTAAAACAACCCAACCCAAAAAATGTTCTTGAAATTTAAAGCCTTTTTGGATAGGATATATTTTCTTGCC